>VXBD01000033.1:82269-135874 GCA_013399975.1 Indicator maculatus
CATCCAACGTGACCTGGACAGGCTGGAGAGCTGGGTGCAGGCAAACCTCATGAAGTTTAATAAGGACAAGCGCAGAGTCCTTCATCTGGGGAGAAATAACAACAGGCACCAGTACAGGTTAGGGGCTGCCCTGCTGGAAAGCAGCTCCACATAGAATGACCTTAGAGTGCTGGTGGACAGCAAGTTCTCCATGGAACAACAACGTGCTCTTGTGGCCAAGAGAGCCAATGGGATCCTGGAATGTATCAAGAAAGGGGTGTCCAGCAGGTCTAGGAAGGTTCTTCTCCCCCTCTGACCTGGTGAGACCACATCTGCAATACTACATCCAGTTTTTGGCTCCCCAGTTCAGGAGAGACAGAGACCTGCTGGAGAGAATCCAATGGAGAGCTATGAGGATGATCTGAGGACTTGAGCATCTCCCCTGTGAAGAGAGACTGAGAGCCCTGGGGCTGTTTAGTTTTGAGAAGAGAAGACTGAGAGGGGATGTGATCAATGTCTATAAATATCTGAGGAGTGGGTGTCAAGTGGAGGGGGCCAGGCTCTTTTCAGTGGTTCACAGTGATAAGACAAGGAACAATTGTTTCAAACTTGAACAGAGAAGATTTCACCTCAACATGAGGAGAAACTTCTTTACAGCGAGGGTGACAGAGCACTGGAACAGGCTGCCTAGGGGGGTTGTGGAGTTGAAATTAGTGTTTTCCTATTTATTCCCTTTCCCATTGGAGAAAAAAAACCCAAACATAATGTGATCTTTAGTGTTTCTTTAAACAGTGACTTCTGCTTGCCCATGGACTGCCTGTCTACAGATTTTTACAAAATGTCATTTGCAAATATTGAAATATGCTCAAACTGCCACTGGACAAGTAATACCTATTTATGATTCCTTACAGACAGATATCTTTTTTAGGTTTTGTATCTCATTGAAAGAGAGCAGCTAAATCCCTTTGGTTCCAAGATGTGTCTAGTAAACCATCGTTTCAATTTTTTTTCTATACTAATTTTTTCGAAGAGACTGATAATCAACCTCCTTAGGCAGCTCACATTTTCTGTTCTCAGTTAATCCTAACAGCAAGTCTAACAGTAAATTCAGTCTAGATGCACTGAGTGCAAGAAGTCGTGCATTTTTTTTCCATGTAGCTCTGGCCTCCAGTTATTCAGACTGTTGTTTCACCCTAAAATTGTATTTTGATCTGATGAGATAGTTTGTAACATGTTAAATTCATTTCATCAGATATTATGCTCAACCATGGACCCCAAAGCCATTCTTTGACCTGCAGAGCTTACAGCCTTTTCTGTATCACTAATGTGTAATAAAGGCCTATAATTTCTGGAAACCATGGTAACAGCACAAAGTTTTCCTAGGTTGACAGTCAGGTAGCACAAGCCCCTGTAGCCAACATCATTGCTGCAGTGTTTGACATAAGTCAGTAGAGGTACTAGTCCCTGGTTTTGACAGAATCACAGCAGAGCTGCAGCAGACAGCCCCTGCTATAGTGATGAGCTGTGCACATTCTTCTATTGTACGACTTCAGCTGCACATAAAGACAGATAAACAGAACAGAGTCAGGTACGAAGGGAATAGAATGTGTTACACACTTTCAAAGATCCTAGAATTAAGAAATACAGATCTACCACATTTGTATTGTCTGTGATTTTGAAACAACCTAAAAATAGAAGAGCTGGACATTTAACCCTCTCTCCATGACTTCTGTGGAAATCCATCCATTAAGTAGTTACTCTAGTCTCAGTTTACAATACAACTATATAGTCTTTCCACACTGAGAAGTATTATACAGCATAAATAAATAAATAAATAAGGGTAGCACCATCGAATACACAGATTTTGCCACCAGAGTGGATCATGGAGTGAACACACTATGCTTTAACCCTAGAGCCAAGAACAATTTCTGTTAGCACAGAGGAGCAAAGTATCCCTGGTGGCCATACCCTGAGGGCTTTTTTGTTCCTTGTCAAAACATTTGGCTCAGAAGCACTGTTAAATTCCAGAGCAATATAATGTATGGTGCTAAACATCTGACTGTCATAGGAGCTCGATTTGAGGTAGATATTTTAGGTTTCAGGTAGAGAGAAAAATTTGAAGTTTATTGTGGATAGATAAATAAAGACAAAAAGCAGGTCATAAAGCAACTTCTCAGTCTCTTTCCCAGCTGTAGCTCTGCTCCTGTTGCTAAAAAAAAGTTTGTTAAAGTAAGACTCTTTTACTTTTTTTTCTGAAGCATGGGATGATTTTGACTGAGTTTATTGTAGGTTAATATGAAAGGTATTTTTCTGTCTGTGGTGATCTAGAGCTTGGAAAGTTTTGATGTTAAAAGGACCCACATTTTTATTTTAAGAACAAATTAAATGTAAAACATACACAAGGTGTTAAGCATGTAGGCTTTTGTGTGGGTTAAGGTCAGTGTGTGGAAACTTGGATTTTATTTCTTCCAATTGTATCAATTGTCTCATAGGATACAGTACATCTGTTTACAAATTTTTACTTATCTTAAAATTAATTTGGAATGCCTATATACATAGAAATCTTACATCATGCACTATAATATTTTAAAATACAAGGAGAAAATCTTCCTGGGAATTTATTGCAGGATATCCATCAACAATTGTGCTGGTTGTCATCAGCCTATGCTTGCAGTAAAGTTATTTAGTGTAACTCTATTAAAATAAATGGCTTAACATGGGACCAGTCTATTCTTTATGACTTGTGTGAGTCCCACTCAGTGACTATTTGGAAAATATTTACTGGATGTGGTCCTAGTGATGATGTGGCTGCAGAAATTACTCGCTTGGTCTTTTCTGGAAGTTTGAAGCATCAGCTCAGTACCTACACACCAACACAACCAGGTTGTGCGTGGTTATGCAACGAGTACTATTTCTGAGGCTTACTGTGTGGAAGCTCAGCTAGGCAATTAATTTAGGACTACAGAGTAGGGGAAGCAGAGTTTAAAGAACCTGCATGTGGACCTAGATGCTAATTGGATTATGGTTGCCAGCCCCTTTGCACCTTCTGCCCTCAGCAGAAAAGCCTCTGGTCAATAGAAAGCAACATAAAAGAAACTAAAGGCCTGAAACAGTGTTACATATTTCTTGACAGTCTTTCCAAAGACTAAGCTATTGCTGCACTGTGAAGGCAAAATGGTGTGATATAACAATCAGGAGTGTTTTTGGTGATTGGATGAAGACTATGGCAGAATGTTTTCTCATCAAGTTCTGAGAACAGCAAAAATTTAAAAAATGCTAAAAACATAGGACTCTTCCATAGTGTCATTAGAAATGGTTTAGCAAAAAATGAATGCTATAAAATGAATGCCAAAGTGCTCTATATAAACACACTATAGTAAAAGCAAGTTACAATGCAATAAAATGTTGCAACACTGAGGGTGAAGTTTTACACCAAATTCTCTAACAGTGTGTAACAAGATTTTTGTGGCCTTCAAAACTTAGCCAGAGACTTTTTTTCTTTCCTTATTATGTTGTCTTCAAAGAATAAACCTTTAGGTGTCCCTACACCTGACATCTGATCATTTTATTGTGCATGATAATGATTTCAAAGTTCATACTCAAAAGGGAAGGCCTTTGGTTTGTAATTATAGAAGTAAATTTTGCATATGCACTCTCCATGCTGTTCTATGTTTAGATCAGTATTCACTGTAATTATTAAAAAAAAAAAATCCAAAGAAACTGCTATATATTCTTTGAAATGTATAAAGAGATAATGCATAGGGTCACAGCTGATTCACATGATCATGAGAAAGGATTCTGTCTAATTTTTCTTTGATTCAATGTTTTAGTCATACTTGTGCCAAGAGTATTCTTACTATGAAACTGTGACACTCATGTTGTTTTCTCATGTATACACTTACAGTTTGCCAGTTTGGGCACTCATGAATTTATGAAGTTTCAGGATGAGTTATTCTTTTCAAAGCCTTATATCTCAGGGGGTGGGGGAGGAGGTGTGTGTGTGCAAAACTGCTGATATGCCAGACTGAGCTTGCTTCTTTAAGGGTAGAAAATAGAAGAAACAAGGTTAACTGCCTTAAGTTCCTAAGTCTGGAATAGAAAACAAACTGTTTTCCAAGTCAGTGGTATTCTACATGACCAAAGGCATCTAACACCAGGAAATCTATCTGCAGATTATAGTTTCTAGATTGATCTTCATTATGATTAAATCTAGAGTAGATTCTATTTATTTGTAGAGTAGATCTATTTATAAATTCTATCTGTTAAATTTGGCTTAACACATTATAGCAAATAAATATTTCCTCATTAGACTCTGTCCTCTATAGCGCAAAACACTGTGGAGTGAAGGTTTACAAGGTATTTTGCCTATTAATGACTCCTGGATAAATGCTGACATTCATTCTCCCTTTTCAGCTCCACTATAAAACTCACTTTGCCCAACTTGAACATTATGGCTATACTGCAGAAACTTTTAGAATAAAAAAATAATATATACTAAAAGCAGAATCTTGTGTGCAAGATAAGGACAGCGTATGAGCTTTACCCTTGAAATTCTGAAATTGTCAATGTTATTGTTAAGTATTAAACTGAAGAAAATGTAAACATTTTAAGTATATTTTTGTCTTCTGAGAAAAGTCATGTTTAAAATCCACTGATAGTTTGAAACACGAGAAGAATTTATATATGCACAAAGATCTGTTTAGCAGGGGGAGTATGATTCAGATGATCCATTTTGGAGATTTCAGTTAGTTGTTTTCTATAAAACTGTTACCTCTAATTTCCACATTTTTGATTAGAATAAAAGAAAAATCAAATACTATATTTTTCTGAACCTATTAAACTGATGCTTTTTGAATGAATGTTACTACGTTATACAATTCGTCACAAAGTGGGTTTTTTTAAATGCAGGTAGTTTTGAACACATACATATGATATAAACTTCAAGAAACAGTAGTGTATAATTTTATTACAAATGATAATACAATTACTTACATGACAAAAATACTAACTCTGCAATTTGAACTAAACCAGGTTTTAGTCCTGTAAGACACATAATTACATTTATGAAAGTAAGTAGTTTCTGAATCTGCATTTCAGAAGGTAAGGCCATGTTGGAAAAAACTGCTCATAGAGATAATGATATTCTTTTTGACAAGAATCTTTCAGCTTCATTTCTCCAGAATGAGCAGTTGAAAATACAAATTCAGGTTTTTTGTTAAGTTCCTCTTTGCCTGAAACAGTATTTGTAGGGAGAGAGAGAAAAGGGAAAACATTGATATCTAATGGAAAGAGAGTAAAAATGCCCTAATGAAAATTTTCATTGATAAATTCACAGACAAAAAACAGCCTCAATAAAATCTATTAGGAAAATATATTACTATACTAAAGGACTTGCTATAGTATTTTTTTTATTCTGAAGCACATAAAACACTTGAAAATAATATTATAAAATATCTAAACAATGTTGCTTCTTTGTGTTTAACACAAGTTGCCACTTACTGTTCAAATGTCAATATTTATATCTGAAAGATTTTGGTTTCTGTTTACATGTATTCTAGTTAGATAAATGTGAAAGATTAGGTTTCAGAAAATAAATTCATTATTTAACATAGCTTCAGAAAGGCTCTTGTGGTTAACTCTTTCCACCTTGTGGAATGTTGCATGACTTGGAAATCTTTGCGTATATTCAGTAATACAGAGAGTGATTTCGTAGGCTGTGACAAGAAAAAAAAATTGAGTTTATGTCCCATTCTTTTCACTCTGACCTTCATTAAGCTTTACATGAACCAGCCATTTGATTCCAACACAGAATGCTTTGTGAAAATCCATTTCAGAATATTTGAATATCAATGACTTGAAAAAAACCTGATGGGCTAACTTTTCCATGTAGAGTTACTGGCAATATACCCGTGCCCCTCAGTTTTCATTTCTGTGTAACTCTAGCTTCTAGCGGTTTACCCAGTTAGCTAAATCCCTGATACATATTTATTTTTATCCAAATCTTGTTTACATGTACAAATCCTAACTATACAAAATTTTGCATATGGCATCTCTGCAGCATTTGGGAGACAAATACCTCTGCCTGTGAGTCCACCACCTAATGGTCCCACAGCTGTTCTTCCTGCAGGCTGACAGCATGGTGAATCATTGCTGCTGCTGCTGCCCTCGGGGAGAATTCCAAATAAATTTCTTCCAGAGTAGAAGGGAGAAACTCAGAAGGAAAACGGTGTGTTCAAAAGTCTCATTCCAGCTCTGCAGATTGCCATTTTGATTCAACAGATCTTCATTTTCTTATAATAGCCAGAGAACCTCCCCTGAACATGAAAATGCCTTCTCATTTTTCTGCTGATTTTATCTCAGTCAGATGAATGTTGCCGATGTTATAGCAGCCAAGTGCTGTTGCAGACAAAGCTGCCAGTCCTTCTTCATCACCCACTTATGCACCAAAAGTCTGTGCTAAAGACCATCCAGATCTGCTGAACATGGAGATCTTCTGGACATAAAACCTATCTAAAAGTCCATTGGTATGTTGTTCTTTAAAGCCAAATGAAAATTGCTATGAAAAAGAAATTACTGGTGGAAAGTGAACATATACAACATGAATGAGCTACAGTGAGCTAAAAAGATTCAAGAACTTTTGTACTACTTAAGAATAGGCTAATTTGTATAATGTCAAAAGGAAAAATCAAGCTGTGACTCTCAAAGGGTTGTGTTTTTTTATATTTCAGTTGCCTTCTTCATCTTTTGCTTTAATTGAAGCTGAACAAGAATAAAAATTAAACAAATGTCAAACTCTATACCAAGCTGTTATAACTAATAGGCATAGCACGAAACTTTGTAATACTTTAAATCAAACTTACTGGCAGAAAGTAAACAATCAGCATCTCTTGAGAACTTCCCAGGAGAGCAATTTTCCAATAAAAACGTGTGCTTCCCATAAACATGAAATTTTCCCATGGAAAACTGTTGTTTTGTCAAAAAAAGCGTGGTTGTCCTTCAGAAAAATGAAAAGGTCTGAATCCAGCTATATATGTAGGCTTTAAAGTATCTCACGAAACTCTATGTTATAGGCAGAAAACATGACAGATGGGAAATTAGATGTCAGTGATGTTTACTTTAGATTTTCATATTGTCTTTTCTGTAATTTTCAGCCTGATAAAGCCAGATACAACTCTCTGGATGGAAATGGTAAATTCCATGATTATCATCACTTGTTGGAATTTTTTTGTCATGTTTTTGCAATTTTAATACAATTTATCCAAAATATCTGTCAACATTTTGGCTTCATTTTATTTTTCCCTTTTTATTTTTTTTCCTTATCCACAAAAAGAAAAAAAAAACAGGGGGAGGGGAAATGTAATTTTACATTTTATGAAAAGCAAAATACAGGCAAACCCATAAAATAAATATGCCTTCTGAAATGGAAATAAAAATATTAAATTTGATTTTTTTTAAACACTGTTTGGTTTTGAAGATTACAGAGAATTGCAAGGAAAAAAACATTACTTTCAACAAGAGTAAAAAAGTGCAAAAAAAAAAATCCCAAATTAAAAATATAATTATTTTGCTGTTTTCCCAGATCCAACATGACTTGGAATGGAACTCTAGCCTTATTTATGTCAAGGTCAACTACACTGAGAATTACATTCCTATTTTTGAAATGCTCAAGAGCTATTTTCTATCCTAGAGCTATTTCCCACAAGGTAGGCTGTCCATTGACTTGCATGATGTCAAACAGACCCCACACAAAGTTTTGCTCAGCACACCTTCATGCTCAACAACGGCATACCTTATTAGTGCTGAACGGCACAGTAAGGTGTCATTATAAAATTTAGTGAGAAACAGGCATTGAGCATCCTCATTGGAACATTGCTGTCCCTATTCAGCAAACATGGCAGTAACAGCTCATAATCCTACCTTTAGTACAAGCTTTGCTGCAGAAATTAATGTCTCAAGACAAATTATACTGTGAGTCTACTTTGGGTTTTGTCATCCAAAGCAAGTAACAAATGTTAACGTGGCAGGTGCCATCTGGTTAATTTGGTTACAACCACTAATGAAATAATGTCTAAAAGTATGAAGAGGAAGAAACCCATGAACATCTTGAATAGTGAAATAGTCAGTAGTGAATACAAATGGCATCAACTGTGCCCTTAGTCAGGGTGAAGCCTCAGTAAAGAGGATATGTTTTGTCTGGGTGTAAATCAGCATAAAAATAACTTCAATTTTTTAAAAAGAATGTGTTTATTTATTTATTTACTTTCTAGATAGAAGTACAATTTGGAGGAGAAAGAATACCAGCACAGAGTTTAGATCAGTTTCGGCAAACATTTGCTATCGAATCTCATAAAATATTCCATGAAAGATTTATTAAAGTCATTCTGGAGTCAAACACATTAAAAAAAATGGAACTGGTACCTGCTTTGCCTGCACAGGATGTACTTTGTACTTTATTAGAAGATTTGTTGCTTGTGTTGCCAACACATCTCTGAAAGCAAGGTTTATCTTGACTGGTGCCTGTTCTGTCCTTGATAATGCACTTGAAATAAATTCTTGTCACATTCTGTGAAGTGCTTTAAACCAAACACATGTTGCTGCTAAGCTGATGGTGGCAGTTTTGTTGTTTTTTATAATGTCTGCTCTGTTTTTCTGCATTGAATTAAGCTTCACCATCTTGCCTGTCTTAAATCCCTGTGTTTTCTGTCAACAGTTTGTAGTATTGTGTGTGTTGACCATGAGTGCTAGTAAATTGATTATGAATTGGCCAAGGGACCAAACACTGAATGGTAATGAAAACTGTGACACCAGCCTGTGAATACTCCATATTATTTATAAAGATGTTAAACAAAACTGACTGTCTCTTTCAGCATTGCCCATGAGGACAACACCATAAAGTGTGTTAGATCTAATCCGAGTGTTTCTGTTAATTATCACATGAAGGAGAAACACAAAGCTCTTTTAATGTACAGGTGACAAGGAAGGAAAACATCACCGGATCTGGAGAAAGAGCAGCAACTGTTGCAGCCACATTTTTCTGCCTCCCCCAATCCCCCTCCTCTGCTCAAACCTGCAACAAGTCAATGTGGCTCCCAACATCTAGCCAGTGCCTGGGAGCGTAGTAGGGGTCAGATAACACAAGCACCAACATTGCTGTGACCTTGGAACACATCCAACTGAAGTGGCAGCACCCTCATGGCTTTCTCAGCTCTACATCACTAAGACCAACCACCAAGGTAAGGACAGGTGCAAGCAGAGGCACCTGCACAGCTACCCCCACACATTGTGTATACACCTGGCAGAAGGTCTGTTCAATATTTTAAAGAGGATCAATTGTATTTGAGGCCTTGCCTCACTCTCCAGCTACCCACAGTGTACAATTCTATGGGTATTGTTTTGCAATCCCTAGAAATTGGTTTTCAAAGAGGAATCCAGAATAAGTCACTGTTGTTTCATTTATTGTGAGCACACTATTTTCTGATGTTGAATGTTAATTTATTAATCTATTTTTAATCCACCAAGAATGGCTTAGTTCTTTATTCTGGTGAACTACAGCCTGGCACAACAAGGTCTGAAATTCTGCTTGATTATCTCTGTATGCAAACAAAATGAGCAGAATTTTCCAAAAGGTTATTTCAGCTTGGAAGTATTTGAAATTGTCTGCTGTCTGTATTCAGTTTGTGAAATTTCAGCATTTTTGTGAAGCTTCAAGAATGCCAGCCCTGAATTTTTGCCACTTCTTCTGAATTATGGAGATGAGCTGTAATCGTGTCAGCAGGTCCTGATAAGAGTTGATTCCACTATTAAAATTGTTTCCTTATACTTTTCTTTGTCTGTTGGTATTATATTCTTTACATCCTTTTCACTCAACGACTTCCACATAAAAGGAGAAAGAATCTCTCCCCTCTACTCTGGCAGATTTTCAGCTGAATGAGTGGACAAGCATTTTTAAACTAAGATTTTCTTACAATAGAAACATGCAAAATGTGTTCTTGATGATGACACTCTCAACTTGTCATCTCTGTGCATAAGAGTTACAAATCTGAACTTTAAATAGACAGCAGTGAGCTAGACGGTGAAGACAGACTCTGCATGTACATAGACTAAATGTTTAAATACATTTTGTAATATTGTCAAACTATTGACAACAGAGTGAGACAGTGCAATCTTTGGAAAGCATTTCTGTAAGTTATATGTTCAAGGTAGAGAGTATATTAAAGATTTTACTTTGAGGAAATCAACATATTTATTTTGGCAAAGCTTCACTGATATATCTGAGTCCCTTCATCCACATACACACACACACATCCATCCATACATTTGATTGCATGTAGGATATATTGCTGCTGGTTTAACCCTAAACAAACAGTACCTTGGAACTTCTACATGTATAACTTCTGAAAGGATTGTGCTTTGGGAGCATAAATATGTTCTGAATTCCTTGATGTAGATTGGAAGTTCCTCCACAGAGTTCTGGATGATGCAGTCTTGCTCTACAAGATCTTCCAGTTGGTTGCTAAACATACTAGTCACTAACCCCTGACTTATGTGTGTATATATTTACTCATCATATTTCTAGAAAGCAGTCCTCAACAGGGTGTACAACAGAAAGAGTGGTCAGGCATTTGAGCAGGCTGCCCGGAGCAGTGGTTGAGTTCAAAGGTGGTTTGGATGTGGTGCTTGGCAATACGGTTTAGGGGTGAACCTTGTAGAGTAGGGTTGTTGGTTGAGCTTGGTGATCCTGAGGGTCTTTTCCAGCCTGAATGGTTCTGTGATTCTGTGATCTCTGAACCTCTTGGTGCAAAAAAGGAGTTCAGCAGGGGAAAAAAATCCAGGTTTGGGACTTGGTAGCAATGAGGAAATGCAGCAATATTTGTCATGTTATTCTGAATCACACCAAGGAAGATCAAGCAGAGTGAATTCCTTTAAATTGCTTCTTGGTTTTAGTGGTATTGCAGTAGCACTGCATTTCAACCTAGCATTTTCACGCTAGAAATCTTAGTACATAAAAAAATACCATTTTAGAAAGACCTCTTACTGTCAGTTCACCCAGGACACAGCTAAACTGAAATATACTTTAGAATTTAAATGCAGAGCATCTTGATCATTCAGTAAATATTTTATTAGATAGTGTAGATGTTTCTTGCTGAGGTAATGTTTTACATTCAGTCCATTTGAGAAGGCCAAAAGCCACAGAAATGCATCTAAAGAATTTATTTTTCACCTCCCATCTTCTTGCTTTTATTGGGTTATGATAAACATGAGGCCACATCCTCATCACTCATTTTGCACAGATCCTCATTGACACCAACAGGGAGAATGCAACGGGTCTGCTAAAGTGATTGAGACCTGCCCTGGACAGCTCTAGCATCAAGTCCAGCTCCTACCTTTAATTTGCATTGCCTCTGGAAAAAATCTTCCGAAGCACCAGTGTGGAAAAAGAGCTCCTACCACAGCAGAGAAGAACTGTGATTTCTTTATGAAAAACTTTCTTTTCTTCTTGTTGCTTTCAACATTTCCTATTTGTCAAAGAAATTGAAGGACAACAGCACATAATTGGTCATGATGCCTGAACTGAACAGCTGTATGATAAAATGACTACACCCTTGACCATGTCTCTACCTCCTACCCAGTAAACCACATCTCCTGATGTCCCAAATCTCAGGACAGGTTTGCACAGCTGCAGCATCATAATACATCAAGTCATAATGTAAATGAAAAAAAAAACCCACAAAAAAAAAACCACAAAAGAAAACAACAACAACAAACAATTAAAAAACATGAAGAGCAGGCTGCAAGAACAGATTTTAAACTTCTTCCTAGGTGTAGTAAGTGCTTACCCAAAATCATGTAGGCCTGATGTCTGGGATTCGCAATATGCTGCAGCTAAGTTTAGTCTCCAAGACTTGAGAGTCCATGAAGGAAAGGGAAAGTTATGCTTTGAAAAGCAGAGACACTCTTCTGATGTCAGTGTATTTTCTCACTGTTAGGAAGTAAATTAACCACCAAGTGTGTAAAGGATTTGTGTGTGTATGTAAATCTATACATACATATATATCAATAAATACACACATATACATAGAGCCCCCTGCTTAGGAATGTCCTGCTGTTTTACAAACACTGGGCACATTTCTGGGATATTTGCCAGGACACACTTTACTTAAATTTATTTTCCTGAGGGAAACCCTCGACCTGTGACTCCAAGCTGGAAGCTTCCCCATGTTGCTGTCTGCCAGGGCTGTGGTGGCAGAGGGCTGGTGTCCTGGGCTTTGGGCCATAAACAAAGCTCCCACAGGCTGTGCTCACTCATGCTCTTCCCTATCACTGCTGCAGAATTTCAGCCCCTGGGAGCCTGTCAGCACTTCATACATGTGCAATGGCTACTTCTGAAGGTTGTTTATGAAGCACTATTCAACTACTTATTTTGGCAGTTTGCAGAGAATATGTGCTATTATTTTGCTCAGATGATCACATGGGGGACTTCGCAGTGTGCACATGTCCCCAGACTGGTGCAGAGTATGAGAGGGAAGATACCCTTCTACCATTGCTCATTTCTGCCTGAGCAAGGGATGGCTATTGTTAGGCTGAAAAAAAAAAAACCCTTTTCATCTTAACTGATACTAATCTTACAGCTTGATATTTTTGAAATGTTTGTTATTTGATGTGATTGACCTAAGACTCTTTGGAAACCTGCTTCAAACTATGAGACACTTGCAAACTCTTCACTCTACTTATCACTTGTAGTGTTTCTCCCTTGTAATTGTTCCATTTTTCATGTGTTTCATCACCACAATGAATGCCTGTCATTGGGCCCAGGACCATGAAGAGCTTTGAAGATAGCTGTGTGAACATTCTCAGAGGGCAAAATAGGTTTTTATTCAAGAGTATGTATATTGTAATTCCTTTCGAGGGAAGTCCTAAATAAAAACAATCAATTCCTTCCAGAAACATATGTAAGGGGTAAAAAAAAGAGGTCAGAAATACCACTACAGTGTATTTTGTGTTCTGCGTTTGAATGAGCTAACTATTTTCAGCATTACCCTAGCGTCAGTGTTTGTGTCATTATGAAAACTGTTCTAAGATTTCAGACAATCCTTTTTTAGACAATCCTCCATTATCTGAAACCCATACCTACTCTAGCCCAAACTTTATTGCTTATCTGCAATAGTATTTCTATGAGGATAATAATTCTGTGATTTCATATTTTTTTTCCAGAGGAACTCCTCTACACAGCTATCCCAAATTTCAGAAAATAAATTCAGCATGTGGGTTTTTTTGGTTTTGTTTTGTTGTTGTTGGCTTTTTAAAAATATTATTAATATTTTTATTATTATTATTATTTTGTCTCACAGTGCTTTTATATCTTAAAATGGATTGTATCTTGTCTGTCCCCTATCTATCTTCCTCTTAAAATGACAAAATAAAGCATAACTTCCTGTGAAGTGATTCATTTTCAGCAGAGGTTGAATTTTGTGCTCTGAGCATATTCTGTTATGCCTGTTAATTCTTTTTCTACACTCATTTTCTGGAAAGCCACATTCAATCAGTCTTTTTCCAGGGGGACACATACTGATCACTAATTTTACATGAGTTCCTACTGTGTATCTGCTATTTCATTTCCTTCTTGCTAATGTCTTCAAATATGGCTCTCTTTATCTGCAGCTCTCTGGGAATGCTTGTGTAATTCAGCTTTTGAAAAGGATTTGTGGCATAATATTTCAGCTGGAGACATTGCAAGATAATACTTTTTCTGTAGCAACATTGAAGAAATTATCCCATATATCCTGTGGGATGTTGTGAAAGCAGTTGAAAGGGACAAACTAATTACACTATCTTCTCAGCAGAAAACATGTTAGAAGAGCTACATCAGTCTGAAATGGTCTGAAAAACTCATACATGATTATATCATTCTTGTATATATGATGCCTTCAGTTAAATTGATAATCCTCCAATCAGCATGCTTAGAGTCAACAAATCAGGAAAGGACTCAGGTGAAACTTTTAAAAGGCATATAAATAATTTGGTCTATTTATTTGTGTTCAGAAACCACTTCAAGATTTCTTGGAAATTCCTGGACTAAATTATAAACACTCCTGCCCAGGTTGTAGTATTCAGTAGATTCTTTCAATTATGATTACACTGTGTCTTCCAGTTTGGCTTAACAACAATCACAAAATGTTAGAAAGTGCTTGACAGAAAAGTTATTCTGTCAAGCATTTCCTAATGTCTAGTGATTGTGAATACACCACACAAGTACTGGAAGTATGGTAATTATTGACATTTGCTGTATTTTCAGTGCCACTATGTATCTGCTTCCATTTTCTGTGTGTAAATATATGTGTTTGTGTAGATAGATAGTTAGAGATATTAGGAACCTAAAAAATTATATACATATAAACTTGCATGTATTTATTTCTTGCATTCCTCAAAAACTTTACTTATTATAGAAGATTTTAATTAGGTGCAATAAGTCTTCATGAGCTAGTAAGATCACTGATTAAACAGATTAAACAGATTAAACAGATGCAAATGTCTGAGCACTTCTCTATCTCTCTGTCTTTTTATTGTAGTGAATGACTGCTACAAAAAGGATATTTGAGCATTTGCTGCAATGAATCTCACTGAATTTTGGCCAATTAGGAGGAATAGACATGTCTTCATTGCTGTATATGTACCTGGAACTGCTTTAAAAATACTTCAGTGGAACCCTGGCATCACACTCTATGAAGTCCAAAATACCAGCGGCAGAAGTGGAGGTACTCAAAGTACCTCTATTTTATGAACCTCTGGTGTAGATTTCCTCTGCATGACATGGGATCACAAAGTAATTTGGGTTGTTAGAGACCCATAGCCAGTTTCCAAGTTAGATGCAAGTCAGAAGCAAAGGATCTTTTGGCTGTGTATAGGTGGGAGAACTTTGTCCAGTCAAGGTTCTCAGTCTCGCTCACCAGCCAAGATCCATTCAGGCTAATGTATATTAATTATATGTTACAATACATTACATATTATTTTTTATTTTATATATATATTATATATCTATAATATGTATATTCCATTATTCCTCTGCTTCCACATCTCAGTCTCCAACAGCCTTAATCTGCCTGAAAGGAACAATATTGGTATTGTTTCCATTTCTTCCTTTAGATCCAGGAAAATCTGGATTTGTAAAAGCAACAGTTGCTTCCCGGTAACAGCAGTCCAGGCCAGCTGAAACTAATTTAAAATTTTAGGAAGGCAATTATCAACTATCACAAGGTGATATATGAAAGT
This sequence comes from Indicator maculatus, assembly GCA_013399975.1. NCBI lineage: Eukaryota > Metazoa > Chordata > Aves > Piciformes > Indicatoridae > Indicator > Indicator maculatus. The sequence goes on from VXBD01000033.1 coordinate 97,516, forward strand.
CCTGGAGCAGATCAGCCTGCAGGTGGCTTCAGGAGTTTGGTTTATGTGGTTCATAAAATATATACAGAAACTTTGGGTGGCTGCTGTAACAAAGCTTGAACTTTCTGGTTGCATTTCAGTTGTATTGTTCTTAAGATACAATGAGAGTGCAAGGCAAGGTTTGTGGTGGCCACTTTTATCCTACTCTGTAACAGCATTTCAAATTCTTTGACGGTACATATGGTCTGGTCCTACAAGTCCTAGTAGGCATCCTGAGCATCCCTTAGATGCCTTATGATACCTGGCCTTCAGAGTATGCCTCAATGCCACCATTACTTGACAGCTAAACCAGACTCTGTGGGGAATATTTCTGGTCTATTCACTACGTATCCCAAAATCCATTTGTATCTGCACTGACGCTGCTTGAGACATTTTTCTGCCAAAGACAAAACTACATTTTTATAGCACATTTGCATGAATAGTTGGTGCAGGAATAAGCAATAGGTGTGGGAGCGTGCACACACTTGCTCTCACGGCCACTAGCAGGTTTCACCTCAAGCTGCAGCCCATACTCTCGGTAAAGCATCCCCTGAGATGGAAAGCAGTATAGTTCACAATATAGTAATCCCAAACTGTGGCCTTTCCATGAATGTGAAGTGAAAGATTTCTAAACTTGCTGAAAGATCCCAGACAAACAGGTGATGAGAAAAGGGAAACTATGGGAAATCCTTTGCCAGAAGGTAATGAAATGTTCCCTGTCTTCACTGGAACTACCAATTAATTTAAAAATAGGAAGATTGATGCCAGCCAAAAGGCATCTCTGAAATGTTGCTCACTGTGAAGCAACAATCTTTGTCCTTTATTCAGGTATCCTCACGGATCAGTTGAGACTGAGCTCTACAGCTGTTTCCAGATCACTGCAACAGTCCATCTTTCCACATGACCTCTCTCATGCATACCTTAGATGAAGCTGGTCACTGGCCAGATGAATATTGTCTCTCAGACAGGTGAGGGGCTTTGCAATGATGTTATGAAAATACAAAATCCTGGCATTGCAGCAGGGAAATGTGATCAAAAGTCTGAATCCCACTCAGTGAGCCTGAGACTTGGTGGACAAGGGCAGGCAGGGGCAAACATTTGGGGAAGGAAGGGTTGGACACTGTCCACTGCCCTATAAATCAACTAATGCCATCAGAAAAAGAATCCTTCTCACAACATCTCTGCTGCCTATTCAGGATCTGACCCAGAGATATGAGTTATGATCTTTCCTGAGCAGAAACAAATGATCTATCACATTCTTTATTGATTGAGTCTCCAAATATTCTAGATCCTTGATAACTGACTAACAGGTTTAAACTGCAGAGAAAGATTGATTCTTTTACATTTAAACAGCTGCTACTGAGAAAACACAACCTTTGCAAACAGGCGCTGGCTGCTCTTACAACAGGTAGTCATGAGAGGATCTGGGTTTAAGAACACTGGTTTGTTAAATGTCTCCCTTATGGCAGTCACCATGCCTCAAAACATTTTTGGAGAATCTTTATTTTCTGTCAGTTCCTGGCAAGTTTTTTTTTCTTTCTTGGTGCCTTTTGCATCACTGCTACTATTCAGTGTTTCTTCTGTCCCAGTGCTGCTTGCCCCACAACCCCATGCTGCAAGGAGCTTTCACGTTTGGAAGAGTAGAAAACTCATTTTTGCTTCCAGTCCCAATCCTGATTTGTTGAGAGCATCCATCCCTTCTCATCCCTCTGTGCTGTAAGCCTTTCCTTTCCTAGAGATGTGTTGGCATGAGGACCTTGACTATTGCTGCCCTGAAGCAAGGTTCCTTCAGCAGTGACTGCAACACTGTTCTTTCCCGGTTACCCCTCAGCAACATGGCTGTGTGATGAGAGGTGAGAGAAAGAGGAGAAGTATGTGCAAACATTCTGTCTTATGTAAGCATCAATAATACAGGAGTTCTCAAATTGCAGGGAGAAAGACAATTCTTACCAAGAAAGCTGTATGATTGTTTGACTTTTGGTGGATGTTTTGTGGACTTTCTGCTGGAGAGTCTTGATCCATATATTCTTTGTTCCCACGTTCTTTATCCTCTGTATGTTCCCAGTCCTTCTATGTTGGAAGGACTGTCTCAAACAACAATGTCCTCTCTGAACAAGGATCACTTCAAGTTTGAAAAACAGATAGCTAATTGATTCTCTTGAAAGAATGGGGACATTCCAAAATTACATACAAAAGGGAAATTGGTTATGAGTGTTAGGCAGGTACTCAAAAATGTTAGATTCTGTTACTCTCTTCATTAATGAAAAGTGTGATATAAAAATATGAGCACCATTATGTGATTATATTTCTCTGTCAACTAGCTTTAATAATTATTCACAAAGCAAAGTAGGGGAAAAAGGCAACGTCTTTATAGAATCTCTTCTGTTGTGATTTTAGATTGCTATTTAAACTGAGTGACAGATTAAAGTGTTTAGGCAATGTATAATCACTCAAAGTTTGCCAAGATGAAATTCAATACAGTGCTGGGGAAAAAAAATATTGATGGCAGATTTCAGAGATACTGGTTTGCAATTGTACCTTACAGCATCCTAAGGTACAAACTCTCCCCATTATCTCAGAATTTAGAAGGACAGAGGCCTTTTGTCCTTCATTCTTACCGTCATTTTTCTTGACCCAGCAAAGAACCAGTCCATCTTCATTTCTCAACAAAAAGTGTAGGAATGCCACGTGTCTGAACAGAGCTGTGGTATAGGTTTTAGCCATAGCACTTAATTAACATGAGAGAAATAGAAAATCGTTTGCTGTGTTTGAATAGATTCCAAAAACATTCACATCATTAATTTTATTTAAATCAGTTCAATTAGCTATATTCTGACCTTTACACAAACACAATTTGATTGATCAAAGAAGGTATCGTACCTTGATTGATTGAAAACTACCCAGTGTTCCAAGAAGAGAACAATATATTTAGTTATGAAACTAAAATAAGTATCTAGAGGTCTAGTTGTCTGCAAATTTGCAGAGAGAAAAATCAGAAAAACAAATATGTATTATTCTAAATTGTATATTCTATATTGCATATTTTGTTAGCTCAAAGACCAATTCTTATGCTATATACATGCTTTCTACTATGAAAATCCTCAGTAATAATCAGCTTTCAAGGCATTGTTCTTTAGATTATCAACATGAAGATTTAGAAATGTAGTCATTTTCCTCCCTTTTTATATCTGATGTGACAGGAAATGTCCTTCATGAAGATGAAAACCTAGCTTCTAGCATACTAAATCTAATGCTCTCTGTGAATACCAAAATGCACTATTAGAAGTTGTGGACATCCATGGAGATTCCAAGGTCAAAGCCAAGGAAATAACTTACAGTGTTACATGTTTAAATCTGCAGGGAAAAAAAATAGTGTATGGATGAATTTGTTGTAACGTGCTACTTCAAACCTTCTTTTTTTTTTGTCTTCTGTTATGTTGTCTCTGTAGCATTGCTCTGCTTGATTTTTACACACTTGCAGTTTCACTGGCTTTGCCTATCACACCAATGCACTTATCCATCAATGGTCCCACTCAAATCTACATTAATCTTTTCTATAAACAAGTTTAGAATAGGGCCAGATTCATGAGTAAAACCACCACCAAAACCTCCTGAAAGCTGCTATCACACATTACCTTCTGAATATTTATGGAGCGGAAAAAACGCACGTACCCTAATGACAGCATTTTTCTGCTTTGCTTGGGTTAATGTTGTGCAATGTGAAAATTAAAACCGTACAATCAATTGTTACTGTTTGATGCTTACAAGAAAAACTGAAAATACTCTGGGACAAAGCCTCAGCGGGCAGAAAGTGATCCGGTATGTTTCCATTTGATTATGCTAATCAATTTCTTTTGTACTTCGTTCTTAAGCTCCTTGGTATCCTTTCATTTTTGTTCTACTTACTAAAGAGAAAGAAGTTCCCTTTAGCTGAAAAGCCAGACTTGTCACATGAAAACTGGTACCAAGCAGTCAATTGCAAGGTTTAATTTTGCTAGAGTTTTGGATAATTAGTAACTCTGCTAGTCAGCTGGGGTTTGATACCAGAAATTATTTCTCCATTTGACAGAAAAATTTTCACCTTTTTCTTTTTTAAACCCAGGATTTCTCACCATCAGTCTTTGTAAGGAATATTTTCTTTTGCCAAAATCTGAAAACCATTGCACAAAAGTTAATTTTAAAATAAAACTTAAAAAGCACAGAATTCATACTGGTGCCTGAAATACTAAAAGGCATCTACATTTTCAGCACCTTTGTGTTAGCACTCACTGTTATAGCAATCCTGCTATAATTTTACTTCCTTGGTTTTAACTCTATGCAGTCAACTGCAAAGCAAAGAAATGTGAAATTAATATACATATATCAAAAGTGATAAATCTTAAGTAACTTTTCAAGCAAGTCAACACATACATTAAAATAACAGAACTCTACAAAGTGTTTATATCTCATTAACATGGGCACAAGAATATTACCAGTTCATGAACAATACAGATTTTATTTCATCAGTGCCTTTATATTACTTGTTCTCACTTATAGATCACATTTTTCAAATATAAGTATCTATTTTTTTTTCTTTTCCAAGGTGTCAATTTTCTTTTCCAATCTGACAATACTAATCAAGGAAGTATTGTTTTCAGTTTTGACAGAAGAAACTCCATCTAAGCAAATGTGAAGGCATTTGCGTGTAGGGCCATCACAATGTATTTACTAACACATTTCCAATATTATAAGACATGTGACAAAATGCTTGCATTATGCAACCAGAAAGCTTAGAGATTAGGTATGAAAAAGAATGCTAACAGAACTGCACTAAAAATAAAGTTGTCCCTTTATGTCTAAATAAATAATCACCAGGGTTTAAGGGTTTCTTTTGAAATGTCTTTGACAGTGATGTTCCTTTCTGTGAGGGCATTACAACAAGCTTGTATCACTATTGAACGGTGTATTTACCTATAATATAATATTCCCTGTTTCCACCTGAGTATTACAGCTTTGCTCATTCCTGTATGGAACAGCATTCATTATCTTGGTTTTTTATGCCTTATCCAATTTTCCAATAGATCCTAATATCTATAAAATGTTAACACAATGTTGTCCTGAAATAATTAAAATGTATAAATAATTTTAAATATATAGTTTCATTTTATGGTTAAATCAGTAATTTCTGACCCGTTCTGTTGTGGGGTTTTTTTTGTTGTTTGTTTGTTTGGTTTTGTTTTAATGCCCATAGTAAGCATATAGATGTAAAGCCCTATTTTCTTGTCTCTTGGTATCATGTGTCTCAGATTTTGCACAGTTGTAGGTAACAAATGCATCTTTTCAAAGTACAGTGGAACTGGAATGCTTGACCATGAAATACATGCTTATGTTTATGTTCATTCAGGTTTTGCAGAAACGAGGAAATATCTCCAAAACCTGGACAGACTGTGAGAAAAGTGTTCTGTTCTAATAGTGTGTAATTACACTTTTGTGCAGCTGTGTAAGAGGGACAGGGCACTCTTTTTGTTACCCTCATGCAGGATTTTAAAGTCCTTAACTCTCAGCTGAAAAGAATAAGGTGATGTCTTTTTACAACACCGTACTTTTCTCAGAGAGGGAGCAAAGTGTGCTAGCAGAACAAGGATGTGAGAACTTCAGCCAGGCAAAATGGCAACTTGAAAATGTACCAACCCACAGCCTCAAACAAAACCAAACCTTGTTTACTGCATAACTATCTTTTGTTTTTCTGCTCCTCAGAAGTATACTCGTCATGCTCAGGCTACTTTGAATAGTGGCTGCTATTCTCCTCAGATTCCCCAATCACAGACAAAGCTAAGAAATGTGGTTAAGCTATGCAAGAGACAGGGAGAAAATATACATGAGAGTGACAGCTCTATCTCATCTAGCCTTCGTGGATGTCTTCGATTTAGTCACTTGTAAATGCAAGAGAGCTTTAAAGAGATTATTTTTAAATGATCTTCTGAGGCCCACTTCATAGAATCATAGAATGATTTGGGTTGGAAGGGACCTTAAAGATCATCTAGTTGAAACCCCCTTTGAACACAATCTAGATGGAATATAAATTTCAATATGCAAAACTTAGTGACATCTCTTCTCATCTAGTTAAAGTATGCTAACAGACATGTATCTTACAAAGGAGGTTAAGTTCAGATGTTTAGAAACATGAACAATAAGAGATTAGAAACTCTGAACAGCTACTCATAGCTACAATTACCTTTGAGAGAGCATTCCTCTTAATGTAGTATTTCCTATGTATAAAAACGAGGTTCTACTACATCTGTACGGGTCAGTACTGGGACCACTGCTGTTCAAAATATTTATCAACGACCTGGATGAGGGAACACAGAGCACTATCAGTAAGTTTGCTGATGACACAAAACTCAGTGGAGTGGCTGACACACCAGAAGGCTGTTCTGCCATTCAGTGAGACTTAGAGTTGGGTGGGAAGAAATTTAATGAAATTCAACAAGGGCAACACAGTCTTGCACCTGGGAAAGAGCAACCCCATGGCTCAATACAGGTTTGGGACTGACCTGCTGGAGAGCAGTGAGGGGGAAAAAGAGCTGGGGGTCTTAGTGGGTGGAAGGTTGACCATGAGCTAGCAATGTGCTCTTGTGGCCAAGAAGGCCAATGCCACTCTGGGGTGTATTAGAAGGGGTGTGGTTAGTAGGTCAAGAGAGGTTACCCTCCATCTCTGCTCTGGTGAAGCCGCATATGGAATATTGTGTCCAATTATGGGCCCCTCAGTTCAAGAAGGACAGGAAACTGCTTGAAAGAGTGACAGGGCCCAAAAATTATTAATGGAGTGGAATGCCTTTCTTACAAGGAAAGACTGAGGGAGCTGGGTCTATTTAGTTTGGAGAAGAGGAGATTGAGGGGCGACCTCATTAATGTTTATAAATATGTAAAAGTTGAGTGCCAAGAGGATGGACTCAGTCTCTTCTCAGTGATGCCCAATAACAGGACAAAGGGCAATAGGTGGAAGTTGAGGCACCGAAAGTTCCATGTAAACATGAGGAAAAATTTTTTCACTGTGGGGATGATGGAATACTGGAAAGGGCTTCCCTCGGGGGTTGTGGGGTCACTAGCTCTGGAGATATTCACAACGCACCTGGATGCGTTCCTGTGTGATCTGGTGTAGGTGATCCTGGTCTGGCAGAGGGGTTGGGCAGGTGATCTTTCAAGGTCCCTTCCAGCCCTTGACATTTTGTGATTCTGTGATTCTGTAAAGAATAAGGCATAGCCATCTACTAATTGGCATATTTGTTTGTTTGTCTCAGTTAGTTAAAAGGTCCTTATTTGTGTAAGTGGTAAACCAAGCTCCAGCTGAATTGTTGCTACGTTTTTCAGGGAGCCTGAAAACAGACATCTGAACAATAGCAATGAATCAGTTCTCAGGAGCACATACTGGTGTTGTAAAATGAAGATGTGGATGTGACTGTTTCTTCAGTTTCAAGCCATCATGATACAAAACTGGAATAGGTATGTGAAAAATGTCCAGAGTAGATATACAGATGGTCACACAAGGAGAAAGCTTAAAACACAGTGGAATCCATTCCTTTCTGAAACCATTATATAATTACTTATTTCTGCTGACATTAAGAATTTTCTGTAATAACAGTAATGAAAATATCAAATATGTGAGGAAAATATGGTCAGCTTTGAGCCTACAGTAAATGACAGATATCTTTTGCCAAAAGACATTTCTCATTTTTTAAAATGTAGTCTTTACCATGTCTGTAGTTTTTTTTCTCCATTTCATTATAATCTATCTGATTACCCCTGCTATTGTCCAGTCCTCTTTAATACAGTGTCAGATTTCATCCCAAATATTGATGTTTATTCCTATTAATATTTCTTATAAGATAAAGTGTTAAGGGGAAATGCAGCTTAAGGGTTAGTGAGCAACCCATAATGCAAATATATGTATATATATTTCCAGTAACAGGATTTAATCCTGAACTGCCAAAGAAGGGAGGGAGGTAAGGACATCCTTGCTTTTTGTGTTCATGTCAGATCTCTGTGTGCCTGCCTGTGCTGATCTATGGGTATACATGCATGTGTTGCACACCTGCATCCAAGTGCCTATGCTTACCAGGAATATGTGGTCAGTCTTGTTGCTGGCTGGATATGGGGCATGGAGCAGCAGCAGCCTTACCTCTGCTGAGAAGCTATTGTGTTCAGCCCTTCTTAGCACAATATTGTTAAGCTTATGTTTGAGATATTGGAATGACTTTTTTTACATAAGAGCAAATTAATTGATTATCAACAGCATAAATATTTGTATAGAAAGATCTTCATGCTTGTATTTACTGGAGTACTACTATTTTTTTTTTTCCCACAGAATTCACAGTACACATTTTACTCAGTCACGTCTATTGTAATTTTTTAATGTATTCCTGGAGGAGAGGCTAACAAATCAATGCTCCAAAGCCGATGATTCAAACAGGCGAGAAGCAGAGAATAAAAGTTCAGCAGCCAGGTTTTGAAAAGCATATATTGCTTCTGTCATACATTTTTTTTCTCATCACTTAAATTAATGAATGAGATGAATCAAGAAAAAATAGGCTTTAGGTCTTAATTCAAAGTTTAAAAAATCCAGGAGAGATAAACATGTCACTGTATATTTGAGACAGGAAATAGGCTGTGTAGGCAGTGTGGTGGCTTTTATATAACTAATATAAAAATCTTTCTGGTGCTGTGATGGTATTTGGCCAAGAATTTTATTCCAACTGGTCAGCCAAAATAGAATTATTAAATACTCTGCCATGGTTCAACGTGGCAAAAGTACAAATAAATAAAGTGTGTGCTCTAGAGCCCTGTGTGGCATTACATTAATGCCTTAAAATTCTCCCTCTGTGGTGTTCCAATAATTCTGAGAAAAAAAATTATAATTGCTTCAAGGACCGTGTGCTCTGTTTCTCCAAATCATCATACTTTCTTTCACTCAACTTTCTCCCAATCCTCACCAAATATCCAGGCAATAATAAAGGCCATATCCTCAGCTTGTGGAAACTGGTACCCCTCCACTACTGTCCCTGGCACAACTCACAGTGGTGACAGGAGTCTCTGTACACTCTCAGTTCTAATTTGGAGCCTGCTGAATATGCTTTCTCGTGGAAGACTTCTTCATACTTGATTTTGCCCCCTGTTTTTCCACTCAGATGGTCTTGTATTATGCGGAGTTGAATCTGCTGATGATATTCAGTATCACACTGCTCTCATGCAAGTTCAAAATGAAAGCGATGGCAGGAGCAAGGTATTATGGTGCTTAAAGATCAGATTATAACATGAGAGGCATCTTGTTCCAATGTTGATTCTGGTTTCCAGTTTTAGGGTACTGGTCTTTCCTACTGGCTGCAGGTCAGGATGTGGGGGAGTAGGTTGCTGGCTTCTGCTGCTGTTTCTGCATTCTGCGACACTTTTCTGCAAATAGGCTCAGACTGTGAATGGCGAGGCAGTGGCATTGACACCATCAAGCTCTGTGGCTGTGCAATGGCTTTTAGAGAAGAACACATGGTTCCTGGAGACAGGAAGCGTCTGAGAGAGCAGAGAGACCTGACATGAGTCAGCATCTCTCGCGTGTGGCTGAGAGGTCAATGTGGCTGGGGACATTGCCAAGGAAACTGCAGGAGACTGAAACATGGTGAAACCAGAAGTGATGTTCAGATGACGACCATTGAGGCAGCAGCTTTCCCACTTGTTGGAACACAGCGAGTGGGGCACATGAGGGAAGGGACATGGTCACACAGCTGGGAGTGTGTGGCCATTGGTGTTGGCAGGTTGGGGTTTTTTTCAGTTTTCCTTGTTTGGCAAACAGAAACAGGCAAACAGGTAGAGATGGAATCCACTCAGGCAAAAGTGGTAACCTCTTCTAAAAAGGGTGCAGCAACCCAGATAACCCTGCCACAGGGTCATGCAGCTGTCCAGGTCTCTGACTGCAGGGATTTCCACAGCCTATCTCCAATACTGGATGATAGCATTAACAACAGATGTGCAAGGTGTGAAGAAATAGATGACTTGCTCTGCATGGTGGCTGAGCTACAAGATAACATTGCAAGGTTACAAAGTAACAGAGACTCTGAGGAGGAGATAGATAGGTGGAGTCCTACTCTACCATCCCTGAGGTAGGTACATCAGGAGACACTCCTGCCATCAGGCTAGCAAAAATAAAAAACGATGAGGGAAGATGGAAGCAGGTTCCTGGTCGTGGTTGCAGGCATGCCCCGTCCTTTCCTACACCTCCCCCCACCTCAAATACAGTTACAGAATAGGTAAGAGGCTGTGGAGGTAGAGGATAATGTAGACAAGGATGCATCCAGTGAGTCACCCAGGGCTTGTCCCTCGTCCCCACGTCTTAGGACTTCTTCAACAAAGAAGAAAAGGAGGGTAATTGTACTAAGTGACTCTCATCTGAGGGGAACAGAAGGGCCTGTTTGTTGACCAGATTCATCCCACATGGAAGTCTGCTGACCTGGGGCTTGGGCTAGAGATGTTAAAAGGAAGATCTCTGCCATGCTGCAGCCCTCTGATTATTGCCCTGTGTTAGTTATCCAGGTTGGTAATAATGAGGTTGCACAGAGAATTCCAAAGGCAATTAAGAAGGACTTCAGGGCATTAGGGCAACTAGTTGAAGGCTCAGGTGTCCAGGTGATGTTTTCATCAATCCTTCAAGCAGTAAGAAAAAACACTAAAAGAGGGTGGAAAACCTGATTGACTCGTGGCTCAGAGGCTGGTACACCACTGGAATTTTGGGTTCTTTGATCATGGGGAAGTTTAGGGCACCTGGTCTGCTGGTACAGCAGCAGGAGTACCTCTTTCTCAAAGAGGGAAAAGGATCCTTGCACAGGAGATGGTGGGACTCACGTTTCAGCCATGAGGAGCAGATGCTTTCTTGTCCAAGGGAGAGAATCTAGAACCCCGTGGGGTTTTTTTGTATGATCATGGGGCGGACATGAGGAATTGCCATGGAAAACCCACTTCAGTCCTAGCTGCTCAAGTACATGAATTACAAGGAAATTCTTCCCAGAAGAACACTGCTCCAATTTCCAGTGGAAAATCACCCAGAATGTGTTAGACTAGGGTGGAGCTCCAGAGCATCTGCAGTGAGAAGTATTCTGTGTACTGCAAAACAATCCCATTTTGAGTGAGAATGGACAGTGAATAAGGTATGATGTGTGTTCTTTGATGTTAATTGCAGCTGGACATGATGCAGATAGTATAGAATAAGGGGTGGAGAATGTCATGGGTTAAGTTGACTCTGCAGATGATAATCAATACCACACTGCAGTCACGCCAGTTCCAAAATGAAAGCACTGGCTGGAGCAAAGTATTATGGTGCTCAAAGTTCAAATTGTAACATGAGAGGCTTCCTGTTCCAATTGTTGCTTCCGGTTTCCAGTTTTGGGGTGCTGGTCTTTTCCACTGGGCTGGCTACAGGTCAGGGTGTGGGGGAGTAGATTGCTGCTTCTGCATGTTGCTGCACTTTACTGCAAATAGGCTAAGGTAATTGTGCAGTGTATTATCTCATTTCCAGTAAAGCTCTTTATCTCAACTCAGAATATGGGATGGGTTTTTTTTATGTTACTTTCCCTTCTGTTTCTGTTGGGGGACAGCAGGCTATGTTAACCCAAAACAGGTCTATAGTAGAGCAGGGGCAGACTTAATTTTAGTTTGATCTCAGTAAAAAAAAAAATTCAACATTCTTTATTCTCACACTTACAGTTCAAACACCCATTGACAGGTGACAACCTCCCTACTGTCACTTTTAGCTTTACCCTTTTACCTTCAAGAGGCTCTGCTTTTTCTTAGTGTGACTTCCACTGGTCTGAGCAGCTGTTTGGCCATCACACATCTGTACAGCTTAGAATAGTGACCCACTTCTTTTCAAGCCAATAATCAGGCCAGCTCCTCCTCTGGAGACAATTTTGTCTGAGCTAGGAGCTTTGCTGCCATCTTTCAATGCCTACTATGCACACACTGCTGGTGAGATCATGTGCCAAGCAATGTTTTCCCTCTTCACTCAGGTGTCTCTTCCCAAGTGTTCCCAGTGTCGTGGCATGTACTGTTCTCCTCACTGCTTTTCACAGGCTCCAGCACTGACCTTTGTGTGCCTTCCTCTCACAGGTTTCCCTCTGTGGTGTTTTGATTTCTCTGTCATACTTTTGGGGTTAGGGTACTGTCTGAATTTTCTCAATGTCCATCTGGAAAGAGGCATCTTTTGCTCAGTAGATGTTAGTGACTAAACTCCATGACTCCCAGTGCTGTGCCTGTGGCTTTTGGCCTCTCAGATGTTAGGAGTGCTGATGTCTTTGCTTTGGGCGCTTCATTGCTGCTCCTTCCCATAAGAGTAAGATTGCATCTCTACTTGTGACAGCAGAATTAAACTCTTCTATGATTTAATTTAGTTTGCACTTTGCCTAATAACATTTTAAGTACACATGCACTCTGCAGACATTGCTGTACTTCTCAGAATGTGCTGTTACAAGTTCAGAGTCCATCTGTGTTCCCAGAATTAATCCAAAACCATTATGCCTTTAGAGCTATAACCATTGTCAGGAATAAGGACACCTCTGATTTTTTTCCACTCAACTGGCAGCCACTGCTCAAAAATACAATATGAAGCTCTGGTTAAACTGTGTTGCTAGGGTTTAAGCTCTGCTGAGAGTTTTAGTTTTTTCACTCAAGCTGTTTTCATAGTTCTTTTTGCTTCTGGTACCAGGTGTAATTCAGTAACCATTAAAAAAAGGAGGGCTGACAATGTTCTGCCTCATTAGGTGCCTGGAGCAGGAACAGTCCTTGGCAAGCCTGTCTGTGTCAGCTGTGGGTGCCTGGGAAGCCCCACACTGCCCATTCCATCATTCCAGCACAGCAGTTCATGTAACTGCCCAATTACCTGAACTATGGAACAGACCCAGTTGAAAAAGAACTTTGTGCAAGAGAAAACTAGTTAATTTTCAGTTGCATCAGTACTCTGACATTGTGGGTTTTTTCTCATAGTTCTTCAACATCTGTGTTAGCAAAGCAGCTGCAGCACAGGAACAAGAAACCATGGGAGAGAACTACTTAAGAAAGGAATTATCTTGATGCCTCAGGCCAACGGCTTAGCTCTGCCTGGCCTTAACCACCATAAAATTCTAGAGACAGCTGCCATTGTACTGTTTGGTTAAGGACCTCTTCCCTATGGTAAAGAGGCCTTGGTGGAGTGCTCCGTGGTGCATGACTTAACCACTCTATGACTTGTATTTAGGGAGGGAGGCAGAACTGTGAGCATCCACCAGGAGACATGCAATTAAATTTCTTAACAGATCCTTAAGAACACATAATTTGAAGGTCCTATTTCCAGCATGTAGCATGTAACATTTATCTATTACCTTGGAAACTTTAGGGAAATTATTTGGGTAAATTTGACTATTTAATGAGATTTCTACATGGAACAGACATAATTAGACTATATAATTCTTGTGAAAAGCCAGATGCAGTATTTTACAAATAAGTATCGAAACACAAAGATATTTCATGTTCTTACCTATGGCTATGGGGTATTTTAACTTTCAGAAATTTTGAATGAGAAAGGTACATTTGCTGAAAAAGCAATGAATCACTCAGGCTGAACTTTAACATCCATTCAACATCTAATTAGTTGAATTAGAGCCACTTTGCAAGAGAGTCAATCAATTCACTAGCTTTAGCTGCCCCAACTGTTCTGAAATTTGATGATGTTATTACTTCAGAGGAGACACTCAGTTAGCATTTTAATAAGAGCATTTTCTTCCAGCACTTTAGTTTTGAAACAGGAACTACTATAAGTTAAATTATCTGCAAAATGCAGACTCTCCCAGGCCAGCAATGTGTCCACTTTTCAATACTTTTCTAGTAGACTACTCTTACTACTTTCACATGGATCAAGAGAAACACCATCAACCAGAGTTTTGTGATGTGTAGAATTGAGAGGGCAATTCTTGGTACAGAGTTTGAACTGAAGTAATGCCCTTGCAGAATAAGCATAAAAATAATTATTAAAATTCACTATTCACATGTGAATAAATGGTGAGATGAAAGAATGTCCAGAATGTTTAAACAAGCTTTCAAACAGAAACCAGATGAATTCCATGCTACCAGTATCCTTCACACTAAGCAAATACATTTGATGTTTCACAGGACTATGTTTAAGGCTAGAGATACCTGTAAAATTTGAAGCACACCAGATAAAAGGATACATACACATACAGAAACCCTAAATTGACTTAATTTCTGACAACTTGCACTATTCCCTTGGGAAGGAAAGAACGGACTCTCATAGTTCAGAAATTGCTTGATCTGACTTCTAATCTCTTTGTCTTAACGAGAAATGGTATGTGTGCTGCTGGATCCCTGCTTCTGCTGTAGGACATTAAGAAATGGCTCAGGAAGTAACATCCTTCAAGAAGCCGTATGATTTTATATTTTAATTTTAATCTTTAGGCAGATATTAAGAAAAGGGAATGAGAATAAATACAAAAAAACAAACCCGGAAATGTGATGAACCATCCCTGAAACACTGCAGTGACCCAGACCGACAGTCTCGTTCTCAGCCACTGCCTGCAAAGGACAGGTCTGGGATGGGGTTTATGCATATGCATTTCGGTTGCTGTCATTGAAATTACTGCAGCAAAGCAGGAATTATAGAACTGGGCACCTCAGGAGATAAAAATATAACGGAAAACAAGCTAGAAGATTTGCATGGAAATTCGAATGACAAAAAAAAAAAAGGTTGTGCAGCTAGCAGGGAAACTGCTAAGAACAGACAAGCCAGACATGGACAGATATTGTAGCTTTTATCACTCATTAGAAGGTAATGGAATTCTCTTAATTGCCACAAAGATATTGTTAGTTTTTACCTAGTTAATTAAGGTACTTAATTAATTATATCTTTGCTTCTACATCTTGGAAGTGTTAGTACTTCCTCAGATGTAAAGACCAAATCTTACACAACTCCCATTTCCAGTTACATTTGTGGAAATTGCTGACTATGTCTTTGATACTATTATCCTTACAACATCTCCCTGCATGACTCACAAAACCAGTATTTCTCTTTTCATTTGTGAAATGCAATCTAACCCAAATTTCTTGTTGAATTTTCAGAAGTTTTAGGTCTACAATTAGTAATTTAGGCCTAAGTTAATGGCAGCTACCTGCCTCAGAGCAGATGTTAGAATCCATGACCCTGATTTTTTGAGTGACTTCCCTAACTCTTAAATCATGTATAGGGTTTTTTGCACTTCAGCAAAAGGTTACAAAGCCCAGTAAGACATGTTAAGGTAACACACAGCTGGTTTTTGGCCTCCCTTTCATTGATCATTTGCACCCCAATATTATGGTCTACCATATATTTTACACTGAATAAGCCAGCCTTCTGAGAATTCTAAGAGACAAACACTGAAAAAAAAGAGATGAGGCCATGAAAATGAAGGAAGAGACACCTCTCACTACAAAATCAGTTCTTCAGTCACAGCTCTGGGCAAAACCATTAATTTAAATCTGATCTACACAGAGTATTTGCTTCCCCCTCCAGCAAATGCTTTGATATCAGCACAGTGACCCCGCACACGCTAAAGTTCCAGCTGATATAGATCAAGACCTCACAATAAAAATATGCCAGTCTCTTGAGAGGAATGAGGACAGCAAGCCATGGGCACAGTTCACAGAAAATCTGATTCTCCATGTTAAATGTCTTTATGATTGTGTCTCACTCAGTTTAATGCTTTTGTCCTTCACATTCATAGACAAAACTAAAAAAAAAAAAAAAAAAGAGAAGAAAAAATAAAGATAACAAATGAAAAAGAATATGCAAGACACTGGAACAAACAGACTGTTTTCTCTTTCAGTATAGGTGTGAGACTTAGAAGAAAATAACATGACTGACATGAGTTAATTTCCTTTCCATTTTCCTGCTGTTAAAGGTTATGAAATAGTGCATAATAAACCAGTACATTCATAGTAGACTAAAATCACTTTTCGTGCAGAGAATAATAAATGTTGAATAGTTGATTATTTTAAAAGATTTAGATGTAACCCTGGAGGAAATATCTGTATATAAAGGTATGAGCAAAACCAACTAATGTAAGAGGTTTTTATTCTTTTTTTACATTCCAGTCACTTTAGGATGTTTATGTGCTGTTTATGTGATGTTGCTGTGGCAACCAGTCAGAAGTGAACAGACCAGGTCTAAAGTTCATAAAAATCAATGCAGAAGTGTCATGAAGGCATCACATGCCCAGAATTATGCCCCCTGATACCAGCTAACTTGTCCCAACATGTCCTGGGAAATTCCCCCTTTCCACCCTCCTTTCAGGAGGGGAAGACAAAGGTTCAGGTGCCAGCCTGTCTCCTAAGGGAATAAACAACTGCAGGCACCTATCTCAATGGGATGCCTATGCTCTGTCCATCTAAGGATATAATTCTAACTTCACCTTTTCTATAGGTGGAAGCAAATTGTTGGCAAGTGTGCCCATTGGCTATGTCCAGCCTCGACCGTCTATAAGTATTGCCCCATTTTGGTGCCACGTTGCTCTCTCCTTTGCTTTCATCCATCATGCAACTCACGAGTAAGCTATAAGCCTTCCCATGCAAGCATACTCGGAAGCCTCTGCGAACATGGAAGCCAGCCCACAGNAGCCAGCTCCCTTCCAGCGGAGCCGAAGGGAGAAGTATCGCGTTACCGCCCCCCCCCCCCACCAGAGACCTACCTACGGAACCAGCCCTGCCAAACCAATCCTCGGGGCCAGCGAGCCAGACCCTCCCCGCAGACATCGGGAGCACAAAGAAGCGAACCGCCCTTCCTGCAGACCATGGGAGGAGAAAGCCAACCTTGCCCCCCCCCACAGAGCCGGGAGGGAGAAAGAAAGCGCTACCCAAACGGGGCCATCCTCGGGCAGAAGCAGATACCCAGCGAGCCCACGTGATCCGGCAATTTGTCTCGCTGCATGTATCTTTCACGTGTATAACATCCAGTAACGTTTTATTCAAAGCGCCCGCGCACAGCCGCGTGATCATTTCCAGCTTAACCTGCCTCGTGATCCCTATACATAGCTCCCAGCCGCAAGCGCCTTGTCGAGTCTCCATCTAGTGGACAAGTGGTGGAACTGCACCCTTTCGTTCCCTTAATTAGAAATTGACTGTAAATATTATAATTGGGTATAATTGTAAATACTAAATCAGTTATGGTCTATATTATTACAACCATGCATCCGAATCAATATATATAAAGTAATTAATCAAATATTAATAATAAACAATAGTTTCATAACTCATATTTTCATAATTCATAATTAATAATCACCATCCTCGATCCCTATTCACCCTCTCCACGACAAGAAGTTTGCAGGACCAACCCATAATTGAAACTGGAAAGAAAAACCCAAGCACCCCACCCCAGAACAAGGAACTTCACAAAGTACATAACATCCTCCAAGTCTCACAAATTCGGGCAACACCCACTTCTGTCATGGAGCAAGCATTCCTAACCTGCTTTCTATGAAAGTCCTGCATTTCCTTTTCTTTGTTTATTAATAATCATATTAGATTTTGATTTCTGCAGAGTTTTCTTTGTATGTCTTGACTGTGTCAGGTCTGTTTCCTCCTGGGAGAAGATGACAATGAGTTTGTTTCAGAGATTTGATGAACACAGCCCACTCAAATGTCAGGGCTGTCAGGCATGGCAGTGGTACTCTAGGGAGCTGCATCCCCTCCAGGAAGGTCATTTTAGTTGTAGAGTGCTTAAATGCAGTTTTCCCAGGGGAGACATGGAGCAATTGCTCTGAGCATAAGCCCTATGAGGGGAGGCAGAAAGAGCTGGGGTTGTTTAGCCTGAAGAACAGGAGGCTCAGGGAAGACCTGAGCTGTCTACAATTACCTGAAAGGAGGTTGTAGCCATGTGGGGGCTGTTCTCTTCTCCCAGGCAATCAGTGACAGAACGAGAGGACACAGTCCAAGCCATGCCAGGAGAAGTTTAGGCTGGATGGTAGGAAGAAATTCTTCACAGAAAAAATGATTGCCCATTGGAATAGGCTGCCCAGGGAGGTGGTGGAGTCACCACCCCTGGAAGTGTTTAAAAAAAGACTGGATGAGGCACGTAGTGCCATGGTTTAGTTGATTGGACGGTGTTAGGTAATATGTTGGACTTGATGATCTCAGAGGTCTTTTCCTACCTAGTTAATTCTGTGATTCTGTGCGACAGAACCTACCTACTAGGGGATGGAGTGCCCAGTTACCCGGTAGGGACTTGCTCAGCTTTGTTTAATATGACATTTTGAGCTGCCTGAACAGCCTGTAAACCTGCACAGGCAGTTGTTGCCAGTATCACTCCATGTCTCTAGCCCAAAACCTAGGCAGGTTCTGGGAACATGCAGCAAAATGCAGACCAAAGCAGGTTTCTGGTTTTGAGAGTTCCCATCAGAAATATTAGATATAGTTTTGTTTATTTTTATTTTTCTGTTTTGTCAAAGAGACCTCATTAAATAATAATAATAATAATAATAATAATAATAAAGTCAGACCTGGGAATGTATCTTTTTAATTTGAGGAAATATTTCAAATCAGGCATTTCAAAACAGATCTTCAGTGAGAAAATTAACCTTGGCAATAAGAAAATAAAAATATGAAATGCAATTGCATTAAACATCTTTAGCATTTTGAGAATTTGGGGTTGCTGTGGCCAAAGTGTAGAAGTGGGAGAGATTCTTTCCTGGCATAATTGTAATAAACCTATAACGTCCTCTTGAGAATGAGCATGATAGCTCTTTCTCTGTACATTACTGCTTCTTGTGCTGTGACAGATCTGTATGCCTAACATTAATAAACTGATTTCAGTTCAGTCTGCACAGCACCAACACTAATGACAATATATGGTAAAAACATCCTATTATGTTTTTTCTAATGTTTTTCTCTGAAAACAAAGTGTTGGTTGGTATTGCATTAAGTGGACATTATATCCAAGAATGTTAGATGGATTAAACCAGCTTTCAGCCTTCTTAATACAGTCTATCAAACGCAAACACAAGTTTGCTTTTCTGCAGACAGTCCTCCTGGTTTTTATCGATACCTACACGTACTGTCAGAAAAAACGCAAAAACATAACTTCCATTGCTATCTGCTCTCAGCTGTCAGGAGTGCATTTCTGAAGGGATTGAAGTATCAGCTGTGCAAATTTGATGGAAATAGTAGAGGAGCATAATGCAAAATAAAGGGATTCACTCACAGTTTAGGTGGTGAGAAGAAAGATCTACTTAGCTTTAGTACTATTTTTCACTCCATTCTTTTATCCAGGAATGTGTCAAATCCTCCCACAAGAACTTCAAATCTGTTGTCCTAAAACAGGGCTTATTGTAGTTTATAAATAGACTTAGCCTCCTGTCAGCAGAATACACGTCTAATAATACAGATTGTTATTATTACAGAAGTTACATGCCTGTGCACAAAGAAAATTATCTTTTATAAGAGGCATCTTGGCCTATCAGCTGTCAAAAGGCTTTTGCTATATTTATGGATATCAGAGTACAACAGGATTTGTCATTATTTTCTTATCCCTTTGTTCTCCCAACATTTAATGATGGCAAATTATTCTAAAAATATCAGAGGAAGGTGTACTGAACACTGTGGACATTGTATATATTCAACAGTATTAGGAGAGCTATATTTGGGGAAAGACTGTAGACTTAGATGCTTGAATAGAAGTTACATTATAAGCTATCTGTAGCAAATTGTGATTTTGTAGTTTGAAAGATGAAGCTCAAGGAGCTACAACAACCACTCACAGAAGTGAAAATAAGACCAAAATTAGAAGTATACATAGAAAAAGGTTCATATTGAAAACTTAGTTACATTTTTGCCCTCAAATTTCTGGCATATATGGAAATCACTTCAGTTCTGCTCTGGGTTTTGACTTCATAAATATCCTGCACTAAGTTGTAGCCCTTTAAGTCACAGAGCAGGTTGCTATTTCATAATGTAATACTGAATAGTTGCCTGTTGTTCTATCAGAATTTGACAAATTAAATGTAAGTGGATTTTAAAACCTCAGTTCCAGAAACAAAGATGAATGTCTTTGGCAGTCTTCTAGATATCACTGTATTTTTTCAAAGTTATCAGCTTAAATTTACCCTCAGAATAAGTCAGCTGAAGTCAGCATCATTGTAACAGAATGAGCTTGTGTTAATGGATTGAGGTCAGGGTAATATTTAGTTCATGATGTATCTCATACAGCATAAAGCTGCAGGTTTTCAAAGGTGTTTCAATTCTACTTGGTGAACAGCTTTGCCATTTCAGAAGTTGGCCCTTGTGTGCCATAAACTTAAGCTTATTTTTGACCAATTAAGCCAAATTCTGCTTATTACTTAAGTTACTCACCCCTAACACAACTGATTAGAAATAGTTACCTCCCAAGAAGATTTTAGCTTAGAAGTTTATATGTAGAAGTAATAGTCCACGCAAATGGTGATACAAGCTAAAACATATTGTTTTCTTCCTATTTAGAACTATTCTAAAATAATCCCAGGACATTCAATGAGTAGTAAAACAGCAGGTCTCTTGGGTTTGTTAATCCTCATTGGTGTTTTAGTTCAAAACAGATGTGTATCTTACAAACACCTCCCATTTATCAAATTTTTATTGTCACTGTGGAGTAATTTCTGAGATCAGACCTGGAGTCCATTTGGATGAACTGAGCTGGTAAATATATGCTGCAAATGTACCTCAGCAGTCCCAACCAGGAATGGACTTCAGTCCAGGAACCCAGACTATGGTTACCACAATGTAAAATTCCCCAAATTTTTTTATTGTGGATATCACATTCTCACAGAATCATAGAATCATAGAATGGTAGAGGTTGTAGGGGACCTTTGAAGACCATTGAGTTCAACCCACCCTGCCAAACCAGGATCATCTAGGAGAGGTCACACAGGAATACATCCACATAATATTCCCCACTATCAGAATCATGAATTTACTACTACAGCATTTACGCCTGTACTGTGTCATTCCCTTTAAAAAAAAAAAAAAAAAAGAGAGTCTTGGTGTCTCTCTCAATTTTCCAGTCCTTGAGCAGGCAGCTGCATTTTTGCATGTTACGGGATTTGGATGGGTAGTCCTTTCACTTTTCCTTCTATTCTCTATATATACCGATGTAATATGATAACTTTGTAGTGGAGGAGTAAAAATATTCTGTGTAAATCAACTCAAAACTCTCCCTCTGCCTTTTTGGGTTTTTTTATCTCCTTCTTATCTCCTGGTAAGGAAAGAGAAGAGAGAGGAGATGAGAGGGGAAGTGAGGGAGTTTAGCCCTTGTGCTAAACCATTACAACCTTTGTTGGCACCCAGCGTGGGGCAGCGAAAACAGCTGCCTTAATTAAGACAGTTGGACTTTGGCAAGTGAGTGTCGTGTTAAGACATTCACTTTCCTGGCTCCAATACATATTCTGGTGCCGTTATATAAGCTTGCATATAGGTTCTCATGCATTTTTTGTTTTGACATGCCCTTTGATAACTATGGCAGCCAGCTGAATGAGCCCATTGTCACCTGGCTGCTCTGATGATGGGA
This sequence comes from Indicator maculatus, assembly GCA_013399975.1. Classification (NCBI taxonomy): domain Eukaryota; kingdom Metazoa; phylum Chordata; class Aves; order Piciformes; family Indicatoridae; genus Indicator; species Indicator maculatus. The sequence goes on from VXBD01000033.1 coordinate 119,108, forward strand.
TATGGGAGCTAATGGTTTGCAGTTGGAAGGCAGGAAAGCCAAGCAGTTGGGATCTCTGTCTGGGGAAGCAGGCATTGACAGGGTTATTGGGAAATCAGTACACACCCTCAAACCCGGGAGACGGTTTCTAGGAGGTGTGAAGGGTATATACCCCACCAAGGATGATATAAAGGATGATTTTCAGAGATGGACTACCATGAATAAAGGCATCCAATACTTGAGGAAACTAGCTATGCTAGAGAAGCTCTATAACAAGATGGATGACAATCCCCAGTCTGTAGACTCAGACGAGGTAGTATGCACACCAGCCATGTGGAAAAACTTCTTACAAGCTGCATCAACATGATAGGCCAAATCATTGCCAACTGCAGTCTGGGCCATGAGAGATATCCAAGGACAAACAGTGGATGAACTGGCTAGCACTCTTTTGCAACAGGAGGGAAGTTTCTCAAGTCTCTCTTCTAATGTACGGGCCTGTGTTTCAGCTGTGGAGGAACTGACTCAAAAGGTTGACCAACTTCAAGAGGACTCAACCCATTCCCTCCCCAAAAAGCCCAGGGTTTCAGTTATTAAACGCAGGTGTCTCCACATCTAAGAGAGGGAATCTGAGGAGTGGACACCTCAAAGCATCCTCTGGTTTTACTTACTTGACCAGAGGGAGGACATGAAAGAGTGGAATGGAAAGCCCACTTCAGCTCTAGCTGCTCAAGTCTGTGGATTTCAAGGAAACTCTTCTCAGAAGAACATTGCCCCTGTTTCTAGTTCGAAATCCTCCAAGAACAAACAAATTTATGCCTCTGAACCCCTCGAAGGGACCGCCAAGGCATACTTATAATACGCAAGTGATTCTGATCAGTATTAGAGGGGCCCTACTTCCAACCAGGTGGAGGAGAGGGACAACCAAGTCTATTACACTGTGTGGATCAGGTGGCCTGATACATCAAAACCACAAAAGTATAAAGTTTTAGTGGATACAGTCACACAGCGTATTCTGATGTCATCAAATTATGAGGGGGCACAAAAACCCCATTGTGACTGCCCCAGGGGCCCCATTTTTTCTCGGCATAGACTATCTTAGGAGAGGGTACTTGAAGGATTCAAAAAGATATCAGTGGGCATTTGGTATGGTTGCCTTGGAAATAGAGGAAAAGGAACAATTTACTGCCTTGCCTGGTCTTTCAAAGGACCCCCTCATGGTGGGGTCATTAGATGTTAAAGTCCAACAAATACCAATTGCCAATGCAATGGTGCACCGGAGGCAATATTTCACCAACTGGGATACCCATTTATAAACTAATTCAACAACTAAGGAGACAAAAGATAATCACTAAAACTCACTCACCCTTCAACAGCTCTATATGGCCCATAAGGAAGTCTAATGGTGAATGGAGACAGGCAGTGAACTACTGTGCTCTGTAACAAGGTGACACCAGTGATGAATGCTGCTGTGCCAGACATATTGGAGCTCCAGTACCAGCTAGAGTCTAAGGCAGATGGATGGTATGCCACAACTAACATCGCAATACATTCTTCTCCATTCTCATATCACCAGAATGCAGGCCACAGTTTGCCTTCAGGTGTCCAATATATCTGGAATTGACTGCCCCAAGGGTGGAAACGCAGCCCCACCATTTGTCATGGACTGATCCAAACTGTACTGGAAAAGGGTGAAGCCCCAGGGCACTTGCAATACATTGATGACATCATTGTGTGGGGTGACACAGCAGACGAAGTTTATGAGAAAGGGAAGAAAATAATCCAGATTGTTCTGAAGGCCAAGTTCACCATAAAGCAAACTAAGGTCAAGGGCTCTGCAAGAGAGATTCAGTGTTTAGGGATAAAATGTCAGGACAGACATCAGCAGACCCCGACAGACATCATCAACAAGATCACAGCTATGTCTCCACCCACCAATATGGAAGAACCCCAGGCTTTCTTGGGTTTCATGGGTTTCTGGAGGATGCATACCCCAAACTACAGTTTGATTGTAAGCCCTCTTTAAAAAATGACTCAGAAGAAGAATGGTTTCCAATGAGGTCCTGAGAAGCAATAAGCTCTTGAACAGATGAAACAGGAAATTGTGCATGTGATAGCCCTTGGAAGAGTTCCAGATAGCACAGGAGGTTACAAATGTGCTCTATACTGAAGCCAGCAAGAATGGTCCCACATGAAGACTTTGGCAGAAACATCAGGGGAGACACAGGGCAGGTCTCTGGGATTTTGGACTCAGAACTACAAGAGAGCTGAGGCCAAATACACTCCAAGTAGCAGAAAGAAATACTGGCAGTATATGAGGGAGTTTGAGCTGCCTCAGAGGTGATCAGTACTGAAACACAGCTTCTCCTGGCACCCCAGCTACCAGGGAGAGTCTCCTACTCATCGTGCAACTGATGCCACAAGTGGATCACATCGATAACACAATGGGCTCAAGTAGGGAGCCCCAGTGGCCAGAAGGCTGAGATTTTGGGATGTCACCATAGGGGATGGAGGTGACACGTGCAGAAGAGGCTCCACCATACAATAAATTGCCAGGTAACGAAAAGTGATATACCCTGTTCACTGATGGGTTGTGCCACGTTGTGGGAAAGCACCAAACGTAGAAGGCTGGTTGCAGAGGCTGCTGAGGGAGAGGGTAATGAAGTCAGTTCTCAGAGGTGAAAGCCATTCAACTAACTTTGGATATTGCTCGGCGACAAAAATAGCCAATGCTCTATCTTTATACAGACTCTTGACTGGTGGCAAACGTTTTGTGGGGGTGGCTGTGGCAGTGGAAGAGAAACAACTGGCAGAGCAGAGGTAAAGCCATCTGGGCAGCTGAGCTGTGGCAAGATAGTGCCGCTCGGGCATAGAACGTGGTGGTTGAAGTACATCACATAGATGGCCATGTGTCCAAGAGCTGAACCACTGAGGAACATTGCAACAACCAGCAAGAAGATCAAGCTTCTAAGATTAAAGTCACTCAAGTAGATCTGGACTGACAACATGAAAGTTAACTATTTCTAATTCGATGGGTCCACAATGTCTCAGGCCATCAAGGAAGAGATGCATCATACAGATGGGCTTGGGATCAAGGGGTGGACTTAACCATGGACACTATAACACAGGTTATTCTTGAATGTGAAATGTGCACTGCAATCAAACAGGCCAAGTATATAAAACCTTTATAGTATGGGGGAGCAATGGCTGAAATATAAATACGGGGAAGCCTGGGCGAATGTTTATATCACACTGCCACAAACTCACCGAGGCAAACACTATGTGCTTACAATGGTAGAAGAAACCACTTGATGTATGGAAACATATCCAGAGTCCCATGCCACAGCTTGAAACGCCATTCTCAGCCTTGAAAAACAAGTCCTGTGGCAACATGACACACCAGAAAAAAATGAATTGCATGATGGAACTCATTTTCAGAACAGCCTCCTAGACACTTAGGCCAAGGAGCATGGCATTGAGTGGGTGTATCACATCCCTTACAATGCTCCAGCTGCTGGGAAAGTTAAGCATTAGAACAGCTGCTAAGAACCATTCAGAAAACAATGTGAGAGGGACCTTAAAAAACTGAGATGCACATTTAGCACAAGCCACTTGTTCTCAGCATCAGAGGATCTACTAACTGGGCTGGCCCTGCCCAGTCTAAGCTGCCACATGCTGTAGAAAGTGATAAAATTCCTGTGGTATACTGTGGTGAATGATGCCTGTGCCCAAAACTACATCCCAAATAGTGGCAGGACATGTCCCTACATGTTCAGCTTGAACCCCCTCTTCCGTCTCCCTTCTGGAGTCGGGGGGGGAAGTCTTGGCACCACTTACTCTGGGTAAACAATCTCCCTGGGCCCGTTGGGGTAAACAAAGCTCAGGCGACATGCTCTTGCTGGCTTTGTTTAAGGGTCATGCTCACACTACATTTGGTAAAGCATCATTTAATTGGTTAATTGCTCTGTTTACCAAGGATGATCACTGGACCAGTGTTCATGTGGCAAATGTTAAATAGGGGTTGTTTTGGTAAACCAGTGCTCCTTGTTCTGTGCTTCTTGCTCCGTGCTTGCACCTGTGCCTGTTTCCGTGTGCGTGCCCGTGTTTGCTTCACACCTTGCGCTGCCGAGAGATCCGCTTTTGCCCGGGACTCGAACTGGCGTGACCGAGTGCATCGCTGCAGATCACCGCCTTTGCCCAACTGACCGCCAAGCACACCACCCATCCTGGACCGCTACAGCTGCCCTGAGGTGGGGACATCACATTGGCAGGACCAGCACCTCCCCAGTTGATCCTTGCAGATTGTGGAAAAGGTCACTCCAGCCTCACAGAGAAGCCACTTTTGCCGTGCCCTGCAACCGTGGTGACAATGCTTTTCCCCTGGAGCGGCAAGCTAGTTTTACACAGTGCACCCCGCAAACTTTTTGACTTGCAAAAGCCCCTCAGGCTCACCAGCAAACTTCCAGGCCCCTTTTGTTCCGAGAGAAGCTGCAACCACGCAGCACAGTGCCACACGGTTGGCATTATTTCAGTTTCTTTGTTACGGTACATCCGTGCTACAATTTCCAGAAATACAAAACAGTATTAAGAAAAGACCTCACGAAGTTCTTCAGTTAGTGAGTAAGCTAAATGTTTCTTCATAGAGTTTCTGTAGTAGTTTGTGCAAACTGCCTGTTTGTAGGCTTGCTGATCCCCGACAAGCACTCGCTCCCCACCCTACCTCTTTCTGAATTAATTTCACTTTCTAAACTTCTAGATTTCCTCAAACTGTTTAAAGCACCCATATATATATACATTCTGCAGAACTGATTCCTTCCAACTGAATACTAGAACCTGTAAATATCAATTGTAAATAACTTGTAATATGGTGTAAATAAATATTATAAAACCCCTATAAATATCTCCGCTGCTTATTTTCAGAGAGAATTTACATTTCACATCATGCACATAAAGAATATCCTAAGGAATGATGTTTGGTTAGTCCTGCCCCGGGTAGAAGCAAACTCATTTGTGGGATTGCTTTTGCCCAAGGACCAGGATGCAAGATGGAAAAGTTTATTGTGTGCTACAGAATAATCTCACTCTAGGTGAGAATGTACAGTGAATTTACGTATATTATGATGTTAACTGCTGTTGAGCATGATGCTGAACAGTGTGGAATGTACCATTATGTGGAACCAAATAATATTCCCCACTATCAGAATAATGAATTTACAACTATGGCATATACAACTCTGCGGTGTTATGACCCTGGAAAGGAATCCCAGTCTTTCTCTCACTTTTCTGGTCCTTGAGCTGGCAGCTGTATTTCTGCTGCCCCTGTTACAGGATTTGGATGGATGTTCCTTTTGCTTTTCCTTCTGTTCTCTATATATACTGATGTAATCTGATAACTTTGTAGCAGAGGATTAAAAATATTCTGTGTAAATCAACTGAAAACTCTCCCTCTGCCTTTTTTTATCTCCCCTTCTTATCTCCTGTTAAGGAGAGAGAGGAGAGAGGAGGTGGGAGGGGAAGTGAGGGAGTTTAGCCTTGCACTAAACCATTACATAAATTCATAAATGAATTCTCCTTTTAGTCCTCTAGGTGAGGTGCCATTTTCTTTTGTCCTCAAACTGTAAGGAAAATCATAGAATAATTTGGAAAAGATGCCTAAGATCATCAAATCCAACTGTCAACCTAACACCATGTCCCAAAGTGACATTTTTTGGACATCTCCAGGGATGGTGACTCCACCACTTCCTTAGGCAACTATTCCAATACCTGACTACTCTTTCTATAAATAAATTTTTCCTAATACCCAGTATAAACTTCCCTTGGGGCAACTCGAGACCGTTCCCTTTCATTCTATCACTTCATGCTGAGAAGAGACCAACATTCACCTCACTACAACGTCCTTTCCAGTAGACATAGACAGCAATGAGGTCTTCTGTCAGCCTTCTCTTCTCCACACTAAACAATTGCAATTCCTTCAGCCAATGCTTATAAGACTTATTCTCCAGAACCTGCACCAGCTTCACTGATCTTCTCTGGACATATTGTAGCATCTTGATGTCCTTCGTGTAGTGAGGGGTCCAAAACTAGATACAGTATATGAGGTGTGGACTCACCAGTGCCAAATGCAGGAGCACAATCACCTCCCCACTCCTGCTGGCCAAACTATTCCTGATACAGACCAGGATCACCACCTGGGCACATGCTGGCTCACCTGAAAGTCAATCAGCACCCCCAAGTTCTTTTCTGCTGGACAGCTTCCAAACATTCTCCCCTAGGCCTGTAGCATTACATGGGGTTTTTGTGAGCCAAGTGCAGGACCTAGCATTAAATGCTTTTTAAATCTCCTATCTGGACAAACTCAGCCATTTACTTGATAGTTTAAGACAACAATCAAACTTTTATATAATTCTAACTCCACACATCGGTCAAGCTCTAGTGTTATATATGGTTATAAACATGATGTACTGTCACTTGTCATCAACATAAGCTTCTAGTTTCCTAGGGTACATTAACATTGTTCTTTCATTAGTTGAAAAACAACAGAATTCCACTGGAAACTGAATTTTCTGGTCCAATCATGTAAGTTGCCATTATACTGCCAAAACTTGATGCAAACTCAAAATTACAAGATGGATGGAAGTGTCTGTAATGAAATTTAAATGTAAAAATATCACTNTTTGTTCCGAGAGAAGCTGCAACCACGCAGCACAGTGCCACACGGTTGGCATTATTTCAGTTTCTTTGTTACGGTACATCCGTGCTACAATTTCCAGAAATACAAAACAGTATTAAGAAAAGACCTCACGAAGTTCTTCAGTTAGTGAGTAAGCTAAATGTTTCTTCATAGAGTTTCTGTAGTAGTTTGTGCAAACTGCCTGTTTGTAGGCTTGCTGATCCCCGACAAGCACTCGCTCCCCACCCTACCTCTTTCTGAATTAATTTCACTTTCTAAACTTCTAGATTTCCTCAAACTGTTTAAAGCACCCATATATATATACATTCTGCAGAACTGATTCCTTCCAACTGAATACTAGAACCTGTAAATATCAATTGTAAATAACTTGTAATATGGTGTAAATAAATATTATAAAACCCCTATAAATATCTCCGCTGCTTATTTTCAGAGAGAATTTACATTTCACATCATGCACATAAAGAATATCCTAAGGAATGATGTTTGGTTAGTCCTGCCCCGGGTAGAAGCAAACTCATTTGTGGGATTGCTTTTGCCCAAGGACCAGGATGCAAGATGGAAAAGTTTATTGTGTGCTACAGAATAATCTCACTCTAGGTGAGAATGTACAGTGAATTTACGTATATTATGATGTTAACTGCTGTTGAGCATGATGCTGAACAGTGTGGAATGTACCATTATGTGGAACCAAATAATATTCCCCACTATCAGAATAATGAATTTACAACTATGGCATATACAACTCTGCGGTGTTATGACCCTGGAAAGGAATCCCAGTCTTTCTCTCACTTTTCTGGTCCTTGAGCTGGCAGCTGTATTTCTGCTGCCCCTGTTACAGGATTTGGATGGATGTTCCTTTTGCTTTTCCTTCTGTTCTCTATATATACTGATGTAATCTGATAACTTTGTAGCAGAGGATTAAAAATATTCTGTGTAAATCAACTGAAAACTCTCCCTCTGCCTTTTTTTATCTCCCCTTCTTATCTCCTGTTAAGGAGAGAGAGGAGAGAGGAGGTGGGAGGGGAAGTGAGGGAGTTTAGCCTTGCACTAAACCATTACATAAATTCATAAATGAATTCTCCTTTTAGTCCTCTAGGTGAGGTGCCATTTTCTTTTGTCCTCAAACTGTAAGGAAAATCATAGAATAATTTGGAAAAGATGCCTAAGATCATCAAATCCAACTGTCAACCTAACACCATGTCCCAAAGTGACATTTTTTGGACATCTCCAGGGATGGTGACTCCACCACTTCCTTAGGCAACTATTCCAATACCTGACTACTCTTTCTATAAATAAATTTTTCCTAATACCCAGTATAAACTTCCCTTGGGGCAACTCGAGACCGTTCCCTTTCATTCTATCACTTCATGCTGAGAAGAGACCAACATTCACCTCACTACAACGTCCTTTCCAGTAGACATAGACAGCAATGAGGTCTTCTGTCAGCCTTCTCTTCTCCACACTAAACAATTGCAATTCCTTCAGCCAATGCTTATAAGACTTATTCTCCAGAACCTTCACCAGCTTCACTGATCTTCTCTGGACATATTGTAGCATCTTGATGTCCTTCGTGTAGTGAGGGGTCCAAAACTAGATACAGTATATGAGGTGTGGACTCACCAGTGCCAAATGCAGGAGCACAATCACCTCCCCACTCCTGCTGGCCAAACTATTCCTGATACAGACCAGGATCACCACCTGGGCACATGCTGGCTCACCTGAAAGTCAATCAGCACCCCCAAGTTCTTTTCTGCTGGACAGCTTCCAAACATTCTCCCCTAGGCCTGTAGCATTACATGGGGTTTTTGTGAGCCAAGTGCAGGACCTAGCATTAAATGCTTTTTAAATCTCCTATCTGGACAAACTCAGCCATTNCGAGACCGTTCCCTTTCATTCTATCACTTCATGCTGAGAAGAGACCAACATTCACCTCACTACAACGTCTTTCCAGTAGACATAGACATCAATGAGGTCTTCTGTCAGCCTTCTCTTCTCCACACTAAACAATTGCAATTCCTTCAGCCAATGCTTATAAGACTTATTCTCCAGAACCTTCACCAGCTTCACTGATCTTCTCTGGACATATTGTAGCATCTTGATGTCCTTCGTGTAGTGAGGGGTCCAAAACTAGATACAGTATATGAGGTGTGGACTCACCAGTGCCAAATGCAGGAGCACAATCACCTCCCCACTCCTGCTGGCCAAACTATTCCTGATACAGACCAGGATCACCACCTGGGCACATGCTGGCTCACCTGAAAGTCAATCAGCACCCCCAAGTTCTTTTCTGCTGGACAGCTTCCAAACATTCTCCCCTAGGCCTGTAGCATTACATGGGGTTTTTGTGAGCCAAGTGCAGGACCTAGCATTAAATGCTTTTTAAATCTCCTATCTGGACAAACTCAGCCATTTACTTGATAGTTTAAGACAACAATCAAACTTTTATATAATTCTAACTCCACACATCGGTCAAGCTCTAGTGTTATATATGGTTATAAACATGATGTACTGTCACTTGTCATCAACATAAGCTTCTAGTTTCCTAGGGTACATTAACATTGTTCTTTCATTAGTTGAAAAACAACAGAATTCCACTGGAAACTGAATTTTCTGGTCCAATCATGTAAGTTGCCATTATACTGCCAAAACTTGATGCAAACTCAAAATTACAAGATGGATGGAAGTGTCTGTAATGAAATTTAAATGTAAAAATATCACTATTTCAGGAGCTCTTGAGATTATTTGGCTGTCATAAAATGTTGGACTTATTTTTATAGCTCCTCATCATATTTAGACATACTTTGGTTTAACACTCTTACTTAAGGTTTCTCTTCCCTTTTGCTGCCTAAAATAGGGAGAATTAGGAAACATACAGCATGAGGAAATGAAGATCTGTTTCTGTAAAAGGGTACTGAAATGAGGGGAATGAAGATGCATTTCTTAGATGCTCTCTGAGCAGCTGTGATCTGAGATCCTGCTGGCTTTTTTGTTCTGACTGAACTCTAAGTGTTCTCTTTGTGGATAAGCACGTACTGTGATTCATTTCACTTGAAGTTCATGTTAGGAGCACAAAATAATAACAATCAAACCTTTATCCCTGAGATGTTCCCTCATTTTATCAAAATGATACCATGTTTTCAATGAATCTTTACACAGGCAAAACATCCTTTAGATTATTATATTTCTTGTCATAGTGGCTGTTCTTATAACATTGTTGAGTTGGGGGTTTTCTGTTTTGCTTTGTTGGTTTTGTTTGTTTGTTTTTTCTGTCCTTGGAATCAAGCATAATAAAACAGTAATTGACACTGGAGACAAACCTCTGAACTAGCTATATCCTACAGCAGAACAAATGTAAGTTTATGCCTTTCTTGAATTTTCTGAGTATCTCTTAATATGCATCATTCTGCCTGGTGCACTTTCCACATCATCTTTTTTTTGTTTTGGTTTGGTTTTGTTTTTATAAGAATCATTTGCCTCAGTTAGTTATTCCAGAAGCCCCAGACTCAATATTTTCCATATCACCTACTTCATGACAATTTATGTATATTCTTTTTGCAGACTGAAAATACTTTCTTTCTATGAATTTCATCTCGTATCCCTCTGTATTTCTAACATATTCCCCTTTACCATTGCTGTAAGAGATGTCAGGAAAGTTCCTTGTTACATTTGGCTCTTTGGCTCTTTTTCCATTTTTCCTTTCAAGAGTACTTATATCCTGAACATAAAAGAAAGCCTTTTCCATTAGTAACACATAATGCTTTTTCCTGTCGCCTCTAAGGCATGAGGCATGCACCTTCATTCCATTTTCTCTCATTCTGGTCTCTGCACATTTATAGTCCTGCTCTCACCATCAGTAAACTTCCTCTTGCATCTTTATTTCAAAAGTTCTGGGGAAAAAATGCTTTTAAGTATATCCTTAATGTATATGTGTAAACATTTACATACGTCTTAACAAAAAATGGAGGAAAATTCTTTGTAATGGAATAGCTTCAAGACAACTATAGCATGCTGAACACCCTGCTTCAATTTGTCTTAATGTGTTCAAGAATGTAACAAGGGACTAGTAGAGCCTTCAAAATGAAGTATGTTGCATGGTATAGGAAATGACCCAAAGACACCAGTATATAACAAAACCCATACACTGCCCACAGAAACTGCCCAGACTGTCACAGTATAGTCTGGAACCACAGATGCATAATGAAGCAGACAATGTGAAAGGCCATCTGAGATTCAGAGGGGGCATCTCAGTATTCAAACAACACCATCGTGCTATTTGAATAACCCTAGGCAGCCCATTCATTTTCAAAGTTTCCCATCTCATTTTTCAATGTTTCCTCAAAACAATTAGAGAGAAGGATTCTTAGGAGACATCATTTTGTTGCAATTGTCCTGGGCATCTCACAATTTAACCCATAATTTCACATACAGTGATAGAGTGAGATCCCCAGTGTTTTCCCCTGCCTGCCTCTGGCTTTATTATGCCATCCTGCTACCACAGCAGGCACTGTTGCTGCTGAGTACTGTCCCTGTCAGGGACTGGCCAGTTTTAAAGAAGGCACCCACCAGAGTGGCATGCACTGTATGCCACAGTCTCACTGAAATGTATAGATCTTGCTACGTTTATAAAATGTGACTAAAATAAAATCTGCACAATTGCAGATCTTTCTGCCTAGTCAAGCACAAATTGAATGGAAGAAACTCTGTGAAAATAATTTGAGTTTTCAGTCTTAAGCCTCTCACACCTATCTGAAACTCCTACCTCTATCTTTTCAGATAAGTTGTTGAGCACAAAAAGCCTGCTGCTGATGTGTTGATATATGTGTATTACTAAGCTCCTTCTGACATGCCTTCTAGTACTCATGGTGTCTGAGGTGTACCATCTCTCTATTACTTAAACACTGAGTATTTATTCTAAGCAACCAGAGACACAAAGCAGACTACCACAGATGTCCAACTTATTTTAACAGCTGCATGAATTTTTAAATTAAATTGTTAACTTTAAATTCCTTTACAAATTTGAGAACAGGTTGGGGACTTATTTCTGCTTCCTTACATGACAAAATATTAGCTGCATGCTAAGTTTCTGTGTGATCTGAAGAGGAGTGAACATTTCCTGGTGGGTCTGTCCCAGTACTGCTCATGTTGTTAATATTGCTGGTTTTGACAGGCTGAAGACTTCACACAGGGAACACTCCTTAAGAAAAAAAAAGAAAGAAAGAAAAAAAAGTGTCCCTATTAGCCTGCTATTATCTTAAATTCTCAAAAAATTCACAATTCAGCCTGAGGATATGCACTCAAGAATCTGAAATTAAAATATCAGCCACAGTCCTTTAAACATGCACTATTCACTTAGGATGCAAACGAAGGACGTCACATCTTTAACTGTGGCCAGGCATGTCAGATACAGGAAACATGGTGACGCCTCTGAGCCACAATACTGCAGCATCTCCTGGATTTACCAAGTCACTAAGACTGTAACTCACCTTTCTGCTATATCTTCTACATATGAAAGTCTATATTTCAGAGATATTTATGTTTTGCTTTTATGACATATGAGATATTTGAAATGCACACTTCTGTACCCACTGATTACCATCCTGCTATCTTTGAAGTCCTTCCTAGCTCCACTAACTCTATGTGCACAATGGAAGCACCTGGCTACAGTTACAGCATCTGCCTTCTCACAACTTTCACCAAGATTCACATTCTTGAGTACCCATTGCTTTTCCTCTTGTGCCCTTGACTGCTTTTCCCCTAGTTTCCCACATTTTCCCCAATAATATGTACTATCCATGGGTATTGGCTTAAAAACCCTATTGGTGCTCTTGCGTGTCCTGCTCTTAACGCTGGTTGGAGCATATAAGTCTCCATGAGCATGTACTTTTGTGTGTTTACCATGCATTTAAATGACTGTAACTGACTTCAGTGTGCACCATAGTTGGTTTTCCCTAGTGTAAACTAAAATCAGCAAAACAAGAGGGAAAGGGTGTAAGCAGGGATGTTTCTTATTCTAGTGGCAGACACTTCCCATGAGAACCTGCATAACAACAGCATTGGGGTCAGCACAGGCAGGGACATGAATTCAATGATGCCAGAATAAAAACGCAGGAATACAAGGGAAAACTGCCTGTGAGGCTCCAGGCAGCTTGGGTGAAAGATTACTCAGGGCCATACCCCAGTATCTGTGATCATCCTTCTTGGTGCTATTTTCTATTATGCTACAACCATTTGTGAAGTTTGCACTGGAATTATATAGAATTTTCAAGACACAGTGAAAGTATTACAGATTGGTCTGGAAATGTTTTCTGGTTTGTTCTTCACCTCTTAAATAATTCCTAATATTGTGTTTCTTTTTTTCACTGCAAATGAGTAATGCATTGACCTTTTCATTTTTATAATGCCTGATTCTTGTTCACAATGAGCAGAATTAGCCAAATAGATGTTAAACATTGTGAATCTTTATGTTTTGAAGGTTTCCTGCAGAAATTATGACAACTGAAGCTGGATTATCACATGGAAAAGGGTCAGAAATCAGTGTGTACACAATATATAAAAAGTGAGGTTAGAGAACCCTTATTCAAATAATTTTGACACAAGATATTTTACATGGGCTGAGAATATACTCCTAAGTGACATAACAGAGCATATTTTCCCACTTGTCATCACTATACCACTATATCACAAGAAAGCCTAAAACCAAATTGGAAGATAATGACTATTATTTATTGCTATTAATGTATTCTTCATCTATGTAAGCAAAAGCCCCAGGAACCAACACAGTGTCCTCTAGTACACAGAAATGTCCATGGTAAAAATACTAAATTTAAGATTGTCCTGTATCTGTCCCATAATCCCCTGCAACAATCATATATCTCTCAATTTCTGCAGCAAAAGCTTCTTTCTTCAAGTAAGCCTGATTCTTCCTCAGAGAAAATACACCCTATATGCTGAATAAATGGGTCAAGAATATAAAATATAAAAATTTTTAAAACTAAAAAAACCCCATAAAATAAGTGTTGCATATGCACCTGAAAGTTCATTTCCTGATTTCAGCACGCCCTACATCTTCGTGCTTTCAGTTATCACATGAAGATTTTCCATTTTTAAGGTTGTGAAAATATGTATATGTGGATTTGTGCCAGGGTTGGAAGCCTGGGGGTTGTCTTGTCTTTAAAGAGCAAGACAGTCTCTTTAACTCTTCTCAAAGTAGTTAAAGAAAAACTCCACACAGGATTGGATAGAAACACAGAATGTTAATGGATGTTTAAATAGAAGTGCTAATCATAAACTACATGCTACTGTGTAAAGAATATAAAATACAAAGAAATCCATAGGCCACGGTTGTCCAAAACCTCCTTAGGCTTCTATTACATGGCCCTGTTCATCAGTCAGGTTGAAATATTAATACAAAGTTTTATGAATATTTACATGTCAGCTTCGTGACAATACACTATTTTCTGAAGAATTCTGTTTCATTCAGTATACTCTTATGGGAAATGCATTTTATATATTATGAAGTACTGTAAAATTGATGTAGAAAATGCATAATATGAAGTGTGAAAAATTTGAAATCATGTAGAAAGAGATCACTGACCTAGCAGCTCTGCAGCCTGGCACTTAACGTGGTGAGGAACGAGATATTAATTCATAGATACCATGATCATATATGTGAAAAAGTGTCACCCACAGAAACTCTGAATCACAGTATCTTCAAATCTATATAGAGATTTCACATATTTGGAAGTAGGTTGAAACTGTCCCAACTGACAAGAAAGTTACATCTGGGTTTCCAGCACTGAAATATTAAAATATCTCATAAAAGCAAAACATAAATATCTCTGAAATACAGACTTTCATTTTCTGGTCTTGAAAAGTAAGCATTACATTTTGGATTAGGCATGCTTGATTTGACCCAAAATAAAATTTTGTAATGTCTTTTTATTGTAAATTGTGTATCAAATTTTTGTGTTACATACAGACGTAGAAATGCATATCCAAGGGAGAATTTACCCGTGTAATAGCAAATTAATGCACACTTCTGGTAGAGATTCTGACAAGAAAGATGCATTAATATTTTAAAGAAAATTTTAAAATAAGGACTCTTGGCATTTTGTACAGACTTGAGCACTGAATCCAACATGAATAGACAAATTTTAGAACACTGACTTTCAAGCAAAATGTCTATTTTACATCAGATACTCCTGATTTGCATTTTTCACAAATTCCTGATATACAAATGGTTCTGTACAATCTCTTTCTATACAATTTAAGCTACACAGCAGCAACATGTGTGTAAACAGACCAAGAATTCAATGTCAATAAATAGTGAAGTTTTATTTAGAATTTGTGGGGGTTTTTTTCTAGATCAATTTTTAATACAAACAGTAACATAAAAGTCTCACAAAATTCAGAATGAAAATCTAGTGGTTTTGAAATATACTATTTTTCTTCAAGCTCTTCAAGTGTCAGTTCATTCTGTTCTGCATCCTAATTCTTTCAGTAAGTTAAGGATTTTGGTACCTGGGGCCAGCAAATTAAAATGTTGGTCATTACACTATACCACAAAAGTTTTTGGCTTTCTGAAATCAATTGCATGCCTTTAAATTCAAGTAACTGTATTTTCCTCTTGTTTAATCAACTACACGTGAAAATAGATTTTTCAGGAAAACAAAATGTTATTAAAATTTTTAATTAGCACTGTCAGATAGGAAACCTGTGCAACAACTTGTATTCCTATTTTACATCTGCATTATTTCAGAATATACCATTTGGAAACTTGGCTCTTTCTCATTCTTATTTCATGTTATTGACGAAAATAACTCATCAAATCAAAGCTGATTTATTAACCACAACCCTCTCCAGCAGTATCTGAGAAAGACAGTTATGCAGGCATCTAAATCAAGAAAGAGCATGTCCCTTTAAGATGTGGTAAGGAGGCAGGGGTTAGTACTAACCTAGCTTTGCCTATACATGCTGACGTAATCCCAGGAGCCTTCTCAGGGCTCTCAGACACCACCACTCCCAAACACAGGAACAGCTACCAAATGGAAATGTTCCTTGGGGCTCATGGTAGGAAACAGACCTACAGGTCACATTAACTTGTAACTATTCTCCCTTATAGAATTCCACTTCAGGAGCTGGTTGTAAAAGCCAGGCTACATCTAAATGAGATGTTTATGTAATTCCTACCACACAGTCCACTAAGGCTACTAATTTAATTTCATTATGCAGGGAGGTTGTGGGGTCCCCTTCTCTGGAGACTTTCAAAATCCACCTGGATACATTCCTGTGCAGACTACTCTAAGTGATCCTGCTTTGGCAGGGGAGTTGGACCCGATGATCTCTTGAGGTCCTTTCCAGCCTCTGATATACTGTGATACTGTGATGCAAAATATCACAGAAATCTAGGGCTCAGAGGGGGAGGAGGGGGAAAGGATATAAAATGTTACTATTAAGAGCGTGCATTTTGACTGAGAAAGCAGTTATATTCAGGAAAGTATGTGTACTTCAGCCTAAATGTGTCTAAAGTCCAGCGAGGTTGATGGAGCTTAAACACTCAAAAGTAAACAACATTGCTTATGAACTTTCACCTAAAAATCTGAATGGTACAAAAGCAGTAGCAGGAGCACACACTTGGGACAGATGAACAAATATTCCCTCAAACAGTGCTGCAGCCATCTTTTATGCAACAAAAATTAAAAAAATCCGAGTTCTTGGATGTGACAGGTGTTCAGTTGCCATAGAAAATCAAATCCTCTTTACTAAGATGATTAAATAAGTTTCTGGTGGCTAGTTTTATTGAAAATGTCGGCCAAAGAGTCAATGAAACTTATTTTTTCTATATCCTCTATTTGATGTAACAAAATTATTCACTTTTATTTAGCTAAAATGGTCTTGTATAAACCATAACATGTCTTCCTGAAATTAACGTGTTCATTGAAGTCTTATTAAAATACTGTGGTGGAAGGCCCATGGCATGGCCCAGTACAAATCCAGACAGGCCCTAAGATGTCTAGACAGGTCCCTTTCTCTCCCCTCCTTCCTGCAGGAATACAGGGAAATGCAGGAAAAAAAAGAACAAAGGGGACAGGACTCCTGCC
>VXBD01000035.1:24272-35508 GCA_013399975.1 Indicator maculatus
CCCCCAAAAAAAAGCAGCAACCAACCCAAACCTCTAAAATCCTGAAGGGTTAAAGTAACAATGAAAGTTTTACAAGCCCAGGCTCCAGATGTTGCAGGCAGGAAGATGAAAGCAACCCCCTCTGCCTGGTTGTGGAGGCACTAAGCCCTTAACAGCCTGTCCTCCAGCCCCACTTGACTTCTTCTCCCACTGGAAGCAGTCCTGACTGGGGAGCCTGCAGGCAGCCAGTGGCTGCACGAGGCCCTTCCCATCCCTCTGCTCCCTCCTGATCAGTGGTTAAAACCAGAAAAATCCTCCCACCATGAAATCCATCCCAGCTTCCCTGTGGCATGCTGGGGTGGAAAAAGTAAACCACAAGGTCTGCACTTCCAGGGGAAGGAGGAAATGTTGCTTGCAGTGGGGTGCTCTGGGGCACCCCCAGGGGGTTGGTTGGGTTGGTGTCAATGTTGGAGGGAGTGGAGCATCTCTGTGAGGAGGAAAGGCTGAGAGCCCCTGGGGCTGTTGAGCTTGGAGAAGAGCAGCCCTGGAGGGGATCTGAGCAATGCTGATCCATTGCTAAAGGGTGGGGGGCATGAGGCTGGGGCCAGGCTCTTTTTAATGGTGCCCAGGGACAGGCCAAGGGGCAATGGGCACAAACTGGAACCCAGGAAGTTCCACCTAAAGAGGAGGAAAAAACTTCTTTGTTGTGAGGATACTGGAGGGCTGGAGCAGGCTGCCCAGAGAGGTTGTGGAGTCTCCTTCTCTGCAGAGATTCCAAACCCACCTGGTCAAGCTGCTGTGGGTGACCCTGCTTTAGCAAGGTAGTTGGACTGGATGATCACCAGAGGTCACCTCCAGCCCCCACCATGCTGTGATTCCTTCTTGGTTCCTGTGGCCACCTCACTTTGCCTTCCTGCTGCTCTGAGGATTCCCCCACCCTCCCAACTGCCCCAGCTCCCATCAAGACCAAGAAGGTTGGTTGCCCTCCTTTGGCCTCCACCAAGCTCTAGCAAATACCTTGACACCTGGTTTTTGCTGTCCAAGTTTCCAGGGCCTTTATTTTCTGTTTTCTTCCTCCTGCAAGTTCTCAGCCTTGGCTTGCCTTGCTGATGGGAGGCAGAACTTGTTCTGTGACCCATTTTCCACTGGAAGTTGGCTCTGAACTAAGCTAACAAGCTTCAGTAGGTGTGATACTGGGGGGGTCAGTTATGTCCCTCCACTGGTTGAATGATCACAGAATCATAGAATGGTCCAGGCCACAAGGGACCTCCAAAGGTCACCCAGTCCAACCCCCTCTGCAGTCAGCAGGGACATCCCCAACTAGATCAGGTTGCCCAGGAGCCCTGTTGAGACTCACCTTGAAGCCTCACAGGGCTGGGGCTTCAATCACCTCCCTGGGCAACCTGTTCCAGTGTTCCACCCCCCTCACAGTGAAGAACCTCTTCCTGATATCCAGTCTCAATCTGCCCTTCTCTAGTTTGAAGCCATTTCCCCTTGTCCTGTCCCTGTAGGCTTTTGTAAACAGTCTCTCCCCATCCTTCCTGTGCCCCCCTTCAGGTACTGGAAGGCAGCTCTAAGGTCTCCCTGGAGCCTTCTCTTTGCCAGGCTGAACAACCTCAGCTCCCTCTGCCTGTCCTCATAGCAGAGGTGCTCCAACCCCAGTGAGGACCTGAGATCTCCTTTTCTTTTCTTTGCAGGTCAGCCTGTGCAAAAGAGACACTTCTGAGGTTAGAATGTGATCTTTTAGGTTTTTTTCCCCTGATTTTAAGCATATTGACATTGTCATTCTCATCTGGGGAGCTGTATGAGGGCTTCCCCCTCAGCACTCACACACCAGGTCCCCAGCGGTGGCTCAGCTCCAGCGCTGGGTCCCCAGGCACACACCTCAGAATAACTTACATATTTTCTCCAGGAGAGAGGACATAAATACACCCATGGCAATGCCAGCCCTGAGTATTGCCACTCCAGCAGATTTCACCTTTGGTTCCTTGCCATACACGAGGGTTTTTCCCCCTTCTTCTTCCTGTGTGTGTTGTAACCCTGGTAACCGACAGCACCCAGAGCGCTGGCGGCTGGCTCCGAGCTGCTTTGTTCCCTTCTGATAAGAAGGGAGGCTGTGAACACTGCACTGGAAGAGACTCAAGACAGCCAGGGTGGACTCTCAGAGCTGTTCTAATGCCCATCAGGCCTCAGCCCTAACCCTGCACAGATCATAGAATCATTTATTGAATTGTCAGGGTTGGAAGGGACCTCAAGAATCATCCAGTCCCAACCCCCCTGCCATGGGCAGGGACACCTCACACCACAGCAGGTTGCTCACAGCCACCTCCAGCCTGGCTGCAAAAACCTCCAGGGATGAGACTTCCACCACCTCCCTGGGCAACCTGTGCCAGTCTCTCACCACCCTCATGGGGAAGAATTTTTTCCTAACATCCAATCTGAATCTGGCCACGATGCCAGACTACAAGCAGAGCAGGTCCAGGGAAGGGCAACCAGGCTGATGAGGAGTCTAGAGCACAAGTCTTGTGAGGAGCAAATGAGGGACGTGGGGATGTTCATCCTGGAGAAAAGGAGGCTGAGGGGAGAGCTTCTGGCTCTCTACAACTCCCTGAAAGGAGCTTGGAGCCAGGTGGGGGTGGATCTCTTTTCCCAAGGAACAAGCAAGAGGACAAGAGGAAATGGCCTCAAGGTGTGCCAGGAAAGGCTTAGGTTGGATATAAGAAAGAAACTTCCCTCAAAGGGCTGTCAGGCCCTAAAACAGGCTGCTCTGGAAGATGGTGGTGTCCCTAACCCTGGAGGGATTTAAAAGCTGTAAGGGTGTGGTGCTGAGGGCCATGGTTCAGTGGTGGTCTGGGGAGTGCTGTGTTAATGGACTTGATGATCTCAAAGGTCTTTTCCAACCTGAACAATTCTATGATCCTATGATGGAGCCAAGGGCTTTGAGCATCTGCCATTGGGCTCAGAGAGACTCAACACCTCTTGGATGAAGTAGCTCTAAAGACTGAGCTGTGGGTGGCTGAGTGACTGGAGGGTGTAAGGAGGTCCCTACTTGCTTCAGCACAAATGGAGGTAGGTGAGAGTGCATGGACCTCCCATCCTCTGCAATAAATATCTCACTCTTGCAGCTAGCACCAGGCACACACCAGGGAAGGGAGGAGGTCATCAGTGTCCCTTTGCACAGGGTGTCTCACCAGAAAGGTCCTGTGGAGAGTCCTGCTCCTACCCAATCCTACCTTTTTTTTTTTTTTTGCCTCATTGATCACTGAGGCTCCCACAAGCTCAGCCACCAAAGGACCACTGCCCAGCCCAGATGGCAAAGCACACTCTTGTTCTCACCACAGGGTCCTGCAAGGAGGATGTGTCACAGAATCACAGAATCAGCCAGGTTGGAAGAGACCTCCAAGATCATCAAGTGCAACAGATCACCCAACCCTGACTAATCAACCAGACCATGGCACTAAGTGCCTCATCCAGGCTCTTCTTAAACACTTCCAGGGATGTCCACCCCACCCCCTCCTTGGGCAGCCTTTCTCTGAAGAACTTCTTTCTAAGACCAAGCCTAAACTTCCCCCTGTGCAGCTTGAGACTGTGTCCTCTTGTTCTGCTGCTGCTTGCTTGGGAGAAGAGACCAACCCCCAGCTGGCTACAACCTCCCCTCAGGTAGTTGTAGACAACAATGAGGTCTGCCCTGAGCCTCCTCTTCTCCAGGCTAAACACCCTCAGCTCATGGCACAGCTTAGCCTGCCTCTGCTCCAGGACAGCTGCTGATTCAGGTCTTCTCTCTCCACCTAACCTATTTTGTTTCTGCAAGTGGAAGCCAAATGCACCCCTCAGATTTCCATCACACCTCCAGACTCGACTGACATGGTCATGGTGTTCAGGAGTTATTTGGTGTGCAGCTGGCAGCCAGACAGATGTCTGAGCATTGGAACCTCTTGGCTTTCAGAACCCAAAGTGTTTAAGACCCCCCCAAAGAGGGTGGGCAGATTCCTCACCAGAGCTGGTTTTGCAGTTTATGATGCTGGTTCAGTCAGCATGATGAAGAGGAAATGTCCTGAGATTTTCCACCACAGCTGATGGTGGGGAGCTTGGCTGGTAGTCATGACACAGTGTTGACTTCCCTCTCAACCATGAGAGCTACCTGAGACTCTCAAGTGCTTCAGGTTTTGTTTCATTTCATCTCTTAGCTACCCCAAAATTTGTACAATGACTTACTGGAGTACATGGGGATGTCCTGCTGGCTCTGTTCTGCAAATGTGCAGACAGGGATGTTCTCCTGTCAAAGCCTGATGGCACATTGGGGTCATGGAGGATAGACCTCTCCAACCACGGGCTGGAGGCTCAGGTCCAGTCCTGGCCTTGCTGTCATCCCTAGCACAGCCATGGCTGGCCCCAAGAGGCTCATGGCTCATGTGAGTGCACACATAAATGGAGAAGCTCCATCCATCACTTCTTGCTGTGAACATTTCTCCCAACCAGCTGTCCCAGCCCATGTTCATCCCCTCCCTTACTATCAGAGGTGTCCTTCCACTTTGACATCCCATGCCCAGTAAACCAGGGAGTGTTTGTAAGCACATGCAGGCAAGACAAGCAGGTGCTGTTTCCCTGTATGGAATTACAGAAGCATAGAATCACTAAGGCTGGAAAAAAAACCCAACAACCTTTAAGATCATTGAGTCCAACCATAACCCAACTACCATGACCACTAAGCTCTATTCTGAAGCACCACATCCACACACTTCTTGAACCCCTCCAGGGATGCTGACTCCATCACCTCCCTGGGCAGCCTGTGCCCACCCCTCACCACCCTTGCAGGAAATAAATTGTTCCTGGTGTCCAGTTCAAACCTTCCCTGGCACAACTTCTCTCATCCTATTGCTGGTTACCTGGAGAGCAGACCAACAGCAGCCTCACTGCAACCTCCTCTCAGGTAGTTGTAGAGAGCAATAAGACCTCCCCTTAGCATTCTCCAGACTAACCAACCCCAGCTCCCTCAGCCACTCCACATATGATGCTCTCCAAGCCTCTCACCAGCCTCATTGCTCTCCTCTGGACATGCTCCAGCACCTCAAAGCCTTTCCTGTACAGTGGCACCCAGAACTGAACCCAAGTACTCAAGCTATGGCCTCACCAGTGCTGAGNCACCCCTCACCACCCTTGCAGGAAATAAATTGTTCCTGGTGTCCAGTTCAAACCTTCCCTGGCACAACTTCTCTCATCCTATTGCTGGTTACCTGGAGAGCAGACCAACAGCAGCCTCACTGCAACCTCCTCTCAGGTAGTTGTAGAGAGCAATAAGACCTCCCCTTAGCATTCTCCAGACTAACCAACCCCAGCTCCCTCAGCCACTCCACATATGATGCTCTCCAAGCCTCTCACCAGCCTCATTGCTCTCCTCTGGACATGCTCCAGCACCTCAAAGCCTTTCCTGTACAGTGGCACCCAGAACTGAACCCAAGTACTCAAGCTATGGCCTCACCAGTGCTGAGCACAGGGACACCATCACTGCCCTGCTCCTGATGGACACACTGGTTTTGACCCAGGCCAGGATGCTGGTGGCCTTCTTGGCCACCAGGGCACACTTCTGGCTGATCTTTTAGCCAGCCATTCACCAGCACCCCCAGATCCTTTTCCACCAAGCAGTTTCCATCCACTCTGCGGTTGTTGTGACCCAAGTGCAGGACCTGGCACTCAGCCTTGTTGAACCTCATCCCATTGGCCTCAGCCCATGGATTGAACCTGTCCAGATCTCTCTGTAGAGCCTTGCTACCCTCCAGCAGATCAACACTCCTGCTCAGTTTAGTGTCATCTGCAAAGCTGCTGGTGGTGCCCTCCATCCCCTCATCCAAATCATCAGCAAAGATATGAAACAGAAGTGGCCACCACACCAAGTGCTGGAGGACCCCACTTGTGACTGGCCAGTTCTTCACCTACTGGCCTACAAGAGCACTTGCTGACCAGGACAAGCCAAGAGGCAACTGAGCTACCAGCCTGAGTTAAGATCCACTTGGGCAACTTTACGTCAGTAATGAACAAGAGTGAAACACAACCAGCATAAAGCAAAAAATACCTCTCCAAAGACTCACTCTTTGAATTGTCTGGAGCCACCAGACCATAACCACCACATTGTCCTGGAGCTGCATGGGCAGAATGGTCAATTCACCTAATGGGTTTGCAAACAACCTTTCAAACAAGGGTGCACAGGTGCCTTGAGGAGGATGGGGAGCGAGTCAGATGCTGAGCATCACCTCAGTGAGACTGGGAACATGATCCCAGGAGAAATCCATTTGCAAATGACCTCAGAAGCTATGATCTCAAGATGCTGGAGCTTTACCTCCCTCTCTTGCAGCACATCAGTCATTACAGACACTATCTTTTATCAGCAGCTGACACTTCAGAGGGCACTCAAGTATGGTGGGGGTGTAGAGCTGGCCAAGAGCTGGCACCAAGTGTTGCCAGCCCAGAGCCAGCCCTGTCCTGGGCTGTGTGGGCAGCAGGGGCAGGGAGGGGATTCTGCCCCTCTGCTGTGCTCTGCTGAGACCCCCCTGCAGTGCTGGGGCAGCTCTGGAGTGCTCAGCACAGCACAGACAGGGACCTGGTGGAGCAGGGCCAGAGGAGGCCACAGCAATGCTGGCAGGGCTGGAAGGGCTCTGCTGGGAGGCTCCAGGCTGAGAGAGTTGGGCTTGGGCAGCCTGCAGAAGAGAAGGCTCCAGGGAGACCTTCTGGTGGTCTTGCAGTGCTTCAAGGGACCTAGAAGAAAGCTGGGGAGAGACTTTTTCTCAGGGTCTGTTGTGACAGGACAAGGGGTTATGGTTTGAAACCAACAGAGGGAGATTCAGCCTGGAGAGAAGGAAGAAATATTCTAGAATGAGGGTGGTGAGACAGAGGTCCAGGTTGCCCCAAGAAGTGGGAGATGCCTCATTCCTTGAACCATTCCAGGTGAGGTTGTTTGGGGGTGTGAGCAACCTGCTCTAGTTGCAGATGTCCCTGGGGACTGCAGGGGGATTGGTCTGGGTGAGCTTTAAAGGTCCCTTTCCACTCAAACCATTCTGTGAAGCTATGATTTTATGATTTACACCAAGAAGTTACATCTTCTGACCCTTCTTCACTGCACTTTTTAGTTAATGGTGGGCAGCACAGGGGGCAAACAAAGTCCATCCCTGCTGCCACTCACTGTGCTGCTGGGTGGTGTCATCAGAAGGTGCAGCACTGAGTGTGCTGGAGCTGTGGTCCACAGCAAGGCTCCAGCTGGCCAGAACATCCTCATGCCAGACACCCCACATTCCTGCAGGCAACCTATTCCAAGGAAGAGAGGAGTCTCACCATCCAAGACAGACTTCAGATTGTCTCAACCAGCTAAAGCCTGAGCCTCTTAAGTGAATGAGATTTCTGTAAGGTGATTTCCAAGAGGGAAGAGTGGAAGCCACAGCTAAGATGTACAGAGAATGATGTAATGTCCCAGGCCCATTGCTGCTCTGTTGGAAGGTGTCCATGGAGCTGGGAGTTCTTATCCCTGAATTTAGGTGCTGTGACCATGGAATAAGGAGGACATCATCATGTTGCTGGTCAGGAGTGACCTGGAGGCTGAATTTCAAAGTTTTCATTTGGGAAGGAGTTGGCTCTGTCCTTGCCTACAGCTCCTCCATCCCAGGGGAGGTTCAGGCTCTGGTTCTGCTCTTTCATTTGGGCATTAGTGGATCATCCAGATCTGAACAGATCAAGAGTGGCCACATAGCTGGATTGCTGAGAAATTACCTCCAGGTTTATGTGAGTGAGTGTGTTTCAGCCTGGCTCTGTGCCAGCTGCAGAGGGACTCGTGTAAAGCAAAGAGGATACAACCAGAGGAAACCTCCTGATGGGCAGCACATCACCAGCAGGACCACACCTGACCAGGTTTATACCAGGTCAGCCCTGCAATTTCTGTGGCTGTAGCTTTACTGAGCCCTCAGGATGGATTTACAGCATTAGCAAACCCCACCCAAGGAGCAAGCTCTGGGTGAATCAGGACACACATGAACTGGTGCTCAGCATCCCTCTGCCANAAGATCTCTCAGTCTGCCCAGGTGGGACCTCCAGGAGGTGCTTGAAGGACCACCTCAGCCCCCTGGGAGATGCCAGGAGGTTGCCACCACCCTCACTCCTGTCCTCTCCTCTCCTCTCCTCTCCTCTTTCCTTTCCTAAATTTTCCTTTCCTTTCCATTCATCAGGGGTAAACCATCACCTCATCCATGACTAGCTGTCAGCACAGCGGCTTACAGGTGGGAGGAGTACAAGTGACACAAATGCTCCCTACCTTTTGGTTACTCCAGAGTAAAAGCCAAACTTCTGCTCTATCTGACTCTAACCCTAGTGTGGTCATCAACCTGATGGCTCTTCGACTGGGGCAGGATCTTTTCTAACCCCAGGTGGACAATCAGTTTTTCAAGAAATTCATCTGCTTTATCCTTCATCTGTGGGGCTTTTGGTGGTGTGTTGCCTGGGTGGGTGCTGAGGACACTGGTGGGAGCACTCTTCCTTGAGCTTCTGATGCAAGCCATCAGTGCTAGCTTGGCTGCTGGCCCAGGAAGGCATGATGTGGTTGATGGGTATTTCCAGCCTGGAAAGGAGATGAGCCAAAGGGTAGCCTAGGTGACATTGTCCCAGTATCTGCTCTTCTAGGTGTCTCTTGGTGCACATCAAGCAAGGCAGTGCAGCTGCATTCAACACATCCTCAGCAGTCCTTTGATGCTGGCTATCACCTGAAGGATGAGAGCCTGGAAACTGAAACTCCCATGCACACCTCAGACACGACCAAAAGCCATTTTGAAGCTGGTTCATGGGCTCAGTGACATGAATCTAACTCAGGGCAAACTAAATGCTCTATCTCAGATAATCAACCCCTCTGGGCTGGGTACATCACTGCTGGGCTAAAGGCACAAAGCTGAGCAAACCTGGTCCAGATGCTCACAAAGTTCCACCTACTGTCATGACCATCAACCACATGAAGGGGAGGTGTGGACTGGATGTTAGGAAAAAATTCTCCACAGAAAGAGAGATTGGCCATTGGGATGGGCTGCCTAGGGAGGTGGTGGGGTCAGCATCCCTGGAGGTGTTTAAGAAGAGGCTGGATGAGGCACTTAGCATGGTCTGGTTGATTAGATGGTGTTGGGTGATAGGTTGGACTGGATGATCTCAAAGGCCTTTTCTACCCTGGTTAATTCTGTGATGACAGCAGAGGCTGCAAGTCATGCTCCTGGGATCTTGGCGGGGTGTTTTGGCAGGGGAGGAAAGCTCCAAGGCCATCTGGACCTTCTACTCAAGGGATTCTACTCAAGGGGTGTAACACAGTGGAGCAGTGAACACCTGAAGACACAGGGAGCAAGGCAAGAGCAAAAATCAACTGAATTTCCAGAGGAACTGGAAATGAAAGGTGCAGGAACCAGAGAAGGAATACCCATGAGGGCTGGCTTTCCCCTCTCCTCAGACTTTCCTCCTTGCCTGGTGGCATGAACCACCCATGTCACAGTAAAGAGCAGAATCTGGGCCTCCCGTGGTATTTCAGGGACTAGGACAGTGCTGAATGGGAGGTGGGTACCTGTCATGGAGCTTCTTTCATGTGGATTTCACAAGAAACAGGAAAAATACAAAAGTAGCCCCATCATGGGGTGGGATGCAATGGTCTGAAAGGCCTTTTCCAGCAGCAATGGTTCTACAGTTCTGGTTCTGAGCAGCAAGCTGGGCAGCCCTGTGCAACCCAGCCAGATCCATCTGCTCCTCCATGGTTGGGCTGGTTGGGTACATCCAAGCTGGGCAACCCAACCAGATCCATCTCCTCCTCCAGGGTTGGGCTGGTTGGGTACATCCAAGCTGGGCAACCCAACCAGATCCATCTGCTCCTCCAGGGTTGGGCTGGTTGGGTACATCCAAGCTGGGCAACCCAACCAGATCCATCTGCTTCTCCAGGGCTGGGCTGGTTGGGTACATCCAACCAAGCAACCCAACCAGATTTCATCATTTCCTCCAGATTTGGGCAGGTTGGGTACATATGAACCAAGCAATCCAACCAGATTCCATCATTTCCTCCAGATTTGGGCTGGTTGGGTATATCCAAGCCAGGCAACCCACTCAGATCCCATCAGGAGCTCCCCTTACAAGCTGGTTGGGTACATCCAAGATGGGCAGCCCTGTGCAAAGCACCCATATCCAATCAGCTCCCCCAGGTTTGGGCTGGCTGGGTACATTGTTTGGCTCTGGCCAGCCTGATCTAGTGTGAGGTGTCCCTGCCCATGGCAGGGGGATTGGAACTAGATGATCCTTGTGGTCCCTTCCAACCCTGACTGGTTCTATGATTCTATGACCCAAGATGGGCTGCCCTGTGTAACATATCCAGACCCCATCAGCTCCCCAGAATTGGGCTGCTTGGGTACATCCAAGCCAGGCAAGCCACCCAGATCCCATCAGCTCCCCAGAATTGGGCTGCTTGGGTACATCCAAGCCAGGCAAGCCACCCAGATCCCATCAGCTCCCCAGAATTGGGCTGCTTGGGTACATCTAAGCTGTGCAACCCAGAGCCTTGGGCAGCCAATAGAGCCCAAAGCTCAAGAGCAAGTCCCACACAGGGTTAGCTAAGCTGGGTGTCCCCATATGTAACCCCCATATGGGGGTTAACTTTAAAGAAGCAGGTCTCCTGCCTGCCTCATCCCCACCACCACTAAAAAAAGCCACTCAGCACAGCCTGGGGATCAAGTGTATGGTTTTATTTTTTAATTTTTTAATGGAACATAAAACTCCTTTAGAAAAAACATTCATCTGGATGATAACCACCCTTAGGAAAAAAAAAAAAAGAAAAAAATGAAGAAAAAACCAAAAAAACACCAATCTTGTGGTCTTTTGTTTGTGTTTTTTTTTTTCTTTTTTGTCAGGCTTTTTTTGCTCTTTTTTTTTCTGTGGTTGTTTTTTTTTTATTTTCTTAATTTGGCATTTTTGTTATTTGCATTTATATTAAAGCAAAGTGCATCTTCCTTATTTTTTTCTTTTTTTCTTGTTTATACACATTGCACAATACATAAATAATGATGCTTATAAAACGTCTTTGTATTTACAAGTAATAATATATTTATATATAACATAAAATACACTATTTTTTTTTAAGTTTTCTTTAATAAATCTCCAGGGTTGTTTTTTTTGTTGTTGTTGTTGTTTGTGTGTGTGTTTTTTTTAAGGAGTCTTTTTTTGCTGTTGCTGTTGTTTTAAACTCGTGGGGGTGTGGGTGTGTGTG
>VXBD01000036.1:536-48991 GCA_013399975.1 Indicator maculatus
GACTGTTTAGCCTGGAGAAGAGGAGGCTAGGGGAGACCTCATTGCTGTCTACATCTACCTGAAGGGAGGTTGTAGCCAGGATGGTTTTGGTCTCTTCTCTCAGACAGCCACCACCAGAACAAGAGGACACAGTCTCAAGCTGCGCCAGGGGAGGTTTAGGCTGGAGGTGAGGAGAAAGTTCTTCACAGAGAGAGTGGTTGGCCATTGGAATGTGCTGTCCAGGGAGGTGGTGGAGTCACCATCCCTGGAGGTGTTCAAGAGGGGATTGGACGTGGCACTTGGTGCCATGGTTTAGTACTCATGAGGTCTTGGGTGACAGGTTGGACTTGGTGATCCTTGAGGTCATTTCCAACCTTACTGATTCTGTGATTCTTGAATACCTTCAGGGATGGTGACTCCACCACCTCCCTGGGAAACCTGACCAGATCTCTTAAAGTCTGTACATTCAATTTCCATGTTTACAAAACAGAAGTTGCAATTTTTTATGCCTGACTTATGATTAGGAGTGATTTACAATGTAGGAAAGGAAAGATGGGCATTTTTTAAGATGGAGCTTGATAAACTCGGAGAGATATTGCCTTCCAATGTAATTTATGATAGCAGGGGAAATCAGCTTCTTGGTTCACTGGGTCTTCAGTGGTCTTAACAGTATTAATAACTTCATGAAACCTGTGTAGTTTTGATGAAAGTTACCAAAATTACATAGTCTGATATTAACTTCAAATATGAAAATAGCACAAGGGAGGCAATGTGTTTAACAAGAGCTATTCCTTGCTGTGCTTTGCCTTGATTGTATTGTCCAGCTCTAAAAGACTGGAGATTAAGAAGAAATTTTTTACAGTGAGGGTTGTGAGACATCTTAATAGACTGCCCAGGGAGGTTGTGGATGCCCCCTCCCTGGAGGTGTTCAAGGCCAGATTGGACGGGGCCTTCAGCAACATGTTCTAGCAGGAACTGTCCCTACCTGTGGCAGAGGGATTGGAACTAGATGATCTTGAAGGTCCCTTCCAACCCAACCTATTCTGTGAAGGACTTTGGAGGTTTATTGTGGTTTTTTAGGTGGCATAATGAGTGCAAATGTTCAGAAGGTAGTAAAGAGCTTGGCTGCTGGAAACCAACAGTGTTAGTTTCTTTGCAGTGTTATAGAGGGAATATCTTTTGAATATTGCATTTTATATGAGACAGAGCATTCCAAAAAAGATAGTGGCAAACTGAAAGAAGTTCAAAGGACAGCAAAAAATAAACCATCAAGGAGATGAATGGATTGATTTCTGAGGAAAGATAAAAAGAGAAAATATGCATAACTTGACTCAGCAAGGCTAAAAGGCAGAGAGAATTAACAGCCTACAAATAGCCAATGTATTGAAATATTAAGTCAGAGAGAAATAATTCAGTGCAGGACAGCGTAGCTAGAATATTGACATGAAATTAAGGAAAAGAAACTGTAGAGTGAATGCCAAAGCAACCACTGCAGAACAGATTGTTTGGCCTTCTGATTGGAGTGGAATTAAAGTGTAATAACAGTTCTGACATTAATTCTGGTGATCTTTGTCCAGTCTTGCTAAAAATATTAGAGTTACAGGATAACATTGAGTCAGAAATTATCATTCTTTTATTTTATAAGCAAATCAATTCTGAGCTGTGTTTACAGGAGGAGTGTTGCCAGCAGGTTGAGGGTTGGAAAAGACCTGTAAGATCGAGTGCTACTGTCAACACCACCATTGCTATTAAACAGTTGATAAGGATCTAAGGTCTTCTTGTTAATGCTTTTGGAAGATAGAGAAAAAGCAAGGGGTGAGCAGGGATGAATAAAGCTGTTCCTCTTCAGAATTAGCATGTTTCCAAGTGAAAGCTATTTTTATTATTTTTTTCTTTAAAACTATTAAAATAACTCTTGCAGGAAAGAAATTTGTCCTAATATCCAACCTAAACCTCCCTTCCTGCAACTTGGGGCCATTTTTCTCTTGTGCTATCATTTATTACCTGGGAGAAGAGACCAAATCTCACCTCACTTCAGCTTCTTTTCAGGGAGTTGTAGAGGGCAATGAGGTCTCCCCTCATCATGCTCTTCTCCAGACTAACCAACCCCAGTTTCCTCAGCTGCTCCTCACCAGACGTACTCTCCAGACCCTTCATCAACTTTGTTGTCCCATAGCCCTGACCAGCCATGGACCTGCAGTCCCATGTGCTGGCCCAGCCTCAACCCATCCCCAGACATGTGCCAGATGACAGTGGCTGGGGCTGTCCCCAGCTACCCTCTTCCTTGACCTACACCTGTCTGCTCAGCTTGAAGGGCCCCAGGGGCTCCCAGTTCTCAGCCCCCAGAATTCTGCTGGCTCACACTTCTCCATAATAAAGAGTAGACTCAGAGAACAGCATATGAGTGGGTGGGAAAGGATTCTTCTAAATCATCACTCCATTGCCTTAGGGAAAAGGAAAACACTCTGCTGCTGTTCAGCTCAGCCCCTCAGACAGCTCTCTGGTTTTTTTTTTTAGATGGTGACACATTGCCTGCTGTTTTACTCTACCAAGCTAAAGTTTTCTGGGTTTTGGTTTTTTTTTTTTTTTGGAGCAGTGTGGGTTTGTTTTGTAGCTATTTTTTGTTTGTTTTGTTGGTTTTTTTCTGTTTTTATTTTGGTTTGGGTTTTTGTTGCTGCTGTTGTTGTTTTAGTTTGATTTTTTTTGTCTTAATTAAGATAGGATCACAGAATTGTTTCAGTTAGAAAAGACCTCTAAGGTTATCAAATCCAAGTATCAACCCAATACCACCATGGCCATTAAACTATGTCTCAAAGTGCTGTGTTTCTTGAAGACCTCCAAGGATGGTGAGTCTACCACCTCCCTGCACAGCCACTTCCAATGCCTGACCACTCTTGCAGCAAAGAAATTTTTCCTGAGATCCAACCTAAACCTCCCCTGTCACAATTTCAGGACATTTACTCTCATTCTATCATATATTAGGGACAAGAGACCAGTCTCCACCTCACTCCAACATCCTTTCAGAGAGATGTAGAGAACAATGAGATCTCCCCTCAGCCTCCTTTTCTCCACACTAAACAACCCCAGGTCCCACAGATGCTCCTCACCAGATCTGTTCTCCAGACGCTTCACCAGCTTCATTGCTCTTCTGCAGGCCTGCTCCAGCTCCTCAACGTTCTTCTTGTAGTGAGAGGCCCAAAACTGATTCCAGTGTTTGCCATGTGGACTCCCTTGTGCTGAATACAGGGGCACAATCCCTACTCCTGCTGGCCACATTATTGCTGATCCAAGGCTGGATGTTGTTGGTCTTCTTGACCATCTGGGCACATGCTGGCTAACCCTCAGCTCGCTGTTGACCAACACCTGAGACCATTTCTGCTGGGCAGTTTCCAGCCACTCTATCGCAAGCTTGGAGTGTTCGTGGGATTGTTGTGACCCAAGTGCAGGATCATGGCCTTGTTAAATCTTACACAATTTGCCTGGGTCCATCAATCCAGTCTGGCCAGGTCCTTCTGAAGATCCTTTCTACCCTCCTGCAGAGCAACAATCTCATCCAATTTAGTATCATTTTCAAATTTACTAAGGGTGCACTTAATCTCCTCATCCACATCACTGATAATGATGGTAAAGAGAACTGGCCCCAAAACTCATCTTTCGGAAACTCCAGTAGTGACTGGCCACCAACTGGATTTAACTCCATTCACCACAACATGTTTCCTGTATCCTTGTAAGGACTTATTGGAACTGAAGATCCCTTCAAAATAACGATGCTTTCCATCATATACCTAAAAAACATGTACAGATCACTAAGATGTGTTTACTTGGCAATAAGACTCTGTTGAGCAACCTGTCCTACTGGAGGAAATTCTTCCTCACAAGGGTGGTGGGGCACTGGAACAGGTTGCCCAGAGAAGCTGTGGAGGCTCCAAGCCTGGAAGTATTGAAAGCCAAGTTGGATGGAGCCTTGAGCAAGCTGGTGCACTAGGAGGTGTCCCTGCCCATGGGAGAGGGGTTGGAACTAGATGCTCTTGAAGATCCCCTCCAACCCAAATCATTCCTTGAATCTATGAATCTCTAGCTACAATGCCATTGTGCAGACAGCCTTTGAAAAAGGATTTCCACTGCATTGATAATTCAAATAGCTTTTGAAATTTGCTATCAAAGGTACAGAAACCTATCTGCTCCAACACTTGAATTTCAAATGGCCAATATTATTAAAACGCAAGTAAATCAGGGTTTAACATTTTATTAGTTCCACTTTTTCACTTTGAGAACTCTTCAATTTATTGCATTGAGTCACTGTCCTTTGAAAGTGCCCTGATTATGTTGCCCTTGCAATTCCAGAAGTCATATTTTAAAAAGGTCAAAATGTTTATCTTTATAACAGAAAAAGTCAGAGCTACTTATTGGTCTTGAAGTTGTTTCCTGTTCTGTTCCCCTGATGTTAATTTCAGTGCTTGGCTTCCTTCTTCTCTTCTTGTCTTAAGAGGTATCTGCTTTTGATGTATATAATTCAAGACAAATAAAAATCAGATAGAATAGAAATGAGCCCTTTGATCTTCTAAATACATTTCTAAATGAATCTCTTCTCCCTACCTCTACATTTTGAAAAGGACATTGCTGCTTTGGAGTTACTGATGGAGGAATTGACCCTTTTGATGCATACTTCAGTGCTCTTCTGGAATTATCTTTTTTGTTCTTCTGGTTTTCACCAAAAACAAAAACAAAAAAAAAAAAAAAAAAAAAAAAAAAAGTCCAAGCTTGGCCTTTTAAGGAATGTTTACTTTTCCAATGGCCCAAAAGGTTTTCCTTTTGTAATCATTGTAGCCTTTTCTCTGTTGTACTTGCCAAAAACTTTTGATAGCTCAAGAGAGAAGCTCTGATACCTGCAGAGCATAGTCTCATTCACAGTTGATAAGTCACAGAATTATTGAATTGTTTCATTTGGAAAAATCCTTCAAGATCATCAAGTTCAGCAATTCTTGAACTCTACCAAGAGTGGGGCTAAACCATACCACATCTGGAAGTGGGAAGATTCAGGCTGGACATGAGGAAGAAGTTCTTCCCCATGAGAGTGGTGAGAGCCTGGAATGGGTTGTCCAGGAAAGTGGTTGAGGCCCCATCGCTGGAGGTGTTTAAGGCCAGGCTGGATGAGGCTCTGGCCAGCCTGATCTAGTGTGAGGTGTCCCTGCCCATGACAGGGGGGTTGGAACTGGATGATCCTTGTGGTCCCTTCCAACCCTGACTGATTCTATGATTCTATGATCTCTGCCTTTTGAAACACCTCAAGAGATGGAGATTCCAACACCTCCCTGGGCAGCCTGTTCCATGTTTTGAGAACCTTTTCAGTTAAGAAATTTCTTCTCAGATCCATCCTAAACCCCCCCTGGCACAATTTCAGGTTATTTTCTGTCAATCTATCCCTTGATAGTAGGGAGAAGAGACCAAGCCCCACCTCACTCCAACCTCCTTTCTAGGGAGTTGTAGAGAACAATGAGGCCTCCCCTCAGTCTCTTCTTCTCCTTAATAAACAATCCCAGCTCCTTCAGATGCTCCTCACCAGAGCTGTTCTGCAGACCCTTCACCAGAGTCTTTGCCCTTCTCTGAACATGCTCCAACCCCTCAGTGTCCTTCTTATAGAGGGGTGCAAAACTGAACCCAGTACTCAAGGTGTGGTCTCACCAGTGCTGAATCCAGGGGAAAAAAAAAAAAATCACTTCTCTGATCTTGCTGGCCACAGTGTTCCTGATCCAAACCAGAATGCTATTGGTCTTCTTGGCCACCTGAGCACACACTCACTCCTCTTCAGCCAGCTCTTGATCCACACATCATCTGATACCCACAAGACAGTACAAAAATATTAGTGTGAGGCTTTGTTCCAGTAGCTTCCCCATCTGCACTGGGCTGTAGTGCCACCTCAGCCACTACCTACAGAAATCACTGCAGAGAGCTGGGCTGACCAGTGTCTTCCCACAACACACACATATTTATTTGTATACATGCTTTTCTGGTGCACTTGAGAAATGTAGTTCCTCTAGTTGCCATGGTTGCTGTCTACAGTCTTAATAAACATCTTCAAGTGTTTTGAAAAGTGCACAGAAATACCATCCAAGGCTGGCTGCCAGCTGGAAGAGCTTTCTAAAAGAGTGCACTTGCTCACCAGGGGTTTCCTATAATATGTCTCCAGCTGGCATCCTGCCCTGCTAGACTGGAGCCTCTGGGAGGGCGAAACTGTACCTGTTGTTGGCAGATTTGATCTCACAGTAGGGGTGGGAGTATCCCAGGAAGAGCTTTTAACAATTTCTTCAAGCCTAGACATTTTCTGTGCTGTTCCTTCCCTTGCAACATCTTTATGCTTGGTAGAAACCTGCTTGTTTTAAAAACTGACAATAAAGTAAGAACCATTTTTTTCCCCCAGGTTATAGAAATCCCAGAATCATAGATTCATAGAATGGTTTGTGTGGAAGAGACCTTAAAGATCATTAAGTTCCTACCCACCCTCAATTGACAGGGACACCTTGCCCTATATCTGGTTACTCAAGGCCTTCTCCAACCTGGCCTTGAACACCTTCATGGAGGTGGCATCCACAACCTCCCTGGGCAACCTGTTCCGTTTTCTCACCACCCTCACTGTAAAGAATTTCATCCTAATCTCCAGTCTAAATCTGCCCTCTTCCACATCGAAGCCATTGGCCCTCATCCTATCACTAGAAATGCTTATACAGCATCCCCCCCAGCTTTCTGTAGGCCTCCTTCAGGTTCTGGAAGGTCACTCTACAGTCTCCTTGGGGCCTTGTCTTCCCCAGGCTGAACAGCCCCAACTCTTGCAGCCTGTCCCCACAGGGGAGAGGCCCCAGCCCTCTGATCATCCTTGTGGCCTCCTCTGGAGCTGCTCCAGCAGTGTCATGTCCTGTTTGCATTCTGAGCACCAGAAACAGGCAGGACTCCAGGTGGGGTCTCATCAGAGCAGAGCAGAGGGACATTTGGGGAGGGACTTTTTAGGCTATGAGGTAGTGATAAGACTAGGGAGAATGGAATAAAGCTGGAAGTGGGGAGATTCAAGCTGGACGTGAGGAAGAAGTTCTTCACCATGAGAGTGGTGAGAGCCTGGAATGGGTTGTCCAGGGAGGTGGTTGAGGCTCCATCCCTGGAGGTGTTTAAGGCCAGGCTGGATGAGGCTGTGGCCAGCCTGATGTAGTGTGAGGTGTCCCTGCCCATGGCAGGGTGGTTGGAACTAGATGATCCTGAAGGTCCTTTCCAACCCCAAAGATTTTATGATTCTATAGCTAAGCAAATAGTGGCCTTCCAGTATATGAAGGGGGCCTACAAAAAAAGTGGGGAGGGACTTTTGACAAGGGTTAGTGGCAGGATGAGAGGAAATATCTTTGAATTGGAAGAGAGGAGATTTAGACTGGAGATTAGGGAGAAAGTCTTTACAGTGAGGGTGGTGAGAAACTGGAACAAGTTGCCCAGAGAGGTTGCAGATACTCCCACCCAGGAGGTGTTTAAAGCCAGGCTGAATGGGTCCTTATGCTACCTGGGAGGTGTCCCTACCCATGGCAGGGGTTTTAGAACTAGATGATCTTGAAGATCTCTTCCAACTGAAATCACTCTATGAAGCTCTGAATTTTCCAGCTGGGCATTGCTGGTACCATTGCTTTGCTTAGAAATTTCATCCTGAGTAAAGTGTTTTACAATTGGTAACAGCTCTCTTATTCTTTTTTTTTTTTTTTTTAATTTTTAATATTCTTATGTGACATAAATGGCAACAGCAGGGGATTATCTGCTCAGCAAACAAATTGTATGCACTTCTTAGTAGGATATCAGATCATTCTACACATCTAGAAGTGAAAATTCCCTAAATTTAAATAAACATCATTAAAGCAGCTTGAAGACTGTCATTACTGACAACATCTTCCATCCTCCTTATGGCCATATTTTACACAATTTTAATACATTAAGGGTCAGCTGTAGTTCCTGGCTCAAAGAAGACAAATATCTCAAAGTAGATCTTCAGTACAAGAAATATTTCTGGTTGCTGGCAGGATTTTACACAGCAAGCCACTGCAACAGCAGGGTTCCCTTTACAGCTCCTGTGATTGTGCTGACTTGTTATCAGCCAGCATTTGCCAGTAATGGAGTCTTATCTAGGCTTTAGGATGATGTACAACCTTCTTTAACTATCTCCATGCCTGAAGAAGCTGAGACATATCAGCCATGAAGCTGTTCCAGGAGAGGTTTAGGTTCAATATCAGAAAAAAATTTCTTTCCTGCAAGAGTGGTCAGGCATTGGAACAGGCTGCTCAGGGACGTGGCAGAGTCACCATCCCTTAAGGTGTTCAAGAAAAGTGTGAACAGGGCACTTTGGGACATGGTTTAGTGGTCATGATGGTGTTGGGTTGATGGTTAGGCTTGAGAATCTTGCAGGTCTTTTCCAACCAAAATATTCTATCATTTGGTGATTCTATATTTTTTTTTTTATCACACACTTGGCAATCATGAGGTTTTCTAGCCAGGTAGATGCATAGTAAGATCTTTTATTTATCATACACTTGGTAATCATGAGGCTGTCTACCCAGGTAGATACATAGTAAGATCTTTTCTGTTTCGTCCATTTTCCTCACTCCTTCCAGAGCAGTTAACCTAAATTATTAGAATCTGTATTGGAAACAATTACTCTGTACAAAGCAGAGAAGATAATTAACAAGCTTTGCTGAAGTAAAAGGCTATGTTGCTGAAGAAAGCTTTGTACAAGGGGCTGCAGGGAAACCCAATGGATTCTATGGTTCTATGAAGATGCTAAAATGTTCAAATAAAAAAAAATCACAGAATTACAGAAGAAAAATGCTCACCACAGGTACATCAGCTAGGGTGTAGAGATGGATAGAACTAAATCAGTTTACTCTAACTGATTGAGATTCAACAAGGCCAAGTGCTAAGTCCTACACTTGGGTCACAACAACCCCATGGGCAAGACTGGCTGGAAACTGTCCAGGAGAAAAAGAGCTGGGGGCTCTGGTTGACAGCCAGCTGAAGATGAGCCAGTGTGTGCCCAGGTGGCCAAGAAGGCCAAGAACATCCTGGCCTGGATTAGGAGTAGTGTGACCATAAGGGCAGCGATTGTCCACCTGTACTGGGCACTGGTGAGGTCACATCTCAAATAAGGGGTTCAGTTTTGAGATCCTCACTACAAGAAGGAGACTGAGGTGCTGGAGCATGTCCAGAGAAGGGCAGCAAAGCTGGTGAAGGGTCTGGAGAACAGGTCTGAGGAGGAGGAGCTGAGGGAACTGGTTGGTGAGCTTGGAGAAAAGGAGGTTGAGGGGAGACCTCATTGCTCTTTACAACTCCCTGAAAGGATGTTTGACTTAGGATTGGTTTTCTCTCCCTAGTTACAAGTCATAGGAGGAGAGGAAATGGCCTCAAGTTGTACCAGGGCAGGCTTAGTTTGGATATGAGGAGAAACTTCTTGACTGAAAGGGTTCTCAAACACTGTTAACAGCCTGCCTAGGGAGCTGGCTGAATCCTCATCTCTGGAGGTGTTTCAAAGAGGCAGAGACGTGGTGCTGAGGGACATGGTTTAGCACCAGCCTTGGTAGAGTTGGGGAATGGTTGCACTTGATGATCTTAAGGGTATTCCAACCAAAATGATTCTATGATTCTAATAAGCAGGCTGTCTAACAATGAATGGAATTAAATGCACACATCCCAATAAGAAATTTAATGTTTATCTTTTCGTGTTAATTTTTGGAACACATCTTTTTAAAGCAGCTTCTCATTCATGTTTCACAGATTCACAGAGAATCACAGATTGCATCATGTTGGAAGGGACCCTACAAGGTCATCTTGTCCATCCCCACCTGCAGTCAGCATAGACACCTCCAACTAGATCAGGCTGACCAGGACCACATCAAGCCTAATGCTGAATGTCTCCAGGGATGGAGCCTCAACCACATCCCTGGTCAACAGGTTCCAGTATTTCACCATCTCACTGTACAGAATTTCCTTTTAACCAAAGTTATCTCAAAGGCAAGGATTTTTCTTTCTTTCTTTTTTTTTTTTTTGGTGTAAATACTTGATTAAGTCAAACTTAGCTCTTTTGGGAAGTCTTGAACATTACCATGTTAAATTTTCATGCAAGCATTGTTTTGTAGGACTAAAATAATTTTATAATAGACTTGCAACTGTTTTTATTTGCTCTGATGTTGCTCCCTCTTAAGTACTCGCTACGCAATTAACAGTTGTTAAATATTTATGGTTCTTTCTAAAATAATTGTGAATACAAATATGACTGAATACAAAAAGATGACATTTTCTTAAAAGCAAAAATTTCATTAAATGCTAAAACTTTTTTTTTCCTCCCCCTTTCTTCCTAAAAAGCATATTTAAATCTTAAATCTCTGAAAAACGTTATCTTGAGATTGTCTCTGGGTGATACAGAAGAAATAAAGACTAATCAAGCTGTCATGTTTATTAAATGTTTGACAGTGGTTGCTGAGTGCCTAATTTTTAATTAACAGCACATGTTTTGAAAGCTTTGCCATAATTTTTTTCCTTCCTTTACTCAAGAGCTATTCCACTGTGATAGAGCAGAGGAGCTTGTTTGCGATATCTAATTGAAAAATCCAGAATTCAAGCTGTGTGAAGGTGAGAGAGGAATTTTTTCACCCCTGCTGACAAGAGCAATGGCTTCTGTGTATTTCTTTCAACTGGTTCAATCAAACTCATGCTGTTTATGCTCTTAATTGATTGAATTAAAATATCATTTGAAACACTTAACTATTCCATTACGCAGGACTTGGTTGTGCCTGTTCTGTGCACAATCCAAAGCACAAAACAAGTACTTGCTCCTTCCATCTCCCTGGTTTGGTGGCATCTTATTTGCTCTGGTGAGACCTCTCTTGGAATGCTATGTCCAGCTGTGGGACCCACAACACAAGAGGGACATAAACCTGTCCCTGGGCAACCTGTTCCAAACTCTAACCACCGTCACTGTAAAGAATTTCTTCCTAATCTCCAGTCTAAATATCCTCTCCTCAAGCTTCAGTCAGCTCCCCTTCATCCTTTCACTACAAGCTCTTGTAAAAAGTCCCTCCTCAGCTTTCTTGTAGGCTCCCTTCAGGCACTGGAAGGCTGCTATAAGGTCCCCCAGGAGCTTCCTGTTCTCCAGGCTGAACAGCCCCAGGATTAAGATCCTTCTCATTCTCAGTGTGCTGTGTTAGCTTTACAGAATGTTCATTATTTGGGGGAAAAAAAAAAAAAAAACAAACCAAAAAACCAAAAAAAACCAAACCCACATCTGTACACAGTTTTTTTAGTGACCACAGTGAGTAGTAAAATTGTGCTTTAAGTTTCACTAAGACTTACTTCTTCAACAAATTTCTTACACTAAATTCCTACACTGTTCTTACACTAAAAAGAGAGTAAGATACTTGTGACAGAAAAAAAAAAAAGAATATAATTATCCATCAGATATATATGGAATATTTTAAAAAACAACTCTAAAATGCATCTTTATTACTGTGCATTAAATCTTAAATAAAAAGCCAAGTTGTATGGGGC
Source organism: Indicator maculatus (assembly GCA_013399975.1). Lineage (NCBI taxonomy): Eukaryota > Metazoa > Chordata > Aves > Piciformes > Indicatoridae > Indicator > Indicator maculatus. The sequence continues at coordinate 12,075 of VXBD01000036.1, forward strand.
CTTGAGCAAGCTCATCTAATAGGAAGTGTCCCTGCCCTTGACAGAAGGATTGGAACTAGATGGTCTTGAAGGCCCCTTCCAGCTCCACAGACATCCACAATTTTCCTGGGAACCCTGTCCCAGTCTCACTACCCTCATATTAAATATCATCAAATATATTAAATATGATAGTAAATAGACTAGATCTTAGGAGGACCTTTTTCAGTAGGAGGGCAGTGAAACTCCAGAATAGGTTGCCAAGAATGGCTGTGGATGTCCCCTCCCTGAAGGTGTTCAAGACCAGGTTGGATGAGGCCTTGAGAAACTCTGCCCACAGCAGGAGGGTTGGAACTAGATGATCTTTGAGTTCCTTTCCAACCCAAACCATTCTATGAATCTTTGTCCTGGGATTGTTTAGTCTGGACAAAAGGGAAACCTTCTGGTTCCCCACAACTCCCTGAAAGGAGGTTGGAGTGAGGTGGGTGTTGGTCTCTTCTCCCTAGTATCGGGTGACAGAACCAGAGGCAATGGCCTGAAATTGTGGCAGGGGAGGTTTAGGTTGGTTATTAAGAAGAAATTCTTGACAGAAATCATGGTCAGGCATTTGAACAGGCTGCCCAGGGAAATGATGGAGTCACCACCCCTGGAGGTATTCTAGAAATACGTGGACATGGCACTTCAGGACATGGGTCAATGGCCATGGTGGTGTTGGTTCGATGGTTGGACTCAATGATCTTAGAGGTCTTTTCCAATGAAACAGTTCTATGATTCTATGCTTTCTGAAAATACAGAAAGGAGCAATATAGATTTTAATGTACTCTTAAGTTAATTAGTAGCCTATATATACCTAAAATGCTTTGGGATATATCAACATGTTCTTAATTTGGGCTTTTTCTCCCTTTTTTATAAGCACCTGAAGATTATAAAAGACATTGGCTGTATATTTTTATGAAGCTTAAGGTCGGGAGGGGAAAAAAGTCCTCTATGAACTGCTTTTATTCTTAAAAGTACTGTTGCTATGACTACTTGAGTAGGTTTGAAGGTGATGTCCTTTTTATTTCAAGTATTTTTAGAACTTTAGTTACCCTAACAACAGGATACACTCAAACCAGCTACTTCTAACAAGTTAGTTCTTGTTTACAAAGAAAACCTCTTTTCTGCCTTTTTTCTTTCCTGATGAAGAACTTCTAATCATTAGGTCATGCAAAGGATGAAAGAAACCAAGCTTCAGGCCCAAGTTTCACCTATTTATCTTTTCTCAGAAGCTTTAGTCTAAGCAGCAGGCAGGTTTTTGGATTGATTACTGAGGGTTAGATTGGATATTAGGAAGAATTTCTTCACTGAAAGAGTGGTCAGGCATTGGAACATTGGGTGGTGATGAAATCACCAGTCCTGGAGCTGTTCCAAAAATGTTTGGCCTTGGCACTTTGGGACACAGTTGAAAGGCCATGGTGGTGTTTGGTTGGTGGTTGAATTTGATGATCTTAGAGCTATTTTCTAACTTGAATGATTCTATGATTCTACCACAGAATCACAGTATGGTGGGGGTTGGAAGGAATCTCTGGATATCATCCAGTTCAACTCTGCTTTTAAAGCAGGTTTGTCTAGATCAGGGTGCACAGGAACGTGTCCAGGAAGGTTTTGAAAGTCTCTAAAGAAGGAGACTTGACAACTGCTCTGGTTATCCTGCTCCAGAGCTCTACCACCCTCAAAGTAAAGAAAGTTTTTACTGATGTTTAAGTGAAATCTGTTCTAGTTTGTTCTACTGTGTCCTGTTTGTGGTGCTGGGTTTCTCTGACTGGTGAGTTCTCCTGTCACCCCTGTAAACAGCCCCCTCAGCTCCCCAACCCCAGCAGGGCACAACAACCCCTACTGTGACTTACCAATATTATAGTTTAAAGGTTTTTAAGTCATAACAATGTTATATTTGTTGGTTTTGCTATGACAATGAACTGCAGTCAGATCTGTGTTGTGTGTAAATCAATAATTGTCAGAGTTTAGGAGCAGCTGACAGGAAATTTACAGAATGCTGAGCAAAATAAAACCACCTGTCTGAATTCGGTAGGACTATGAAAGCTGATGCAAAAAGCTTACAATAAGCTACCTTGAAGCTTCTCAATTTGTCCTGTGAAAATTAAGTAACTAGAAAACCAATTTACCACTTGATCACAAACCCCTAAATTCTTAGTTTCTCATCCAATTAACCAAATTGAGGGGTTTGACACATCAATGACTGCAGTATCACTAGGCTTGCCATGATCATAGGAACATAGCTCACCATGAAATACCTGACAAGTGTATTCAAGTATGACATGCTGGACAGCCAAGCCAGAAAACTGATCACTTATCACTCACTCTGCTTCCATTAGTGGGCAGGTGAGGAGGATTTATATATGCAGTAAGAGGGATGAACCAAAAGTCAGCTGCAAGAAGGACATTGAGGGGCTGGAGCATAGATAGAGAAAGGCAATGAAGCTGGTAAAGGGTCTGGACAACAGATCTGGTGAAGCACAGCTGAGGGAACTGGGGTTGTTTAGTCTGGAGAAAAGGAGGCTGAGGGGAGAGCTCACTGCTTTCTACAACTCCCTGAAAGGAGTTGGAGTGGGATGGGGGTTGGTCTCTTCTGCCTAGTATCTGGTCATAGAATGAGAAGAAATGTCATAAAGTTTTTCCAGGTGAGGTTTAGGTTGGATATTGGGAAGAATTTCTTTCCTGCAAGAGTGGTCAGGCAATGGAACAAGCTGCCCATGGAGGTGGTGGAATTACCACCCTGGGAGGTGTTCAAAAAGTGTACAGATGTAGCACTTGTTTTGAGGGCACCAGAAATGGGCACAGTGTTTCAGGCAGAGTCTCACCAGAGCAGAGCAGAGGGGCAGAATCACCTCTCTGATCCTGCTGGTTACACTTCTTTTGATGTAGCCTAGGACATGGTTACTCTTCCAGGCTATCAGCAGCCATTGCCAGCCTTGAGATTTTCATCAACCAAAACCCCAAGTCCTCCTCAACACCGCTCTCAAGCCACTCCTAACCCAACCTGTATTTGTATGTGGAATTGCCCCAACCTTGCACTTGTCCTTGGTAAACCTCATAAGGCTGACTCGTTCCAACCTCTCCCTCCTGTCCAAGTCCCTCTGGATGGCATCCCTTCTCTCCAGCATATCAGCCAGGACACACAGCTTGATGGCATTCACAAACTTGCTGAGGGTGTCTCAATCTCTCTGCCCATGTCGTTGACAAAGATTCAGAGAACCATTGAATGATTTGGGTTAGAAGGGACCTTACAGATCATCTAGTTCCAACCCCCCTGTCATGGGCAGGGACACCTTTTGCTAGACCGGGTTCTACATCCTCTTCCAGTAACTCTTCAGCACATATATGATATCAATTATTAAGTAATTTGCATTCATGACATGTAATATATGATTTGACCTCCTTTGAAGCAAAAGAGTCACAGAATCACAGAACTTGAAAGGCGCCTCTGGAGAGTGAGTCCAAGCCCTCTGCCTGGATCACATAGGGCAGTAAATAATACTAAGAATTGTTATGCATTGACCAACATTCTTTCATTTAAGCAGTTTCCTGGAGAATAACACATTAATTAACCAGATAGGGGAGTGGTGTATGTGTGTTGTGGTGTGTCTTTTTTCTTTTCAGCTTGAAATCAAGCATTTAGTCTCAGCCCTTACTCAGCAAAGCACACATTATTTCAGAAGTGTGCTGAGTGCATCTGTGTCTCCTTGTCTCCATTAAGCAGGGCACTGTCGTTCCCAACCTATTTGCCATAGCCATTAATCATCTGTGTGCAGACAGTGCATTAGTGCAAGGTTTTGGCAGATTTGCTCTTGGAGTGGCTTATTTTTGCCTTTGTTTTGAGGATGGAGAAGGTGAAGCTGATAGAATGTTGTCATTCTGTGAATAGTCTTTTCAGTGTGTGTCACAAATGAAGCTCAGTTTTTCCTCTCTCAAATGTCTTGCTACCTTCTTTTGGTAGAATAAAACGTTTATTAGATTAATTAATATTAACTACTAATTATGACTATTGGAATAGATTTTTTTTTTTCAGGTTTCCTAAATCCAAAGAGGAAAGTGAGAGGAGAGAAAAGCACACTGTAATTCTGTGAAGGTGCTAAGAAGTCAAAGTAAGAAAAAGAGAATCAGAGAGTCACAGAACATTAGGGGTTGGAAGAGACCTCTGGAGATCATTGAGTCCAACACTCCTGCCAAGGCAGGTGTACCTAAAGAAAGTCACATAGTAACATATGCAGGTGGGTCTGGAATGTCTCCAGAGATGGAGACCCCTAAAACCAAGTGTAACCATCAGCCCAACACCACCATTGTCATTAAAACATGTCACAAAGTGCCACATGTTTTTTGAACTCCTCCCGGGATGGTGACTCCACCACCTTTGTGGACAGCTTGTCCCAGTGCCTAACCACTCTTGCAGAAAAGATATTTTTTTTTTCCTAATATTCAAACTAAATTTCCCCTGGCCCAATTTCTGGTCATTTCCTTTCATTCTATCACCTGATACTAGGGAGAAGAGACCAACCCCCACCTCACTCCAACCTCCATTCAGGAAGTTCTAGAGGGCAATGAGCTCTCTCCTTAGCCACCTTTTCTCTAGACTAAACCACTCCAGTTCTCTCAGCTGCTCTTCACCAGACTTTTTCTCCAGACCTTTCACCAGCTTTGTGGCTGTAGTCACTTGAGAACCTGGACTGAGCTGAAGAAAAGTGTTCAGATTTGATGTATCTCCTGCAAACTCTGCTCTGGGCAGAACAAATTTACTAAGAGATGAGAAACCTCAGAGCTGATCACTGAAGCCAATTAAATAAATTACTCTAGAAGAGCAGACCATAGTTCATGAGTGACATCTCATCTGCTCTAATTTAATTGCACTAAAATCTGTATGTGGGTAGTTTCAGAGTCTGTGGTGTGCTGTGTGTTATGATCATCACAGTCTGAAAAAAGACCTTCTGGAGAACCATCCCACTCTCCTCTCTCCCACCTCCCCCCTGCTTCCCAAAGTCCACTCCTCCCACTTTATACCCTGAGCATGACATCCTATGGTATGGAATATCCCCAACTAGAGCAGATTGCTTAGGGCCACATCAAGTCTGACCTTGAATGTTTCCAGCAATGGGGCCTCAACTGCATCCCTGGGCAACCTGTTCCAGTATTTCACCACTCTCATTGTGAAGAACTTCCACCTAATGTCCAACCTAAATCTAACCTGCTCCAGTTTGAAACCAGTGACCATTATCCTATCACCACAAGACTTTCTAAACAGTCCCTCCCCAGCCTTCCTGAAGGCCTCTTTCAGACATTGATATGATGCTCTAAGGTCTCCCCAGTGCCTCCTCTTCTCCAGGCTAAACAACCTCCACTCTCCCAGCCTGTCTTTGTAGCAGAGGTGCTCCAGCCCTCTGATCATCTTTGTGGCCTCCTCTGGACCCACTCCAGAAGGTCTATGTCCCTCTTGCATTGGAGGTCCCATAGCTGGACATAACATTCCAAATGAGGTCTCACAGGAGCAGGGTAGACTGGCAGAATCACCTCTCTTGATCTGCTGGCCACACTTCTTTTGAAGTGGCCCAGAAGGTGAAAAGTTCTTGACTTAGGAAAGATACCACTCAGCAGCAACTAAAACATCAGTGTGGTTTAGACATCAACTTTCTTCTCACTCTAAATTATACCAGCTGCCTGGAAGAAAATTAACTTTGTTCCAGCTGTAGTAGAGGAAGGGACATTTAATGCAGCTATTATGGGCATGCTAAGGCTCTGCTCTCACTAACAGTGCCCCTTCTTCATCATCAAGCTGCAATTTTTCTCATCTTTGTTCAATCTACCCCTTTTTATAGCATGGTTAGATGTACATTAATCCTGAGTGACAAGACATCTATAATTAATATGTCTCAGGTGAGTGTCATCACTGAGGTCTCAGTCATTTTTTCCTTTTTGAATCTTCATAAACCACTTAAGATGTCTGCCTTAATATCCTTTAAACTGGCAGTCAGATTTGTCTTGCATTTCCTCCAAATTGTTACATCTCCATGATGTGTTGGTCCCTCTGGATAGTGAGTGTGTTTAGCTGTGACCATAACTACAGACAAAAAAACCTCCACTGACCTAGATTTACAAAAAGTTAAATGTGTTCCATCACCCTGCGCAGAATCTTGGTGAAATTTCCTTCATAGAATCATCTTGGAAGTGACCTTTCAGATCAAGGTCAACTGGCAGGTCACCACTAAACCATGTCCCTCAGCACCACACTACACAGCTTTTAAACCCACAGAGTTTCTTATCTAATTATTTAATGCCACCATTTCCCATCCTCCTGAGCATGCTCTATGAAGTATTAGGTCATGAATATCTCGAGTGACTCAGAAAATACAGAAAGATATGAAGGGAATTAAAAAAAAATCACATCTTATTTTCAGTGCAAATGGAAAGTAGAAGGAGAAATGCTCCTCTTCATAGATTTATGTAATGGTTTGGGTTTCAAGGGACCTCAAAGATCTTCTAGTTCCCAGCTTGCTGCCAGGGGCACAGACACCTTCCAGATTGCTGAAGGCCTCATCCAAAATGGCCTTAAACACCTCAAGGGAGGGAGCAGTAACCCTGGGCAACCTGTTCCAGTGTCTCACCACCCTCACTGTAACGAATTTCCTCCTAATCTCTAGTCCAAACCTCCCCTCTTCCAGCTCAAAGCCATTCTCTCTCATCCTGTCACTACAGGCCCTGATATAAAAAAAACCTCATCCTGACTTTCTTATAACTCCCTTCTAGGTACTACAACCTTACAACTAATTTCTGAACCACTCCAGAAACTTAATAAATAAAGAATAATATCTTTCAAATCTTACTCTCAAATAGGGCATTCTATTATGTGAAGATCTCACCACCTAAAAGGTATTTGGGAACCCGTTGTTTTCATCTTCAAACATAATTTAAGGCATTAGAATATAGAAAAAAACAGGCCATGGTCATCCATGGAAAGTTACTTTTTCAAGTTCTTGTTAATTTATTGTCATACTGAAGACAGAAATCTAGCAAATATTTTTTTTCACAGTCACAGAACAATCCTGATCTCACCACGTTGCCAGAATAAAAGGGAACAAAAAGGAGGTGTTAGACTCCTATAATTTAATTTTATTTATGTTAACAGATGCATGAGAAGTTAGGAAGTCCACGTCACTGATTAGACTGACCATCCTACTAATGAGCTTATCCTGGTTCACATTATTATTATTATTATTACAGTATCACAATATATCAGAGGTTGGAAGGGACCTCAAGAGATCATCAGGTCCAAACCCCCTGCCAGAGCAGGATCACTTAGGGTAGTCCACACAGGAATGCATCCAGGTGGGTTTGGAAAGTCTCCAGAGAAGGAGACTCCACAACCCCCCTGGGGAGTCTGCTCTGTCACCCTCATTGTAAAGAAGTTTCTCCTCATGTTGAGGTGAAATCTTCTATGTTCAAGCTTGAACCCATTGTTCCTTGTCTTATCACTGTGAACCACCAAAAAGAGCCTGGCCCCCTCCTCCTGACACCCACCCCTCAGATATTTATAGACATTGATCAGATCCCCTCTCAGTCTTCTCTTCTCCAGACCAAACAGCCCCAGGGCTCTCAGTCTCTCTTCACAGGGGAGATGCTCAAGTCCCTTAATCATCCTCATGGCTCTATCTTATTATTATTACTATTTTTTAAATCTTATTTATCTTTTTATCTTTCTTATCTTTTTATCTTTATTTTATTTTTGGTATTTTTTGTCTTTGTGATGGGTTTTAAAAGCAGTAGCTTTCTAAAAATACTGAGAGAAGATGAATGGAATTTTTGAAAACCTCACAGCATTTAAGTGCCATTGACATCAATATATATCAGTAGTAGTAGATCCAAAAATGCACTTAAGTGTCAGAAACACAACATTGTCACATGGGACCCAGGGGGTGGTATAAAGTGTTTAGGTACTAAGAGTTGAAACATTTCATAGATTCATAGAATGGTTTGGGTTAGAAGGGATCTTAAAGATCATCTAGTCCTAACACCCCTGTCAAGGACAAGGACACATTCCTCTAGACCAGCTTGGTCAAGGCTTCACCCGTCCTGACCTTGAACACCTTCAGGGAGGGGGCATTCACAACCATCCTGGCCCAGCTGTTCCAGTGTCTCACCACCCTCACAGTAAAGAATTTCTTCCTAATCTCCAGTCTAATTCTCCCCTCTCCCAGCTTAAATCCATTGCCCCTCTTCCTATCACTACAAACCCTTGTCGAAAGTCCCTCTCCACCATTCTTGTAGCCTTCTTCAGGTACTGCCAGAAGGTCTCCCAGGAGCCTTGTCTTTTCTAGGCTGAACAATCCTCTTAGCCTGTCCCCACAGGAGAGGTGCTCCACCCCTCTGTTCATCTTCCTGTTCCTCCTTTGAACCTGCTCCAGCAGGTCCATGTCCTTCACGTGTTGGCAGTCACAGAGCTGGACACAGCATTCCAGGTGAGGTCTCACCAGAGCAGAAGGGCAGAATTACCTCTCTTGACCTGCTGACCAGAGATGCAGCCCACAATGCCATTGGTCTTCTGGGCTGCAAGCGCCCATTGCTGCCTCATGTCCAGCTTCTCATCCACCAGCACCCTCAAGTCCTTTTCTGCAGGGATGCTCTAAATCTCATCAACCCCCAGGCTGGATTGATAATGAGAGTTGCCCTGTCCCAGTAAAACCCCAAAGATGTAATAAGCAAAACTGTTTTGATATCTGTTTTATCTGGGAAAAAATATTAAAAAAAAAAATCATAGAATTGTATCAGTTGGAAGAGACCTCTAAGAGCATCGAGTCCAGACATCAGCCTACGATTTCCATGACCAGTAAACCATGCCCTGAAGTGCCATGTCCACACATTTCTTGAACACCTCTAGGGATGGTGACTCCACCATCTCCCTGGGCAACCTATTCCAATGCCTGGTAGGCATAGGTAGGACATCCTCAGGAATGGAGGCCTTATTATGGGAGCTGAATCTAGAAGAACTGGTTTTATCTGAAAAATAAAATAAATAAAAAATCTATATTTCCAGGCAAATACTAAATACTCAATTCTCAGGAAGAAATGCAGAGTTAACCAGAGAAGATCTCATCAAGATCACATCAAAAGCAAATTGGCCTAATCAATGGCACAAATATTTGTTTAGAAGCTCTGGAGAAAGATGTGGGAGCTCACATTTGCTCAGCAAAAGGTCATCATTCCATGCCACCTATAAATGTAGGCACTCTGAGACACTGCTCTAAAACCAAGTGTCCTATTGATCCTTCAAGGACAACATTCCTCACAGCAGCAAATTTTTTTCTTGAGAGAGGATCTTCCAGTGATGAAAAGAAAAAAAAATACATAATGGGCAAAGCTAAAGTTGTGCTGATTTCTCATAACCTCCCTTGTAAGACATAAATTTGGCACTCAAGTTCAAGTCAATACTGCATGAGAACAATATTATGGACATTTGAAGCACATCTCTTCCCATGGCATATGCTATATCCATTAAAAAGCAGAGTCAGAGTCAGCATACTTCAGCTTCTTTCTTAAAGTATGAACATCCAGCTTACTGGTTCCCAACTTAACTTTAAAGCTGAACAATAGCTTCCTCTATTCCAAACTTTATTCTCTGAATAATCCCTCTTCTCTCATCCTTCCTCTTCTGACAATGCTTTTGTAAAATGGTATCACAGAATGGTAGGGGTTAGAAGGGACCTCCAGTGATAACTGAGTCCAATCCCCCCTGGCAAAGAAGAATCACCAAGGCACATCACACAGGAACATACCCAGATGGGTCTTAAAATTCTCCAGAGAAAGAGACTCCACAACCTCTCTGGGCAGCCTGCTTCAAGGATTCAACACCCTTGTAGTAAAGAAGTTTCTCCTCATGTTGAGGCACAGGAACAGGCTTCCCAGAGGAGGTGATGGAGTCACCATCCCTGGATGACTGAAACAATTCTATGATTCTATGGGCTCTGCATGAAGCAATGCTGCTTGCAGCTGAGTGGCAATAAGGACTATTGGTATCCTTATGATGTGGAATTGTAGTTAAATGCCTACATCTTTAGGAAGAAAAAAAATTATTCTAACAGAGCAGTCTGAGGTGAACTATCTCCTGATAAACTGTTTTCAAGGTCCAGAATAAACAGTAATCTGCCCGAGAGCAGGAAAAAAATAAACAGCATGTCATAGACACATGAAGGCCAGTGAAGTCTTTCCATGGAGGTGGCAGGGTTTGCATTTTAGTCAATGTCTAATTTCCTTCAGACTAATCAGATTAATTTGGGGGGGATGAAATTATTGCAGAAGAAAAAATGCCCCTGTTGTAGATTCACAGAGGGAAAGGAATATTCATCTGTCTTTGGTGATAANCCCAGGAGCCTTGTCTTTTCTAGGCTGAACAATCCTCTTAGCCTGTCCCCACAGGAGAGGTGCTCCACCCCTCTGTTCATCTTCCTGTTCCTCCTTTGAACCTGCTCCAGCAGGTCCATGTCCTTCACGTGTTGGCAGTCACAGAGCTGGACACAGCATTCCAGGTGAGGTCTCACCAGAGCAGAAGGGCAGAATCACCTCTCTTGACCTGCTGACCAGAGATGCAGCCCACAATGCCATTGGTCTTCTGGGCTGCAAGCGCCCATTGCTGCCTCATGTCCAGCTTCTCATCCACCAGCACCCTCAAGTCCTTTTCTGCAGGGATGCTCTAAATCTCATCAACCCCCAGGCTGGATTGATAATGAGAGTTGCCCTGTCCCAGTAAAACCCCAAAGATGTAATAAGCAAAACTGTTTTGATATCTGTTTTATCTGGGAAAAAATATTAAAAAAAAAAATCATAGAATTGTATCAGTTGGAAGAGACCTCTAAGAGCATCGAGTCCAGACATCAGCCTACGATTTCCATGACCAGTAAACCATGCCCTGAAGTGCCATGTCCACACATTTCTTGAACACCTCTAGGGATGGTGACTCCACCATCTCCCTGGGCAACCTATTCCAATGCCTGGTAGGCATAGGTAGGACATCCTCAGGAATGGAGGCCTTATTATGGGAGCTGAATCTAGAAGAACTGGTTTTATCTGAAAAATAAAATAAATAAAAAATCTATATTTCCAGGCAAATACTAAATACTCAATTCTCAGGAAGAAATGCAGAGTTAACCAGAGAAGATCTCATCAAGATCACATCAAAAGCAAATTGGCCTAATCAATGGCACAAATATTTGTTTAGAAGCTCTGGAGAAAGATGTGGGAGCTCACATTTGCTCAGCAAAAGGTCATCATTCCATGCCACCTATAAATGTAGGCACTCTGAGACACTGCTCTAAAACCAAGTGTCCTATTGATCCTTCAAGGACAACATTCCTCACAGCAGCAAATTTTTTTCTTGAGAGAGGATCTTCCAGTGATGAAAAGAAAAAAAAATACATAATGGGCAAAGCTAAAGTTGTGCTGATTTCTCATAACCTCCCTTGTAAGACATAAATTTGGCACTCAAGTTCAAGTCAATACTGCATGAGAACAATATTATGGACATTTGAAGCACATCTCTTCCCATGGCATATGCTATATCCATTAAAAAGCAGAGTCAGAGTCAGCATACTTCAGCTTCTTTCTTAAAGTATGAACATCCAGCTTACTGGTTCCCAACTTAACTTTAAAGCTGAACAATAGCTTCCTCTATTCCAAACTTTATTCTCTGAATAATCCCTCTTCTCTCATCCTTCCTCTTCTGACAATGCTTTTGTAAAATGGTATCACAGAATGGTAGGGGTTAGAAGGGACCTCCAGTGATAACTGAGTCCAATCCCCCCTGGCAAAGAAGAATCACCAAGGCACATCACACAGGAACATACCCAGATGGGTCTTAAAATTCTCCAGAGAAAGAGACTCCACAACCTCTCTGGGCAGCCTGCTTCAAGGATTCAACACCCTTGTAGTAAAGAAGTTTCTCCTCATGTTGAGGCACAGGAACAGGCTTCCCAGAGGAGGTGATGGAGTCACCATCCCTGGATGACTGAAACAATTCTATGATTCTATGGGCTCTGCATGAAGCAATGCTGCTTGCAGCTGAGTGGCAATAAGGACTATTGGTATCCTTATGATGTGGAATTGTAGTTAAATGCCTACATCTTTAGGAAGAAAAAAAATTATTCTAACAGAGCAGTCTGAGGTGAACTATCTCCTGATAAACTGTTTTCAAGGTCCAGAATAAACAGTAATCTGCCCGAGAGCAGGAAAAAAATAAACAGCATGTCATAGACACATGAAGGCCAGTGAAGTCTTTCCATGGAGGTGGCAGGGTTTGCATTTTAGTCAATGTCTAATTTCCTTCAGACTAATCAGATTAATTTGGGGGGGATGAAATTATTGCAGAAGAAAAAATGCCCCTGTTGTAGATTCACAGAGGGAAAGGAATATTCATCTGTCTTTGGTGATAACCTGCTCTAGTGGGAGGTGTCCCTGCCCATGGCAAGGAGGTTGGAGCCAGAGGCAATTTCCTCTTGTCCTATCACCTGATACTAAGGAGAAGAGACCAATCCCCACCTCAGGCAAACTTCCTTTCAGGGAGCTGTAGAAAGCAATGAGGTCTTCCCTCAGACTCCTTTTCCCCATACTAAACAACTCCAGTTCCCTCAGCTGCCCTTCATCAGCCCTGTTCTCTAGATCCTTCTCCAGCTTCGTTGCCCTTCTCTGGACACACTCCAGCCCCTCAATGTCCTTCTTGGAGTGAGTGGCCCAAAACTGAATCCAGGACTCAATGTCTGGCCTCACCAGTGTCCTGTACAGGGGGACACTTCCCTACTCCTTCTGGCCATACTGTTCATCATCCAGGCCAGGTTGCTGGTCACCATCTTGGCTGCTTCAGCACACACTGGCTCTTCTTCAGCTGGCTGGTAACTAACACCTCCAGCTCCTTCTCTGCTGGGCAGTTTTTCAGCCACTCTGCCCCAAGCCTGGAGCATTCATGGTGGTATTGTGACCCAAGTGCAGGACCTAGCACTTGACCTTCTTGAATCTCATCCTATCTGTCTCAGCTCATTGATCCAACCTGTCCAGGTCCCTCTGCAGAGACTTCTTACCCTGCAGCAAATAACCACACCCACTCAATTTAGTGTCATCTGCAAAATTTACTGAGGGAGCCATCACCTAAATTATTGATAAAAATATTAAAGAGAACTGTCCCCAGCACTGGCCCCAGGGGACCACCACTTGCAACAAGCCTTCAGCTGGCTTTAACTCCATTCCCCACCATGCTGTGGGCCCAACCATCAGCCAGTTTTTATCCCACTGAGTTGTCCACTCATCCAAGCCATGAACAGCCAGCATCTCCAGGAGGATGGTGTGGGTCAGTGTCAAAGGCAGACACATCCACAGTCTTTCCCTTGTCCACTGCACAGGTCACCTTGTCTCAGAAGGAGATGAGGTTCATCAAGCACAACATGCCCTTCATGAACCCATGCTGACTGGGCCCTACACATGCTGCATAACGTCACTCAAGATGGCCTGCTCCATGACCTTCCTCAGCACCAAGTTGAGACTGACAGATCTGGCCTTCCAAGAGTTTTGCCACCTTTCATTGCATGACATTGTCTGAATGAATTACATTTGGGCCTCCAGTTGGTTTCTCACACACTCAGTTTTGTAGCCACAACAGTGTCTTCTCTGAGGTGTGGTAAAGTATGAAATTGATGAACATACATGAATATTTGAAAAGTAATTGTAATATTTTCTCTGCTAAAATATTAAACATGTGAATATGCTTTATTTGTTCAATATTTCTGAGGATATTTCATAGACAGGAAGATTTATCTTGCATACACTTCTTTGTTCTCACACATTTCATCCTCATAGACATCTTGATAAAATTATATCAAACCAATTTTCACAATAATTGTCTTCTGAAGAGCATTTCTGACACAACACCATTTGGGAAGTGATTTTTTTCCCAAGCTGAAACCAAAAAGACAGTCCTAATGGTCTAGTTCAGAAATTCTACATTAAGAGTTTCCCCTGAAGTAAATTGTCTAAGTGCTGATAATTTCAGCTGTAATTGTCCCTGTTAGCACACTGAATTGCTCTGGTTCCAACTATGTGCAAATTCAACACAACCACCTATTTCATAATGGTGTTTGCTCTGTTTAGTGATTTTCACCATGTGAAAACTGGAAATTCTGAGCTGTGATGGAGCACCATGACAGCTCTGAGGAGGCCATGCCTTGAGTACTGCATTCAGTTTTGAGGACCTTACTATAAGACAGACATTGAGGTACTGCAGCATGTCCAGAGAAGGGCAATGAAGCTGATGAAGGATCTGCCAAACAGGTTTGGTGAGGAGCAGCTGTGAGAACTGGGATTGTTTTGTCTGGAGAAGAGGAGGCTGAGGGGAGATCTCATTATTCTCTACAACTTCCTGAAATCAGGTTGGAGCCAGGTGGGTGCTGGTCTCTTCTCCCTGGTATCAGGAGATAGGAAGAGAGGAAATGGCCTCAATTTGCACAAGGGGAGGTTTAGGTTGGATAACAGAAGAAAATTCTTGACTGAAAAGATTCTCAAAGCCTGGAACAGGCTGCCCAGGGAGGTGTTTGAATCCCCATCTCTGGAGGTGTTGAAAAGAGACAGAGATGTGGTGCTGAGGGACATGGTTTAGCAGGAGATTTGGGAGAGTTAGAGAATGTTTGGATTCGATGATCTTAAAGCTCTTTTCTAACCAAAACATGATTCTGTGAGTCTATGCCACATTTGGGATGAGATAATCAATAATTGTGTATAGATTTATTTCAAAATTAAGAAATTATTTTAGCATCTAGTAAGTATCTTAATACAATAAATGGTTAAGAAACCAAGAGAATAACAAGGAAGAGCATTTTTTCCTAATTTCACTGTGATGAACAGGTTGCCCAGTGAGGTTGTGTATGTCCCTCCCTGGAGGTGTTCAAGAGCAAGTTGGATGAGGCCTTCAGCAAGCTGATATAGTGGAAGGCATCCCTGTGCATGGCAGGGGGAGTTGAACTGGATGATCTTGAAATTTCCTTCCAACCCAAACCATTCCAGAATTCTATGATTCTATGAACATGAAGCACTTGTTAGGTATGAGCAGCTTTAGTTCTTTCAATACCTTTTGCACCTTTCTGCCAGCTGAGGTTCCTTTTAACAGGTAGAGTTGAATTCAACGCTGTAAAATGTGTTAATATCCAGACTGAGGTGTTGGGCTGTAAATCTGTTTTCTGTGTTTGTACAATACCATTCTTGGGGAACACAGAAACCAAAATAATCACAGAATTACAGAACAGGAGGAGTCAGAGTGAACCTCTGGGGAGCGAGTTAGGACAGGTTGGAGGCTGCCTTGCTGGAAAGCAGCTTACAGAGAAAGACCTGGAGTGCTGGTGGACAGCAAGTTCTGCATAGAACAACAATGTGCTCTTGTGGCCAGGGGAGCCAGTGGGATCCTGGGATGCATCAAGAAAGTTGTCCAGCAGGACTAGGGAGGTTCTTCTGTCTCACTGCACTGCCCTGCTGGGACCACACCTGGGGTCCTGTGCTCAGTTTTGGGCTCCCTGGTTCAGGAGAGACAGAGACCTGCTGGAGAGAATCCAGGGGAGAGCCACGAGGATGATTTGGGGACTTGAGCATTTCCCCTGTGAGGAGAGACTGAGGGCCCTGTGGCTGTTTGGTCAGGAGAAGAGAAGACTGAGAGGGGATCTGATCAATGTGTATAAATATCTGAGGGGTGGGTGTCAAGTGGAGGGGGCCAGGCTCTTTTGAGTGGTTCACAGTGATAAGACAAGGAACAATGGGTTCAAGCTTGAACATAGAAGATTTCACCTCAACATGAGGAGAAACTTCTTTACAATGAGGGTGACAGAGCAGACTCCCCAGGGAGGTTGTGGAGTCTCCTTCTCTGGAGAGTTTCCAAACCCACCTGGATGCATTCCTGTGTGGACTACCCAAAGTGATCCTGCTCTGGTAGGGGGATTGGACCTGATGATCTCTTGAGGTCCCTTCCAACCTCTGATATACTATGAGACTGTGAGACTGTGAGGCTATGAGTCCAACCTCCCCTGGCAAGGCAGGTTCACCTAGAAAAGGTCACACAGGAAGATGTTCAGGTGGGTTTGGAATGTCTTCAGAGATGAAGACTCCACCGTGTCTGTGGGCAGCCTGTTCCAGTGCTTCGTCACCCTTAAATTAAATTAAATTAATAATGATAAGTATGCTAAAATAAATTATTTAGTTCAAAATCTAAAAGGCTACTTAAAGAAGAAGGTATTCCAGTCAGAGCAGACCAATTCATTGGGCTGCTGTGCATGCTCTAATCTATGCTGTCATTCAGGATTATAGTGACCAATAGACCAACTATGTCCTGAGGGTGTGAACGGCGACAGATCAATCAATTGACAGAGATTTGGCAAAGGTTAAGCAGCTGGTGATGAAAAAAAATAAAATGAAAAAAATCACCAAACCACCAGAGATTAGAGATTTAAGCCAAGATTGATGGTTAAAGCCTGCAAATAAAATCCTCTTTGCATGTGTTCTGACTGATTGCAAATCTAATTTAAAGGCATCGCTCTACAGGACTTTCTTGGAACAATGTAGTCATTAAACTTCTGGTGTTCAGCTAATTCTCCTGGAGGGCTGTTGCTCATAGCAAAGACATTAGTGTTTGCATTTGTAGATTATTTTGAAAAGGTCTCTGCTGACCACCTGGTTTTTTATTTAAGCCTTCACTAAGGTAAATTTAGATTATCGATAATTGCTTTCACCTACTTAGCAGAGCAGAGGATGAGATATTTTTTGTCCCTTGGGTACTGAACAAAAACTTATCTGCAAGGTCAGCAGGTTTCTGAAGGGTTCATGGGAAAGGTTGGGTTATTTAAGAAGGTTTATTTGTGAAAGAGGCTGTGTTTTTAATAGAATCATAGGATCATTTGGGTTGGCAAATACCTCTAACATCACTGAGTCCAACCATTAGCCTACCACCACCATGGCCATTAAACAATGTCCCAAAGTGCCAGGTCCACACTTTTTTTTTAACACTTGCAGGGTTGGTGAATACACCACTTACCTGGGCAGCCTGTTCCAGTGTCTGACTGGAAAAGACATTTAAGATTCTTGAGTCCAGGATCAGTTAAAGGATCAGTTAAAGGATCAGTTAAAAGGATCAGTTAAAGGATCAGGATGGTAAAAATCTGAAAGGGGATTTGCCTCCTCCCTGGAGGTATTCAAGGTCAGGTTGGATAAGGCCTTCAGCAACTTCAGCAACAGGTCTAGTGGAAGGAGTTCCCACCCATGGTAGAAGGGTTGGAACTAGATGATCTTTAAGGTCCTTTCCAACTTGAACTATTCATGGAATCTATGGAAAGAGAAATAGCAGGAGAGCAGACCTGAGAAAATGCAACCTTGACTTCAGCAATCTTAGGACACTTTCTCCCACAGCATCCTCACAGGCAAGATTAACATGTCTGGATTGGATGACTGGATAAGTGGGATGGATTGAGAACTGTCTGAGGGACAGAGTTTAGAGAGTTGTGATCAGTTGGGCAGTCTACTTGGAAGCCCATGGCTAGTGGTGCTCCCCAGGGGTCAGGATTGGATCCAGTATCATTCCTAGAGTGGTCAGGCACTGGCACAGGCTGCCCAGGGAGATGGTGGAGTCTCCATCCCTGGAGGTGTTCCAGGAATGTGTGGACATGGCACTTTGGGACATGGTTTAATGGCCATGGTGGTTTGGGATTGATGGTGGTACTTGATGATCTCAGAGGCCTTTTTCAACCAAAAAAATTCTATGATTCTGTGATTCCCATTTCTGCTCAGTGGGGTTTGATAAGATGCTAAATTGTGTTGATGTAATGAGACACACTCACACTGTGCTTATGATTATCTCAGGAGGGCACAATATCCCTCTTTGCAGCAAGAATCAAGGCATGAAGAACTTAAGTGCCCTATTTTGTTCTCTCTGCTTTGTTATTCCAACTGCAATCCACACACAGCTGTTAAATATCCTTCAATACCAGGCCTATAAGTATAACCTGAGTGCTAAAATATAGTAATTAATTCAAGTTACCTGGAAATTACTTTGATTCATTCACATCAAACCCTTATTTTTATAAATTCAGCTGACTCTCAATTCAGCTGCACTCTGTGGGGCTCCCAGTCCAGGGATTAATACAGGGTTTATTATACATTTTGAAATGAAATCTTAGATTCAGGGAAGAAATGGGAGGAGAGGAATCACCTGTAGCTGTTATGGTGGGAAAGAAATTGAATAAATTGTAAAAATGTACATATTAAGACTGACCTACTTATGGTCATTATTTATAATTTATTATTTTGTTAATTCATTTATTATTTGTTGATTTAAGTACTATTCTACTTTTTCTGTTTGTTTGTTTTGACTGCTTACTTAGTTTATAAAGTAGATTTGGTTTGCATTTTTTGCAACACTTTCCAAAATAGCTGTAATTAGCATTTTTGGATGCTCAGGCTTAACATTCAGGAATACATGGAATCATGGAATCATAGAATCACAGAATGGTTTGGATTGGAAGGGACCTTCAAGATCATCTAGTTCAAATGCCCCTGCCATGGGCAGGGACACCTCCTACTAGACTGGCTTGCTGAAGGCCCCATCCAACCTGCTGGCTCCTTGTGAGCTTGTTGTTGACCATCACCCCCAGATCCTTCCACAGAGCTCTTTTCCAGCAGGTCAGCCCCTCACCTGTGTTGCTGCATGTCTTATTCCTCCCCAGGTTCAGGACTCCACATTTGCCTTGGTTGAACTTCATGACTTTCCTCTCCTCCAGTTCTCCAACCTGTCCAGGTCTCACTGAGTGGAAGCACAGCCTGAATGGGGGTCAGCTGCTCCTCTCAGATCAGTATCATCAGCAAACTGGCTGAATCATAGAATCATAGAATCGCAGAATCATAGAATCAAGAAGGTTGGAAGAGACCTCAAAGATCATCGAGTCCAACCTGTCACCCTACACCTCATGCCTATCTAAACCATGGCACCAAGTGCCACGTCCAATCCCCTCTTGAACACCTCCAGGGATGGTGACTCCACCACCTCCCTGGGCAGCCCATTCCAATGGCCAACCACTCTCTCTGTGAAGAACTTTCTCCTCACCTCCAGCCTAAACCTCCCCTGGCACAGCTTGAGACTGTGTCCTCTTGTTCTGGTGCTGCTTGCCTGGGAGAAGAGACCAAACCCCTCCTGGCTACAAGCTGCCTTCAGGTAGTTGTAGACAGCAATGAGGTCTCCCCTGAGCCTCCTCTTCTCCAGGCTAAACAGTCCCAGCTCCCTCAGCCTCTCCTCATAGGGCTTGTGCTCAAGGCCTCTCACCAGTCTCGTTGCCCTTCTCTGGACATGCTCCAGCAATTCAACATCTTTCCTAAACTGAGGGGCCCAGAACTCGACAGTACTCAAGTTCAATTCATCCAGGTCATTGATGAAAATGTTCAACAAGACTGGACCCAGTAGTGACCCCTGAGGAACACCACTAAACATAGTACTGAAGCAACCATCAGAGATGAGATGCCATGGATTTTTAAGTGAACTTTTTTGAAAGAACCCTAATTCCAGATGTTTAGACAAAGTTGTTACTTTAATTATTGCACATTCCCCATTACTTTGGCTCACCTGAATAATCTTTCCCAGCACAGCAGTCAGAATTCTGGTGTTTTTTTCATACAAAATGAAACTAGTGTCACCTAATTTCCCAACAAACTCTTCAAAACTGAAATCTTCTTACTGCTTAATATAACTGTGAGCTCTCTGCTCACAGATTCCAGCTTTGGGGGTTTCCTAGGATACCAACACAAACATCAACAGAAAGCAGCACAGAAAAACAACAGAAGAAATCTGCAGCACTTCCACTTTTGTTTTGAATCATTTCAAACTCTGTGTTCTCACAAGCATAGCCATCTAAAAGAGAAAACAAACAGCAAAAACAGCAACAAAACCAAACCAACCAAACAAAAATTAATAAACAAAGAAAATACCCCAAAACAAAAGCAAACAAACAAAAAACCCCAAACAAAACAGCTGGCAGTGGGCTCACAGAATCACAGAATGGTAGGGGTTGGAGAACACCTCTGGAGATAATCAAGTCTGACCTCCCTGCTAAAGCAGGTTCACCTGTAGATGGGTCAAACTGGAACAACTCCAGGTGAGTTTGGAATGTCTCCCTAGATGAAGACTCCATTACATCTCTGGGCAGCCTGTTCCAGTGCTCCTCCACCTGCAAAGATGTTCCTCCTCATGTTTAGATGGAACTTCTTATGTTCAAGTTTGTGCCTGTTGCCCCTTGTCCTGCCACTGGGCATCACTGAAAAAAAGCCTGATCCCATCCTCCTGACACCCACCCTTGAAGTATTGATCTGCATTGATGAGATCCCCCTCAGTCCTTTCTCCAGACTAAAAAGCTCCAACTCTCTCAGTCTTTCCTCATCACAGAGTTGTTCCTGTCCCCTCAATATCTTTGTAAGACTTTGCTGTACTCCCTCAAGCAGTTCCATGTCCCTCTTGAACTGTGGAGCCCAGAACTGGACAGAACACTGCAGACGAGGCCTCACCAGCACCGAGTAGTGGGGGAGAGGAATCTTTCTCAACTTGTTGGCCACATTCTTCTAGATGCAACCCAGGATGCCATTGGCCTTCTTGGCCATAAAAGCACATTTCTGGTTCATGTTTAACTTCTTGTCCACCATCACTCTCAGGTTGTTCTTTGTGGAGCTGCTTTCCAGCAGCTCAACCCCTCACCTGTACTGATGCATAAGTTGTTCCTCCCCGGGTGGAGGACTCTACACTTGCCCTTGTTGAAGGTGTTTATAACTCTTCTCATTCTTTTCAGCTTTGATTCCAAGCCAGTTTCTTGTTACCAGTTTACTGAAGCTTTCCTAATGCAGCAAATAGCTCTGATAAAAGGCAGGGTGGCTTAACAAAGATGGGAACTGTGAAATGTTGGCTTAGGGGAGTTCATGGGTATTGCAATCTTGATTAAACCTGCATTTCATCCATGTTTTGGATGAATGGGCAGAAGGAAACTGATAAAAATCTGTGTGAGAAAAGGGAATTACAACTTCCTTAAGAAAACCTAGGATTTAGATGAGAACAGTTTGTGAACTGTGGATTTTTTAATCAGAAATTATCAAATTAGAATGATTCTATGATTCTTCTGATCATGGAATGGTTTAGGTCAGAAGGGACCTTTAAGGATCATCTAAATTGAATATCTCTGCCATAGGATCATTCTGAGGCACTGGTGAGGCCACACCTAAAATACTGGGTTGAGGTTTGGGCCTCTCACTCCAAGAAGGACACTGAGGTGCTAGAGCATGTCCAGGGATGGGCAATGAAGCTGGTGAAGAGTATAGAGAACAGGTCTGGTGAGGAGTGCCTGAAGGAACTAAGATTGTGTAGTCTGGAGAAGAACAGGTTGAGGGGAGACCTCATTGCTCTCTACAACTCCCTGAAAGGAGGTTGGATCCAGGTAGGGGTTGGTCTCTTCTCCCTAGTATCAGGTGACAGAAGGAGAGGAAATGGCCAGAAATTTTGTCAGGGGAGGTTCAGGTTAGGCATTAGGAAGAATTTCTTTCCTGCAAGAGTGGTCAGGCATTGGAACAGGCAGCCCAGGGAGGTGATGGAGTCACCATCCCTGAAGGTGTTGAAGAAATGTGTGGTCATGGCACTTGGGGACATGGTTCAATGGCCATGGTGGTGCTGGGTTGATGGTTGGACTCACTGATTTTAAAGGTCTTTTCCAGCTGAAACAATTCTTTGATTCTGTGGCATTTCTGAAGTATTCCTAATCACTGCTGCAGTGCAACAGTTTGGAGTTGCACTCCAAATGTTTGGAGTTGCACTCCAAATGTTTGGAGTTAATCCTACACTCTATCATTTTACTAGGATGGAGATGCAAGCATTAAGCTTTTTGTAAGCAGACTCCTTTCCAGGAGAACTTGTTTCATTTGGCACAATTTTTTCCTATTTGGGAAGGAATGATGAAGAGGATTACAGGGAAAGGCCACAGTGCCTTGAGTGCTGAAGCATTTGAAATCTGTCTTCTGCCATAAAGTTTTTGTGTGATGCCAAGGAATATTTTAACCAAACAGTTCATAGCAGGTCACAGAGCATATTTTCCTGTCTTCTGGGTACTCAATTAAATACCTTGGAACTGGCAGCCAAAGAAAATAAACCAAATGTTAGGTCTGAGTAGAAAAGAGAAAAAAGGCAAACCCACTGGATCAGATTGCTCAAGGCCCCATCCAACCTGGCCTTGAACACCTCCAGGAAAGGGTTATGTATCCCTGGGCAACCTGTTTCCAGTGTCTCATCACTCTCACTGTGAAGTCTTTCTTCTAATCTCCAGTCTAAACCTGCCCTCTTCCAGCTCAGAATTATTGCTTCTCATTTTATCATTGCAAGCCCTTGTGAAAAGTCCCTCCACAGCCTTGCTGTAGGTCCCTTTTAGATATTGCAATGCTGCTCTAAGGTCTCCCCAGAGCTTTCTCTTCTCCAGGTTCAGCAGCCCTGACTTTCTCAGCCTGTCCCCACAGAGAAGGTGCTCCAGCCCTGTGATCATGTCTGTGGCCTTGTCTGCACCCACCCCAACAGCTCCATGTCCTTCTTGTGTTGGAGGCACCAGAGCTACGTGCAGTACTCCAGGTGGGGTCTCACCAGAGGGGAGCAGTGGGGCAGGATCACCTCCCTCGCCCTGCTGGTCACACTCCTTTTGATGCAGCCTTGGACATGGTTGCCTTTTGGGCTTCAAGCAACTATTGGCAGCTGATGTTGAGATTATCATCAGCCAGCACCCCCAAGTCCTTCTCAAGACTTCTCTCAAGCCACTTCTCACCCAGCCTATATTTGTGCTTGGGGCTGCCTTGATCCAGGGCATGCAGTACCTTGTACTTGGCCTTGTTGAACTTCATGAAGCTGGCTGGGACCCACCTCTCCAGCCTGTCCAAGCCCCTCTGGATTGTATCCCTCCCCTCCAGTGTGTCAACAGGTTGATATCATCTCCAAATTTGCTGAGGGTGCCTCAATCCCATTATCCATGTCACTGACAAAGATACTGAACAGCTCTGGTCCCAATACCAACCCCTGAGGGACTCATTACTGATCTTATTTAAATAAAGCAGTTTGCTTCATTGTTTACTAAGGCGAAATTTCATGGCTACTGAATTTTGGGGACACATATTCTGATAGACTCAGAAGTCTAACAAAAATCAGTGTTGTGCCACAAAAAAAATAAATACAAGAGCACACAATGTGAGTAAGATGGAGCAGGCAGGTGAAACAATCTTTAAAGGAGTACCAGGGAGGGGAATGACAAAATAAATTATAATCAGTATGAATAATTTAATCCATCTCTGTGGATTTGTGCAATTAAGTCTTCCTGGCTGTAGCTGATCTTCAGTTTAATTTTCAACAGCCAGCTGATTTCCTTTATTTGCAACAGGAAATGGACATATTAAGGAACATCAAGTCTAAAAGCAACAGAAATGGAAAGAAGGAATTGGATTAATGGGTTGGAGTCAGACCTGCATGATGAACTGTTTTAAAATCAACCTGAGCAAAGGAAACACAAAGTTAATATGCCATTGTTGGTTTAAACAATGTTTGGAAGGGACATCTGGAGATCATTTAGTCCAATATGTAGCTAAAAAGTGAGCTGATTTAGCAGGAGACATCCATGACATTGTCCACAGATCCATAGCAGGTCTGTTTAATGTGAATATTGTCCCTTTGTACCAAATCACCCTGTAAATATTCAGGAGCTGCTAGAATAAGTCCTGTGAAGAGCAGCTGAGGGAACTGGGATTCTGTGGTCTGGAGAAAAGGAGGCTGAGGGGAGCTTTTGGATCTCTACCACTCCCTGAAAGGAGGTTGGAGTGAGGTGGCTGTTGGTCTCTTCTCCCAAGTGATCTCTTCTCCCTAGTAAGAAGTGATAGGACAAGATAAAATGGCCTCAAGTTGCACCAGGGGAGGTGTAGATTGGACATTAGGGAAACATTTTTTTCCTGAAATAGTGGTCAGGCATTGGAACAAGCTGCCCAGGGAGGTGGTGGAGTCACCATCCCTCGTGGTGTTCAGGAAATGTGTCACTTTGTGACATGATTTAATGGCCATGGTGGTGTTCAGCTGAGAGTTGGACTTGATCTTAAAGATCTGTTCCAACCCTAAATTTTCTATGATTCTAAGGTAACTTCAGGTAATGACACAAGTTATGAGTGGCACAAATGTTTGACATTTACTAGACTTGAGATCAGGTCAGGTCTTAGATGTCATTTTTTCCAGACCAAAAATTAAAATGTAGCATAACCTATCATAACATGACATTTGTCATTTCAAAAATCTTTATTGTTTCAGTGCTCTCTGTTTCCATTCAGTGGCGTCAACTCCTTTTCCTGTCAGGACTGGAACCAGAGGACATTCATTCTTCAAATTCAAGATAGGCTGTTGTTACTGTTCATACAGCTGTAGTAATTAATATAGAGGTTGCAGTCAAGTACTGACTGAGCAGATAGCTAACAATAGAATTGTAATATCAGATTGCAGTTCTTTGACATGCTTACAGCTTCTGGTGAAAAGGATGTCCCCTCCCCCATCTCTCCTCCCCTGCACTCCCCTCCCCTCCTCTCCCTCTCCCTTCCCTTCCCTCTCCCTTCCCTTCCCTCCCCTCTCCCCTCCTTTCCCNTCTTCTCTCTTTCTTCTCTCTTTCTTCTCTCTTTCTTCTCTCTTTCTTCTCTCTTCTCTCTCTCTTCTCTCTCTCCTCTCTCTCTTCTCTCTCCCTTCCCTCTCCCTTCCCTCTCCCTTTCCCCCTCCCCCTCTCCTTTCTCTATTTCCATGTGGGTTTTTTCTTTGTTTGTCCCCTATTTAGTTTAGTTTAATTTTGGTTTATTTTACTTTGATTTTTTTTTACTGTCTTCCACTGTCTGCCACCTTACCTTCTTCAGGCAGAAGTGTGGTGCTTAATTACAAAGCATCATAAATTGCTACACCATTTGTAAGGCTAGCAGTAAGTCATCAGTGAGCTTTGTTCTGCCAGCTCTAGGGCTGTGGAACACAGAAAACAAAATTTCCCCAGTTAATGGCCTGCCCTTTCCTGACAGCACACCAAGCTTTCACACTATTAACCAACACTTTGCTTCACTCAACCACTGAACTGTTGACAAGAGCACTTTAGCAAGTCTGAAGAGCAGGAAAAAAAATAAAATCAAGTAAATCAAAAGCCAGTTTGGAAAGAGGAAGAAAACCAGAAAAAAATATATGAATCAGAGAAAAAAAAAGAATTGACAAGAAAAACAATGCAACTATGCTAACCCATATCAATAAAAGGAATAATGTCTGGTAGAGGTTTTCAATTTTTGAATATTTTTTTCTTCATAGAATAGCTCAGGCTAGAAGGGACCTGACAGTTCATGTATTATTTCTTCTCAATACCCAGAAATTGAGATGCATGTGTATGAAAAGAGTATGAAACAGAGGTAATGTCAGAGACAGAAAACTAAGGGCCATGGTTGTGTTGGGTTGATATTTGGACATGATGATTGTAGAAGTCTTTTCCAACTGAAACAATTCTATGATGCTATACAATCATGTAATAAACAAATGAGCTCCTGTGGCCCATCATTTAATTACAAGAGTAAGAGACACTCATTGTATAATTTATTTAGGGCTTGGGGTGGGGGTTTTTTGGTAGATACTTCATAGAATCATAGAATTGTTTTTGTTGGAAAAGACCTCTAAGATTATCAGCCCCAACCATCAACTTTTGTGATGCACTGAACCAAAATGACAGTTTTAATAAATCCATTACATCTCCAGAAAACACTTGACTCATCCAGAGGTCAAGTAGCCAGTAGGCCAAGAGGTTAAGTAGCATGAAAGTTATGTTCAATGTTTTAGAACAAATCAAATAAGCAAGAAATTATTTCAGGGTTTTGGGGAGCCAACTACTGGACTATTTATGCCCATACTGCAAAGAATGCTTTTCACCAATTATGTTGGATAATGATGTTTGCATTTGCATAATCACCACAATGCTTACTTGATTTCTTTTGCATGTTTCACATCTTTCTTCCCATTTACCTATTTCTCCCATTGTGTGTGGGCCAGCATGGTGAAGTAATCCCAAGAACATTTGCATTTTCCTATAAATAGTATTAAGCTTTGCTAAATAAATAAAGTGAAGAGAGAGTTAGGGTGGTTTGGTTGGGGTTTTTTGATGGTTTGTTTTGGTCTGTTGTTTTGGGGTTTTTTTTAATGATTCACTAATTATATGCTTGTTTTGGTTTGGTTTGGTTTGGTTTTGTTGAGGAAATAGCTCCTAGGACAGAAGCACCCTAGGACTGAGTGACATGTAGTGACCCCCAGGCTTCTGTACTGGAACCAGGGGGTTACTCCCCAGGGGGTTGTGGAGCCTCCTTCTCTAGAGACTTTCAAAACCCACCTGGATTTCTCTGTGGACTATCCTAGGTGATCCTGCTCTGGCAGGGGGGTTGGACCTGCTGATTTCTTGAGATCCCTTCCAACCTCTGATATACTGTGACACTGTGATACTATGAACCAGTGTTGTTCAATATCTTCATCAATGACATAGACAGTGAGATTGAGTGCACCTTCAGCAAGTTTGCAGATAATACCAATCTGAGACTGAAGGACAGGAGGCTATCCAGAGGAACCTGAACAGGCTGGAGAGGAGAATCTCATGAAGTTCAGTAAGGCAAAAGGCAAGGTCTGGCACCTAGGTCAGGGCAATCCTCCATATCCAATCCTGTGGGATGATGAGATTGAGAGAAGCCCTGGAGAAAAGGACTTGGGAGTGATGGTGGATGAGAAGGTGGCAATAAGGGGCGCTCACAAACCAGAAGGCCAGTGGCATCCTGGGCTTCATCAAAAGAAGACTGAGAGGTGATTCTGCCCCTCTGCTCTGCTCTGGTGAGACCTCACCTGGAATGCTGTGTCCAGCTGTCAAGCTCACAAGAGAGGAGGGACATGGGCCTGCTGCAGAGGGTCCAGAGGAGAGCCAGAAAGACAATCAAAGGGCCTGCAGCACCTCTCCTGTGGGGATAGGCTGAGAGAGTTGGGGCTGTTCAGCATGATGAAGGCTCTGCAGGGACCTAATAGCTGCATGTCAATTCCTGGAAGGGACCTGCCTGAAGCCTGTGGAGTGACTGTTTAGAAGGGCTTGTAGTGATAGGACAAGGAGCAGTGGTTTGAAAATGGAGCAGGGTAGACTTAGGCTGGACATTGAGAGGAAGTTCTTTACAATGAGAGTGGTGAAATACTGAAACAAGTTCCCAGAGATGTGATGGAGGCCCTGCCCCTGGAGGCACTCAAGTCAGGCTTGATGGTGCCCTGAGCAACCCCCTTTAGTTGGAGATGTCCCTGGTTACTGCAAAGGAGTTAGGTAAGATGGCCTTCGAGGGTCCCTTTCAACTCGATGCATTCTGTGGTTCTTTATCAATCCTGTCAGAAACACCAGTAAGGAGACTTCATTGAAATAATATTTCTCAGTACAACACTTTCTTTCTGCCTTAACTTAGAAAAGCTATTCCACTTTTCGCTGTATTTGACCAACCTGATAAAAGAAAGCATAGAAAAAAGTGTGAAGAAAGAAAGGTTTCTAACAAGACATGGTTTAATGGCCATGGAATTGTTGGGCTGAAGGTGGGACTCAATGATCCTAGAGGTCTTTTCCAGCCAAGATGATTCTATGATTCCAAAAGAGAGAAAAAAATTAGATGCATGTGGATGAAAAGAGTGTGAAATAGAGAGAACCCTGGAAAGAGAAAATTAAGGGCTGTGGTGGTGAAGTCAACATCCCTGGAGGTTTTCAAAAAGCATGTAGACATGGCACCTTGGTACATGTTTTAGTGGGCATGGTGGTGTTGGGTTGATGGTTGGATGTATGATCTTAGAGGTCTTTTCCAACCTCAATGATTCTAAGATTCAAAGACTTCATTGTCCTGTGTACCATGCTTGGCATGGAGGTTTGGATTCCATCTTTCATGATAAGCATAATCAGTCACTGCTTTTGCTACCTTGTAAGTGCTGAATTCCTTCTTTGGATCTATCAGCAGTCACCAACCCTGAAGGTGTTCAAGAAACTTGAGGACATGGTTTAAGGTTCATGCTGGTCTTGGGTTGATGGTTGGACTCAATGATCTTGGAGAACTTTTTCAGCCAAAGCAATTCTATGATTCAACATTCTTCTTTGCCTTCCCTGTTTATTTATATCATTCTTCCAGACATTCAGTCTCCAGCTCTCCACAGGGTGTCTTCTTCCTGGTGGGGTCATAACAGCAGAAAATATTACTGGTGTTTAACAAAGCTAAAATTAATTTGCTGCTTTTTCATTTCTTTTCTTGTCTTTCTTTTCTTTTCTTTTCTTTTCTTTTCTTTTCTTTTCTTTTCTTTTCTTTTCTTTTCTTTTCTTTTCTTTTCTTTTCTTTTCTTTTCTTTTCTTTTCTTTTCTTTTCTTTTCTTTTCTTTTCTTTTCTTTTCTCTTTTCTTTACTTCTCTTTTCTTCTCATTTCTTCTCTTTTCTCTTTTCAGTGGTGGTGTTTTTCCACCCAGTTTCTCTCTCTGGTTAAGGAGTTGATTCATGAAATACACTTATTTCTTCTTAGCACCTTATATGGATCTTATCCTACTACTGGCACACTGTGATTAGATTTTTTAAATTTTTATTGTTTATCATATTTGTAGCTGGTTTCTGCTCTTTCTTAGAGGCAGAGTACCAGACTCCTGCTATTTAAACCTTTGGTAGATACCTGTGCTCAAAGGTGGGAAAAAGGAGAGAGAACTTGTGTGTTCTATAGATATAATTTCAACCACTCTATGAAACTAAAGGCAATTTCAAAGATTATAGATATCTCTAGATGATGGGAACACCATTAGATCATTCAATATTAAAACTAAAATAAAGAAGAAATTTCTCTTTCTTACTGTTGAAAATGGAAATTGCTTAACATCCATTCTTCTCTGGCAGGTGACAGAACAAGAGGAAATGGCCTCAAATGGTTCAATGGCTTCAAACTGGAGAGGAGCAGATTTGGATTGGATATTGGGAACGGGTGCTTTACCATGAGAGTGGTGGAATGCTGAAACAGGTTGCCCAGGGTGGGGCTTGATGGAGCTCTGGGCAAACTGATCCACCTGAGGATGCCCCTGCTTACTGCAGAGGGGTTTGGACTAGATGACATTTGGAGGTCCCTTCCAACCCAGACTATGCTATGATGATTCTATGAAGAAGCCATAAGGAAATGGCCTCAAGTTGGACCAGAGGAGGTTTAAGTTGGATATTAGGAAAAAATTATTTATGGAAATAGTGGCATTGGAACAGGCTGCCCAGGGGGATGGTGGAGTCACTGTCCCTGGAGGAGTTCAAGAAATGTGGGCATGGTACTTTGAGACATGGTTTAATGGCTGTGGTGGTGTTGGGCTGACAGTTGGACTTGATGATCTTGGAGGGCTTTTACAATGGAAACAATACTGTGACTCTATGGTTAGATAGGTGGTCAAGATCCTTCCAGCCTGTCTCATTTTTCACCTCATCAGACATGAAAATTAAAATAAAACCTCAGGTTCACTCTTGTCCCAGTGGATTAAAGCAAGCATTCTCTAATAAATTTCACCTTTTAGTACAACTGAAACTCCACAGTGTAAGACAGGAAGCTAGAGGGGAAAAGATAATCTCAGATCAATAAGGAGAACCTTTTTCATTAATAGCTACATCTCTACATCACCCTAAGCAAACAGCTCTTTTGCTGTGAAGTGGTTACAGTGGCACATACATAACTGCAGCATTATGATATTTGAGTTCAGATTTATCTCTTTTCTCTTTCTACATGCAAAAAGAAAAAAAACTTAGGCAGTTATTTGTTCAACAGTTCACTGAAAGACACGTAGAAAAAGTTTCTATTAGCAGGATGCTGATTGCTGTCGTTATCACAGAATTCCATCATGATAGGGATTGGAAGGGACCTTGGAAGTCATCAAATTCAACCTCTCTGCCAGAGCAGGTTCACCTAGAGAGGGTCACAGAGGAACAGGTGGGCTTGGAATGTCTCCAGAGATGGATATTCTACCACCTCTCTGGGCAGCCTGGTCCAGTGCTCCCTCAACCTTAAATTAAAGAAGATCCTCCTGATGTTTAAATGGAACTTCTTATCACAGAATCACAGAATGGTATATCTTAGGAGGGACCTCTGGTGATCATCTAGTCCAACCCCCCTGCTATCTTCATGTTTGAGCTCATTACCCCTTGTCCTGTCACTGAGAACCAACTGAAAATAGACTGGTCACATCCTTCCTTGAAGTATTGATCAGCATTAATGAAGTTCCACTCTCAGGTTGCTCTTCTTCATATTAGAATCAGAGAATCATAGAATTGTTAGGGTTGGAAAGGACCTCAAGAATCATCCAGTTCCAACCCCCCTGCCATGGGCAGGGACACCTGCCCAGGTTGCTCAGAGCCACATACAACCTGGCCTATAAAACCTCCAGGAATGGGGCTTCCACCACCTCCCTGGGCAACCTGTTCCAGTGTCTCACCACCCTCATAGTGAAGAACTTCTTCCTAACCTGAATCCAATCTGAACCTGTACATTTCTATTTTTTTCCATTCCTCCTAGTCCTATCATTACTTGACACCCTAAAAAGTCCCTCACCTTCTTTTTTGTAGGCCCCCTTAAGATACTGGAAGGCCACAATAAGGTCTCCTCCATTAAAAAGCCCCAACTCTGTAGCCCTTCCTCATCACGGAGATAACCTGGTCCCCTCAGCATCTTTGTAGCCCTTTGCTGTACCCTCTCAAGCAAGTCCTCATGCTTCCAAACTACCACTATGTTCAATGTTACTAACAGAGTAGAGTCATAGAATCATGAAAGGCAGAAAAGACCTCCAAGGTCATCAGGTCCAAACATCAACCCAACACCACCATGCCCACTAAAGCCATGTCCCAAAGTGTCACATCTGCATATTTATTTTTTTAACACATCCCATCATGAGACCACTTCTCTCATACTGTGTTTAGTTTTGGACCCCTTACTCTAAGAAGGACATGGAGGTGCTGGAACATGTTCAAAGGGCAATGAAACTGGTGAAGGGTCTGGAGAACAGGTCTGGGGAGGAGCAGCTGAGGAAACTGGGGTTGTTTGGTTTGGAAAAAAAAGGAGGATGAGGGGAGACCTTATCAGTCTCTGAAAGGTGGTAGCAAGAGAGACATTGGTGTCTTCTCCTAAGTGACAAGTGAAAGAGTAAGAGAAAATGGCCTGAAATTGTGCCAGAGAAAGCTTGGGTTGGACCTCAGGAAAAATTAGTTTCCTGCAGGAGTGGTCAGGCATTTTAACAAGCTGCCCAGGTAGGTGTTACCATCCCTGGAGGTGGTCAAAAAAACAAGTAGCTGTGGGACTTTGGGACGTAGCTAATGGGCATGAAGGTGTTCGGTAGGAAGTTGGTCTTGATGATGTTAGAAGGCCCTTCCAACCTTAATGATTCTATTAGAAAGCTGGGGAGGGACTTTTTAGTCTATCAGGTAGTGACAGGACTAGGGGAAATGGAATAAAGCTGGAAGTGGGGAGATTCAGACTGGACATGAGGAAAAAGTTCTTCCCCATGAGAGTGGTGAGAGCCTGGAATGAGTTGTCCAGGGAGGTGGTTGAAGCTCCATCCCTGGAGGTGTTTAAGGCCAGGCTGGATGAGGCTGTGGCCAGTCTGATCTAGTGGGAGGTGTCCCTATCCATGGCAGGGGGGTTGGAATTAGATGATCCTTGTGGTCCCTTCCAACCCTGACTGATTCTATGATTTTATGATTTTTTTCCCCATTACCTATTTTTGCCTACTCTGTCTGTGAAATCAAACAGGGAATAAATGATGATATTTGCAAGTTGAGAGAAAAGCAAACCTATTCTAAAAATAAATAAATTATTCTTTGCATTTGAATTTTATTCACTATTTTTGGGGGGTTGTACATGTAACATTTAAGCAGCTACATTTGTTTTTCTGCAGAATCAAGGGTTTTTTTCTAGAACAAGTTGATGTTTCAACTAATTCTGTGCTTCTTCATCACCTTGATTGCATTGTCTTATACACTGACCCAAGAAATAGGATGCCTTTTGCTGTGTTCCCCAAACAAAAGGAACTCCAGGAGATATTTGCTACATCTCATAATTCCAGTTAAACAAATAGTTGCTTCTAAAATTATTACTTTTTGGTCTAGAGGGAATAAGAGTTTGTAAAAACTTCCTAAACTTAGTATTCATACAGTAGCCTATGAAATTTAACTCTTAATTAGTGTTTGGTTGTTGGAGGGGGTTTTTTTTTGTTTGTTTGTTTGTTTGGGTTTCTTTAATTTAGTCTTCTTCTGACCATGAAATGGTGGTTTAGACATGAAAGGGTGGTTTAGGTAGTATTGTCCTTCTCACACTTCTGTGTGTGTTTGGGTTTTTCAGTTTCTTGCTTTTTCTCCACCAAAGTCTCCCTGCTTCTCTACTCCTTGTTGTAACTTGCCAATACTTTGTAAAATTATTTAGGTTTTCTTTGTGAATCAACCACCTCCCTGGGCAGGTTGTTCCAGGCTTTGAGAACACTTTCAGTCAACAGGTTTCTTCTAATATCCAACCTAAACCTCCCCTGGTGGAACTTGAGGCTATTTCATCTAATCCTATTCAAAACCAAGTTGAGTTAACCCCACCCTTTCAGAAGAAGATACTGAGCTAGATGAGTCAATGATTTTATAACATCTTTTTTTGTATGCTCCTGTAGAACTATATTTGAAAGCAAAGCAACCTGTATCTAAGAGATTTATGGATGAGAACTGTGTCCAGATAGCACAGTTCAAAACATCACAGAATCACAGAATACCAGGTTGGAAGGCACCCCAAGATCATCTGGTCCAACCTTTCTAGATCATAGTCTAGTTGAGATGATCCAGCACCCTGTCAAACTGAGTCTTAAAACTCCCAGTTTGGGGAAATCCACTGCTTCCTTTGGGAGATAATTCCAATGTCCAACTGCACTAATGGTTAAACATTTTCTTCTGGAGTCCAGAGGGAATCTCCCCAGGAGTAACTTAAATTGTCCAGTGTAGGGGAATTGTAGAGGAGTTGCCCAGAATCAACTTAAAACTGTCCAATGCAGGGAAATCCACTACTTCCCCTGGGAAATTATTCCAGTGTCCAACTGTTCTCATGGTGAAAAATTCTCTTCTGAAGTCCAGTCAGAATCTCCTCAGGAGATGAGGACAAGATGACCTTTGAAGGTCCTTTCCAACCCTATATAAGCTGTGAATCTGGGAGTAATTTGTGCTCATCACCCCTTGTCTTTTCCATGTGACTCCTGAAAAGGGAGTCTCCATCCTCCTGGTAACCACCCTTTATGTATGGGTCCATGATGAGAAGAAGGTCTCCTCTAAGCCTTCTCTTCTTCAGGTTGAACAGATTCAGTTGTCCCAGCTTTTTTTTTTTTTTTCTTTTCATGTGGCAGGTAAAAAAACATCTGCTTTCCTTTGCAATTTCCATACAATTTTAATGAGCACTGTATCAGGTCTTTGGAACTCACCATTTCCAGCTGTAGAATGACCGCTTGAACCATAATGAAATTCAAGATCACAACTTACTGGAGGGAAAAAAATTCAGTTGCTGAACTACCAGAGTAAGTAACTGAAGCCATTTGACTCTCCTTTTTTTTATGATCCCAATTTGCCATGACACACCACTTAGCCTGTGAGATCTGAAGTCACTACAGCAAGAGGCCACAGGAATTTAATTTGTCTCTTTTCTTGCTGGATGTGCACTTCCCCTTAGCAGAGCATCAGGGTCTATGTGCATTCAGCAAGTGAGAAATAGACACTTTGGATTTCTTGTCCAATCAATAAAGCTATGGATTGGCTTCTCCATTGAAATATTTATGGAGAAACCCCAGCCGCCTCCTTATTAATGAGAACTGTTCTCATTATTTTTATTTGCAGCTTCTGATTAACGGACAAATTGAATTGCTGCATATGAATGGCTTTTAATGAAAGCAAAATTAAGCAGCCAAAACAACTTAAGATCAGGGGATTTGTGTTTAATTTCCCAATGTGAATCTCTAGATACTTAAGAGCAGCCTACTCCCTTGATAAGATTTTTACTTTTGTCTATGTACCTACCAGTTATGGTGCTTGTTTGCTTTCCTGCCATGCGCTTTATGCTCAGTGAAAAAAACCCAAACTATGCAACTGGAAGTTTTATGGAACCATCACTAAGACAACTTAAAAAAAAAAAAACCAAAAATCTTATTTAATGTAACTAATTCCCTGACATCCTGGAAAATTATAGATAATTTTATTGTGAAATCATAGAATCATTTGCCTTAGAATGCACCTTAAAAATCATCTGGTTCTAACCCCCATAGCATGGGCAGAGACACCTCCTCCTAGACCAGGTTGATTAAGGCCCCATCCAAGCTGGCTTGCAGCACTTACAAGCTTGGAGCCTCCACAATTCTCTGGGCAACCTGTTCCAGCATCTCACCACCCTCCTGGGGAAGAATTTCTTCCCTAATCCCTAACTGAAATCAAGCTTCATCTTGTATGAAGCCATTACCCCTCATCCTGTCACTCCATGCCTTTGCCAAAAGCCCAGTTTCCAACCAAAATGGTTCTGTGTTTCTATGATACCAAGTTTACCCACTTTGAGCAGTCTAAATGAGTGAAAGTCTTGCTATGAATGAGACATCGATTCCTTTCAAGGCAATGCTCAAGCCAAATCTGAAAGCAAATATCATTTCTTTACCTCTTTTATTTTTTCCCCATTTTGCATTTCAGTAGAGGGATTACTTGAGAGATTTTATTTTATTTTATTTTATTTTATTTTATTTTATTTTATTTTATTTTATTTTATTTTATTTTTATTTTGCAGCAAGGATGTCATCCTTGTAGATTGAACTGTGAGCTCTGGAAGCTCAGTAAGCAGATAATGATGTTTTCCATTAACCAGCCAAGCTTTCTGGGAAGTCTTAAACTCTCAAGAAGAGGAAGCCAGTGTTGGAAAAAAGCCAAAATGTATAAAGCAACTCTAATCATCCTGTAAAGGCCTGAAAAAGGAAAATACACCATTCTACTTCTACATTCTAAAGCAGCATCCTGATGGGCTGTTTCTGCTGCTTGATTATTGCTTGATTATGGTTTTCTTATTCAGTGCCAGCAAACAGGAGGACAAAGAATTCTCCTCTATGCTAAGCTCCTTCTTTTTTTTTTTCACTTTAGATTTTCACAACTCTGGAAGGGCCATTAGGATTCCACTATCATCCTAACCCTGCTGGCAAAATGGAAATGAAAAGCCAGCTGTGCAGATGATGTTGTCCTGCAGGAATTCTCAGGATTGTCAACTATCAGCAAGAGTAAAGTTCTGCATCTGGGGAAGAACAATACCATGGATTGGTACAGTCTGGGGGTTCACCTGTTGGAGAGCATCTCTGGGGAAAAGGACCTGGGAGTCTTTGTGGAAACAGCCTCCAGTTCCACCAGGGAAGGTCTAGGATCAATCTTAGAAGAAACTCCTGGGCTGCCCAGAGAGGTGGTGGAGTCACCATGCCTGGAAGTGTTTAAAATAAGACTGCATGAGGCACTTAGTTCCATGGTTTAGTTGATTAGATGTTGTTGGGTGATAGGTTGGACTTGGTGATCTCAAAGGTCTTTTCCAACCTGGTTAATTCTGAGTGATTCTGTGTAAAATGGTTGCTGATGACCATGAGCCATAAATGTTCTCTATAGCCATGAAGGCCAATGGCATCCTGGGGTGCATCAAGAAGAGTGTAGCCAGCAGGCTGAGAAAGGTTCTCCTTCCCCTCTACTCTACCCTGGTGAGGCCACACCTGGAGTATTGTCTCCAGTTCTGGGTTAGACAGTTCAAGAGGGACAGTGACTTGATGGAGAGGGTACAGGGAGGGGCTACAAAGATGCTGAGGGGACTGGGACATCTTCCTGATGAGGAGAGACTGAGCGAATTAGGGCTTTTTAGTCTGAAGAAGAGCAGACTGAGGGGAATCTCCTCAATGCTGATCTGTACCTCAGGGGTGGGTGTCAGGAGAATGAGGCCAGGCTTTTTTTCAGTGGTGCCCAGTGACAGGACAAGGGCTAACAGGCACAGACTTGAACATAAGAAGTTCCATTTAAAGATGAGGAGGAACTCCTTTAATTTAAGGGTGGCAGAGCACTGGAACAGGCTGTCTAGAGAGGTAGTCTGTGTGACACTTTGGGATATGCTTTGGAAGGCATAGTGGTATGGGGTACGGTGATTGCAGAGGTCTTTTCCAAGCCTTAATCATTCTATGATTAAGCTTATTGAATAATGTTGATCAGATAATAATAATAATAATAATCGTAATAATAATAATAAATAACAAATAGAAGAAACAGGTAACAATAGTATAATGTTAATATTACTAACATTAGTAATATTAATATGAATACCAATATTAATAATGATCATAATCATAACTACAACAGCAGCAACAACAACAATAATAATAATAATAACAACAGCAAAAATGCAAACTAAATAGAAGCTCCAAAGAAGAAACTTCATCTGCTCTGATGTAATTCTAACTTGAATCAGTGGCTACCAAAAATATGAAAAGGGCACTTGATACACTAAATCCCCCAAATAAAAGAGAATTTCTCTGAAATCAAACTTCGTGGCATCTGCTGTCTCCAGAAAGGGTCAGAGATTTAAATAATGATGATGATAATAATAATAATAATAATATTGGTTTTGTGTTCTCAAAAATCAGATTCCAGGAGACAAAGAATGATGAGCTGTTAACTGTCACTACACTCCAAATTTTTCACCATAGGTATATTGGAATAGCAGCAGGCTTGTGGCACAAACAGAAAACATTGTTATTTCGTTGACTCAAAGACATT
>VXBD01000037.1:9177-20380 GCA_013399975.1 Indicator maculatus
ATTCCACAGCCTGCTCCAGGGCTCTGCCACCCTTCCATTCAAGAAGTTCCTCCTCATGCTCAGATGAACTTCTGATGTTCAGTCTGTGCCCACTGCCCCTTGTCCTGTCTCTGGGCACCACTGAACACAGCCTGGCCCCAGCCTGCTGACCCCCACCCTTGATTAGCATTGATCAGATCCCCCTCAGACTGCTCTCCTCCACACTCCACAGCCTCACCTCCCTCAGCCTTTCCTCCTCACAGGCATGTTGCAACCCCCTCAGCACCTCTGGAGCCCTTGGCTTGTCCCCTCTCCAGCAGGTGACAGAAGGAGAGGCTCACCCAAGCAAGAATGGAACCAAAAAGCTTTCTCCACCCCTGAGGTGCTCTCAGGGTTATTTGTCAGAAGTTTCTTCTAATATCCAACCTAAAGCTCCTCTGGTGAAGCTTGAGGCCATTTCCTCTCATCCTACCACTTGTTACCAGGGAGAAGAGACTGACCCCCACCTGGCTCCCACCTCCTTCACCTGAGATGGGTGCTCAGCTTTACTGACAGGGCTGGGGGGAAGGGCTCCCAACAAGCTCCTGACATGGCACAAGATCATCCTGCTCTGCTGCTCTGGGGTCTAAACACTCCCAGCCTTGGGCTAAAGCAGGCTCACAGCCTGCCCTGCACTGAGAAGCTGAGCTGATGCCCAAGTCCTCCATCCCCACCAGTGCTTTGCTCCTCATCCTACCTGCAAGGAGGCTGCAGTCAGGTGGGGCTTGGGCTCTTCTCCCCCAAGGTGATAGAAGGAGAGGAAATGGCCTGAAATTGTGCCAGGGGAGGGTTAGGTGGGAGATGAGGAACAATTTCTTTGCTGCAAGAGTGGTCAGGGGTTGGCACAGGCTGCCCAGGGAGGTGGTGGAGTCCCCATCCCTGGAGGTGTTCAAGCAACCTGTGGCCATGGCACTTGTGGCCATGGTTTGGTGGCCATGGTGGGGTTGGGTTAGTGTTGGCCTGGATGCTCTCAGATCCCTTTTCCAACCCCAAACAGTTCTATCATTCCATGACTGACTCCTAGAAATCACTCTGCTTTCCCTTCCACCTCTCCCCTGTCTCACTCTCCCTCTCTGCTGCTGCCTGGATGCTCTCAGATCCCTTTTCCAACCCCAAACAGTTCTATCATTCCATGACTGACTCCTAGAAATCACTCTGCTTTCCCTTCCACCTCTCCCCTGTCTCACTCTCCCTCTCTGCTGCTGCCCAACTCTGTCAACTGCTCTCCCCCAACCCAAACAGTTCCAATTCCATGACTGACTCCTAGAAATCACTCTGCTTTTCCCTCCACCTCTCCAGTCTCACTCTCCCTCTCTGCTGTCACCCACCTCTGTCAAATGCTGTCCCCCACCCCAAACAGTTCTATCATTCCATGACTGACTCCTAGAAATCACTCTGTTTTTCCCTCCACCTCTCCCCTGTCTCACTCTCCCTCCCTGCTGCTGCCCACCTCTGCCAGCTGCTGTCCCCCAGCCCCTCCACCCCCCCTCCCCCAGCTGTATCTTTCTCCTCAGGTTAGTGTGGCTGATGTCAGAATCATTCCAGCTGACAAAGTCTCTGCTCCTCCACCTCTCCCTTGTCTCCTTGAATCTCTGTCAAGGCCTTTTCCACATGTCTAAGCATTTTGATGACATATGGTGCTGGGACCTTGGGGGAGGGAGCAGCACTCCAACAGGAGGATGATGACAAAGCAATATGGTTAGCAACAAAATGCTGGGGGTAGGGGGGGAGCTCCTGGAAGAGGACCAGGTGGTGAAGAAGGCATCTGGGAAAGGATGCTCTTGGAGAAGGCTGCTCCCCCTTGCTGTTCAGCTCACAGGATGGTAGGGGGTTGGAAGGGACCTCTGAAAATCGTTGAGTGCAACCCCCCCCCCCCTTTGTCAGAGCAGGTCACACAGGAACATGTCCAGGGAGGCACAGCTGCTCCTGGACACACACACACAGTGGGGACCAGTTCACAGCACCCCAGCATGGTGTGGGTGGGAAGGGACCTCTGGAGCTCACCCAGCCCAAGCCCACTCCTCCAGCAGGGCACCCACAGCAGCTTGCCCAGGGGCACAATGCCCAGGGGGGGTTGGAAGCTCTCCACACAAGGACACTCCACAACCTCTCTGGGCAGCCTGCTCCAGCCCTCCAGCACTCTCACAACAAACAACTTTCTCCTCCTCTTCACCTCCAACCTCCTGGGCTCCACTCTGTGCCCAGTGCCCCTTGGCCTGTCCCTGGGCACCACTGAGCAGAGTCTGGCCACAGCCTCCTGACATTCACCCCTTAGATATTTGTAAGCATTGATCAAATTCCCCTTCAGCCTCCTCTTCCCCAGGCTCAACAGCCTCAGCTCTCAGCCTCTCCTCACATCAGAGCTGTTCCCCTCAGCACCTCAGTGGTCCTGTGCTGGACTCTCTCCAGCAGTTCTTTGCCCTTCTTGAATTGAGGAGTCCAGAACAGGACACAGCACACCAGGTGAGGCCTCACCAGTATGGAGCAGGGATGGAAGAGAACCTCCCACCCTCTTCTTGATGCCCCCCAGGATGCCCTTGGCCACAAGGGCACATTGCTGGCTCATGGTCACCCTGCTGCCCACCAGGATTCCCAGGTCCTTCTCCCCAGAGCTGCTCTCCAAGAGCTCAGCCCCAATCCTGCACTGATCCCTGACACCTGAGAGTTCTCTCAACACACCCAAGGCAGCTGCTTGCTTGCCCAGGGGGAAACTGCACCTTCTGAGGGTTTCCAAACAGGCTGGTGCTGCTTTGCTCCCCTCTTCCAGCCTCCTACCTTCCAGCCACCAGACCCTGCATGGCCACCAAGCTGTTAGATGCCAGCTACAGATGAGGCAGACCATGGTGGGACATAGCACAGCTCACTCCTTCCTCACCCTAGGAGGTACTTTAGAGACATTGATCAGATCCCCTCTCAGCCTTTTCCCCTCCAGACTAAACAGCCCCAAGGCTCTCAGCCTTTCCTTGTAGCAGAGAGGTCCAAGTCCCTTCATCATCCTCATTCAAAGCCAGACTGGGACCATAGATGTCTGCCCTCTTTAGGAGCCCAAACACACAGAGGGTAGGATGGAGTCAGGCAGGCTGCACTCATACATTACTCAACAGAACAACCCTGGGGTAGAAGGTCACCAAAGGCCACATCATGGCCAGATTTCAGAGTCTGAACTTCAAACTTCAATGAAGAACCTTCCCCACACCACAGAATCACAGAGTCACAGAATGCCAGGGACTGGAAGGGACCTCCAAAACTCATCCAACCTCCCTGCCAGAGCAGGGTGACCTAGAGCAGGTCACAGAGGAACACACAGCATCATGGAATTGTCAGGGCTGGAAGGGACCTCAAGGCTCAGCCAGTCCCAACCCCCTGCCATGGGCAGGGACACCTCACACCACAGCAGGTTGCTCACAGCCACCTCCAGCCTGGCTGCAAAACCCTCCAGGGATGAGGCTTCCACCACCTCCCTGGGCAACCTCTGCCAGGCTCTCACCACCCTCCTGGGGAACAACTTCTTCCTAACATCCAATCTCAATCTCCCCACTTCCAGTTTTGCTCCATCACCCCCCAGGTCCTATCACTACATCCAGATGGGTTTTGAATATCTCCAGGGAAAGAAGGACCACAACCCCCCTGGACAGACTGCTCCAGTGCTCTGTGACCCTCACAGAGAGAAATATCTTCCCTCCTGTTCCCATGGAACTTCCTTTGCTCAGCTTCCCCCTCTGCCCCTTGTGCTGGCATTGGGCATCACCCAGCAGAGCCTCTGGGCACTCACCCTGCGCATCTTGAGCAATATGAATGAATCACCTCTCAATCTGCAAGCTCAAGAGCCCCAGCTCCCTCAGGCTCTCCTCCACCCCAGCAAGCTTCTCCTCCACCCCAGCAAGCTTCTCCTCCACCCCAGCAAGCTTCTCCTCTACCCCAGCAAGCTTCTCCTCCACCCCAGCAAGCTCCTTCTCCACCCCACCCAGCTCCTCCTCCCTCCTGTTACAGACCTAAGCCTGCTTGTCTCCAAACCCAGTCTTAGCAGATCCCAGTGCTCCCAGACAGCTGAGAAGCCCCCAAAGTCCCTTTAAGCCCTTCCATGCAGCAGAATCCCACTGGATTTCTCCCTGAGTAATTGCATTTTGCCTCCTGGGGTCGAATCCTGTCACAACCAGGTGAGGGTAGGTGGCAGGATGCTGGGTGACAGCCACCCTGCTCCCTAGGAACCACCCCAAGGCCTCTGAGCTTCAAAGTGGTCCAGAGTGAAAGGCACCAGGGTGCCAAAAGGGGGAAAAGCAAAGGGAGCTGCATCCCAATGTCCTCAGTGCTCCGAGGCAGAGGTGAGAGGAGCAGCAGCTTCCTCAAATCCTCACCTCCTCAGGAGCTCTAATCCTGCTGAACTTCAGCTCTTAAGCTCATCTCTGGCAGATTAATGAGGGAGGCAGCACAGGCTCAAGTCCTTCACGGCATCTCCTCATGGATTAGGAGCACCAAGAGCTTACAGGTGGAGCTGCAGAGCCCTCAAGGCTACCTCTGACCAAGAAAAATCCAGGTGGGAGCCATGGGTGGATTATGCTCCTCTGGATTTGCTCAGGCACTGTGCAGCATCTGTTGTTTGCCCTCTGTCCTTGGAATGTTCTTGAGGCTTTGGGGAGCTTCACAAGATTCCCACCTACAACATCCATAGGCAGAATCCACACAGCCCCAGCATGGCCTTGGATAGAGAGAGTCCAACTCAGAGCTGTGAGGATGATGAAGGGAGTTGAACATCTCTCTTATGAGGAAAGGCTGAGAGCCCTGGGGCTGGAGGGGATCTGATCAATGTCTATCAATATCTGAGGAGGAGGGGGCAAGAGGAAGGTGCCAGGCTGCTTTCAGGGGTGCCCAGTGATAGCACAAGGAACAACAGGGACAAGCTGGAGCCCAGGAGGTTCCACCTCAACAGGAGGAGGAACTTCTGCACTGGGAGGGTGCCAGAGCCCTGGAGCAGGCTGCCCAGAGAGGTTGTGGAGTCTCCTGCTCTGGAGCCTTTCCAGCCCCATCTGGATGTGTTCCTGTGTGACCTGTGCTGGGTTCTCTGGTCCTGCTCTGGCAGGGGGGGTGGACTTGAAGGTCTCCAGAGGTCTCTTCCACCAGGAGGAGGAACTTCTGCACTGGAAGCAAAGGTGAATGAGTGATGGGACCAGGGGCAATAGATGGAAACTGCAGCCCAGGAGGTTCCACCTCACCAGGAGGAGGAACTTCTGCACTGGGAGGGTGCCAGAGCCCTGGAGCAGGCTGCCCAGAGAGGTTGTGGAGTCTCCTGCTCTGGAGCCTTTCCAGCCCCATCTGGATGTGTTCCTGTGTGACCTGTGCTGGGTTCTCTGGTCCTGCTCTGGCAGGGGGGGTGGACTTGAAGGTCTCCAGAGGTCTCTTCCAAGCCCTACCATTCCATGGTTCCATGAAGCAAAGGTAAATGAGTGCAGGAGCAGAAGGCAGGGTCCAGAAGCATGCCAGCAGGCACCAAGAGTTGGATGCTGAGGAAAACAAGTTGGTCATCTCCTGCTTTTGATCTGCTACACAACCTCCAGCACTGAAGGACCATGGCCAAGGCTTCCTTGTCCTCCCCATCTCCAGCAGCCAGGCTGGAAGCAGCTGTGACCTGCTGTGCTGGCAAGCAAGACCCAGAGCACTCCTCTGACACAGCCACCTGCCTGCCCTCCTCTGGGGGTGTGTGGGGGAAGGACAGGGAATATTTCCTGAGGTCTTGGTGTGGAGCAAAGTTTTTCTGACCTGGAGTGAAATCCCCAGCAGGGAGCTGACCTCAAAGACTTGTGAAACCCCCCTGGCCATAACCAGGGACTCCTCAAGCCTGAACATCACCTACAGCTCAAGAAGATTTCATGGGCCACTGAGAGCATCTAAACCCTTTGGCAGCCCATTTGCAATCCAAACAGCTTGGCAGCAGCAGGACTAAAGGAGCTTTAAAGTGTGGCTGTGATGCCCCAAGAGCAGCTCTGG
Source organism: Indicator maculatus (assembly GCA_013399975.1). NCBI lineage: Eukaryota > Metazoa > Chordata > Aves > Piciformes > Indicatoridae > Indicator > Indicator maculatus. Next base: position 15,178 of record VXBD01000037.1, read on the forward strand.
AGCCCTCCAACAGCCCCAAGCCACTTTCCAGCCAAGCAAGCTGGAAATCAGCCTCCCCACACCTCCCTAACCTTGATTTCCAGCTTCTAAAGTGGGTGCTGAGGTAATCCTCTAAGCAAACCAATTCTCAGTGCTCCACAGAATCACAGATTCAGAGAATGGGTTGGGCTAGAAGGGACCTTAAAGCTCAGCCAGTTCCAAGCCCCTACCATGGGCAGGGACACCTCCCACCAGCACAGCTTGCTCAAGGCTTCATCCAACCTGGCCTTGAACACCTCCAGGGAGGGGACAGCCACAGCCTCCCTGGGCAACCTGTGCCAGTGTCTCCCCACCCTCATTGGAAAGAGTTTCTTCCTCATCTCAACTCAAAATCTCCCCTCCTTGAAGGCCCTACCTGGCCTTCTCCCTGATCATTTTGGTTGGAAGAGACCTTTAAGGTCATCAAGGCCAACCATTAACCCAGCACTGCCAAATCTCCTTCTCTGAAGCAAAAGGAGGTGCACCAGAACTGTGTGGCTGAAGAAAAGACAGCAGTCAACAAGAGGGGAAAATAGACAGAACAGAGAGAAACACAGAATCACCCAGGTTGGACCTCAGAGATCATCAAGTCCAACCTTTTACCTAATCCCTAACCCCTCCTGACAACCAAACCCTGGCTCCAAGTGCCACAGCCAAGCTGGTTTGGAACACCTCCAGGGATGGGGACTCCACCACCTCCCTGGGCAGCACATCCCAATGGCCAATTCCTCTTGCTGGGAAGAACTTTCTCCTCACCTCCAGCCTAAACCTCCCCTGGCACAGCTTGAGACTGTGTCCTCTTGTTCTGCTGCTGCTTGCCTGGGAGCAGAGCCCAAGCCCCAGCTGGCTCCAAGCTCCCTTCAGGGAGTTGTAGAGAGCAATGAGGTCTGCCCTGAGCCTCCTCTTCTCCAGGCTGAACACCCCCAGCTCCCTCAGCCTCTCCTCACAGGGCTGTGCTCCAGACCCCTCCCCAGCCTCCTTGCCCTTCTCTGCACACCTTCAAGTCTCTCAATGTCCTTCTTCAGCTGAGGAGCCCAGACCTGGACACAGCACTCCAGGGGTGCTGTAAGCAGTGCTGAGCACAGGGCAGGATGACTTCCCTGCCCCTGCTGCCCACACTCTTGCTGCTGCAGGCCAGGATGCCCTTGGCCTTCTTGGCCACCTGGGCACACTGCTGGCTCCTGGTCAGCTGCTGTCACCCAGCACCCCCAGGTCCTTCTCTGCCTGGCTGCTCTCAGCCTCTCTGACCCCAGCCTGTAGCACTGCTTGGGGTTGTTGTGGCCAAAGTGCAGCACCTGGCACTGGACTTGTTGGATGCCATCCTGTTGGACTCTGCCATCTGTCCAGCCTGGCAAGGTCCCTCTGCAGAGCCTCCTACCCTCTAACTTGCTCCAAACTTGGTGTCATCTCCAGACTTACTAGTGATGGACTCTATCTCCACATCCATCCTCAATAAAGATATTGAACAGGACAAATAACAAAAAAATATGAAATAAATAAACAAAATGACCATTCTGAACCCAAATTGGAACTTCTCCTGAAGGTCAGCACTTCATGTCTCACCTACCAGTTAAAAAAGCAGGGGGAAGAAAGGTCCCTGCCCAGGTTTGTCAGCTCTACAGGATGGAAGGATGGAAGGATGGATGGATGGATGGATGGATGGATGGATGGATGGATGGCAGGACTCATGCCATAGGATAATATGCAAAGGTTGCCCACTAGTAGTGCCTGCATGGCCCCCTTAAGGGGGCCACAAGAAAGCTGGGGGGGGACTTTGGAGGGAGTCATGGAGTGATAGGACTGGGAAGGATGGAGCAAAAGTAGAAGTGGGGAGATGGAGATTGGATGTTAGGAAGAAGTTGTTCCCCATGAGGGTGGTGAAGGTACACTCTGTGAAGAGTCCTATCAAGCAAAAATCCAATTACAGGAAGGATCTGGAGGTGCTGGAAGGTGTCCAGAGAAGGGCCACGAGGATGAGCAGAGGGCTGGAGCTGCTCTGCTCTGGAGACAGCCTGAGAGAGTTGGGGTTGTGCAGGCTGGAGAGGAGAAGGCTCCCAGGAGACCTTCTTGTGGCCTTGCAGGATCTGAAGGGGGCTCCAAGAAAGCTGGGGAGGGACTTTTGAGGGTGTCAGGGAGTGACAGGACTGGGGGGAATGGATCCAAGATAGAGGAGGAGATTGAGATTGGATGTTAGGAAGAAGTTGTTCCCCAGGAGGGTGGTGAGAGCCTGGCAGAGGTTGCCCAGGGAGGTGGTGGAAGCCTCATCCCTGGAGGGTTTTGCAGCCAGGCTGGATGTGGCTGTGAGCAACCTGCTGTGGTGTGAGGTGTCCCTGCCCATGGCAGGGGGTTGGGACTGGCTGAGCCTTGAGGTCCCTTCCAGCCCTGATGATTCTGTGACTCCACATGCCAAGGAAGATCACCTTGCCCCCACTGTCCCCTCCTTGGCACCTCCTCACAGCTCAGTCCCCCCTGGCTGCTGGTCACATCTGTCAGCAGCGCTGTCAGGGGGAAGATGCTGCCCAGTGCTGGTCCAAGCAGGCACACTCTGCATGCTCACAATTTATTAAAGTCAAATCCTCCTAAGGCTTTTACAGATGAGAAAGCAGCTGAAGGTGAGAGAGGGAGGCTGAAGGCAGCAGGGGCAGGGTTTTTAATGAAGGTTTATTCACTCAGCAGAGCTCCTCACAGCAGGGCAGGGGTTGCTATGCAAATAAGAATAAACACTTTGCACTCCTCCAGCACTTCAGCCAAGTGCTCTGCAAGCACCAAGCCTCAGAGTGTCTGGGAGCAGCAAGGGAGAAAACAGAGACTGAACACTTCCCCGAGAGAGAGGGAAACACAGAAGCCCCTGGATGGAGATGTGAGAGCACCAACAGCTTGCCTGACTCCCCCAGGCAATGAATGGAAAGGGTTGGAAAGGACCTCAAAGCTCATCCAGCGCCAACCCCCTGCCATGGGACACCTCCCACCAGCACAGCTTGCTCAAGGCCTCATCCAGACTGGACTGGAACACCTCCAGGGAGGGGACAGCCACAGCCTCCCTGGGCAACCTCTTCCAGTCTCTCCCCACCCTCACTCTAAACAATTTCTTCCTCATCTCCAGTCTCAATCTCCCCTCTCCCAGCTCAAAGCCATTGTCCCTCATCCTGGCACTCCCAGCCCTTGTCCAAAGTCCCTCCCCAGCTCTCCTGGAGCCTCTTCAGGCACTGGAAGGTTGCTCTGAGGTCTCCCTGGAGCCTTCTCTTCTCCAGGCTGAACACCCCCAACTCTCAGCTTGTCCCCACAGGGGAGGTTCTCAGCCCTCTGATCATCTTGGTGGCCTCCTCTGGACCCTCTCCCTCAGCTCCAGGTCCTTCTTGTGCTGGGGGCCCCAGAGCTGGAGGCAGTGCTGCAGGTGGGGTCTGAGCAGTGCAGAGCAGAGGGGCAGAATCCCCTCCCTGTGCTGCTGCTCTCCCTGCTCTGGATGCAGCTCAGCACACAGCTGCCTGCTGGGCTGCCAGGGACCACTGCTGCCTCCTGGGGAGTTTGTCACCACCTGACACCCCCAAGGCCTTCCCCTACAGGCTATTCTTGCACCACTCCTCCCCCAGCCTGTGTCTGTGCTAACCTCCCATGAGTGTGGTGTGCAGCTCTCTAGAAGCAGCAGCTCAATATCGATGCCAAAAAGAGTCCTCTGTGGTTCACCACTCCTGACAGACCTCATAAGGACCCTGCCTGATGCTTCAGCTGCTCCTAAGCCAGCTAAGCCTGGAAGATCTGATGCTGGTATGAAAGAGAAAAGCTTCTTATGAACCTTCTCCTAAAGGACAGAAGCCAGCAGAGGGACAAAGTCACCAAGCCTGGAGAGGTTCAGGCATTATTAAGTGGCTTTGCAGGAGGTGTCCTTGGTCTAGGGAGCAAGGTGGAGGGGAGCAAAGCCTGCAGAGGGGACAAGGAGCTGCTGGTCAAAGCTAGAGGCAGCAGGGAACAACTCCATGTGCTGCCTGGAGAGGAACAGCTTCTGTGCTGGGAGACAAAATACAGCCAGGGAGAAGGATTCTTCCCTGTCCAAAAGCACTTCCAGGCCTCCTGCCTGGAGGAAGAGGTTGGGTTTGAGATGCAGACCCCAAAAATCCTACAGCTGGCTGTGGAAGTGACAACCTGCAGATGGAATCAGAGAGTGGTAGGGCTTGGAAGGGACCTCTGGTGATCACCCAGCCCAAGCCCCCTGCCAAAGCAGGGACACCCCCAGCAGCTGGCTTCTGCCTAGTGACAAGTGATAGGGTGACAGGAAATGGCCTCAGGCTGCCCCAGGGGAGGTTCAGGTTGGACATCAGAAGAGCTTCTTCCCTGAAAGGGCTCTCAAAGAGTGGAACAGGCTGCCCAGGGAGGTGGTTTGATCCCCACCCCTGGAACTGTTCAAAAGCCACAGAGATGTGGTGCTGAGGGTCAAGGTTTAGCAGCAGCCCTGGGAGAGTTAGAGAAGGGTTGGACTCCATCTGAGGTCTTGTCCAACCAAAACAACTCCATGATCCTATCAACTGTCCCTTTATTCCCTTCTCCATAGCCACAGAACAGCTTTAGAAGGACCAGGAGCTCTTCCTGACCCTTTGAACAGCCTCAGGCAGACCAACACTGCCTTGGGATGCCTGGCACTGAGAGAACTCCAAAGCAGTGAAGAGCTGCAGACAGAGGTGGGGAGAGAGGTTTGGAGAGCAGGGTTTGGCTTGTAGGGATGAGTGGAGGAGAGGCTAAAGGCTGCCAGCACCCAGGGAAGCTGCTGGCAGAAGCTGAGAGCCCTGTGAGGAGGATAATTGGGCAGCCTGTGGTGTGCAGATGAAGTGCAGAGAGTTTGCTGCCTTTAATATTTCATGGTGGAAAATGAAGAGAGAGGAGGTGAGGGAGCAGAGCTGCACAGCTGCACAGCTGCACCTGCACCTTGTGGGCTCTGGTGCCAAGCATGGCACTGCAATGAGCCACAGTGCCAACCCCAAGCTGGGATGCACCCCTCAGGGACGTGGCTGCAAGGTTCCCTTTCTGCTCTCCAGCCTGGCAGAGGAGAATGATCTCTCCCCTCTGGTTTAGGAGAGAGGAGGATGGAGAGAGCACTGCAGGTGGAGGGAAAGGTTCAACACAGACTATAGAATGGGTTGGGTTGGAAGGGAGCTCAAAGCTCAGCCAGTTCCAACCCCCTGCCATGGGCAGC
>VXBD01000038.1:1302-39773 GCA_013399975.1 Indicator maculatus
AGGAGATCAGGTTGGTGAGGCAGGACCTGCCCTTCCTAAATCCATGTTGGCTGGGCCTGATTCCTTGGCCACCCTTCAGGTGTGAAGTGATTGCCCCCAAGACAATCTGCTCCATGATTTTCCCTGGCACTGAGGTCAGGCTGACAGGCCTGTAGTTCCCAGGTTCTTCTGTCCGTCCCTTCTTGTGGATGGGCGTCACATTGGCCAGTTTCCAGTCTTCTGGGACCTCTCCAGTGAGCCAGGACTGGTGGAAAATGATGGAGAGAGGCTTGGCCAGCTCATCTGCCAGCTCTTTCAGCACCCTAGGATGAATCCCATCAGGTCCCATGGACTTGTGAATATCCGAGTGACTCAACAAGTCTCAAACTAATTCCACATGGATTTCAGGAGTACAACACTGCTCCTTGACCCCATCAACCAGCTCAGGAGGCCAGTTATCCTGAAGTCCTCCTGCCTTACTGTTGAAAGTGAGGCAAAGAAGGTATTTAGAATAGTGGAAATTCATCCTCCACATTGAGTTTTGTTTGGAGGAACCAAAGAAACGTTTCCCCAAGACCTAACACTAAGAAATTTAATTTCTGTAATAGGGACTGTATTCATTGGAACCACAAAAAGTATATTAAGATGTTAAATATATACTCATATACACATATATATATGCACACACATATTTTACATATAAAAGAGCTGTATATTTCTCTCTATATATGTGGGTTTTGAGAGATTATAGTTAATAACTTCATAAAAGCTTCTGATGTAATCAGTCAGTCAGAACAGCTCAATAATCTTTATTACTATTACTTATTCAGAACTATTCCAGCTTTGGTATCCATTCCTGACAGTCATCCTTAGGCCTGAGCTTTAGCCTAAAATCCTTAGCCTTAGCACATAGGTTTGAATAATACCTTCTTTTTTTCCCAGAAAACAGACAAACTTCTTTTTTGATCTGCCATTTGAGTAAGTAGCAAACTTAGATCAGGAGGACGAGCAGCATTACCACACTTTGAGGAGGAATGATGCACAAATGTACCCATGGCCAAGTAACAGCTGGAGAAGAACAGAAAAAAAAAAAGGAAGCATTCAAATCCTGATCCCTAAAAACATTTAGAACTGGGTTTAGTGACTGTGTTAGAAGCTTAAGGTTAGACCCTTCAGAGGAGACCTGAATTCTTCCAGGTTTGTGGACTGGTTTTGTAACATTCAAGATTGAAGGTTGTACTTCTATTACCGGAACCTTTTAAGCTCAAAATGCTGTTAAATTACCTACTTTAGTGGGATATTGCTAGCTACTAGCTTAGAAAATGCATGACTGGTTTGGGAGCCACTTCAGAAATCTGCAAGGCTGGTTTTGAGTTTGACAGCTTGATGAAATTTGATTTGTCCCCCTTTCCAGTTCAACAGCTTTCATTTAGTTTAGTTGGAAGTGGTAGAAGTTCATTGAAAAGAGTAAATAAGTTATGCAAAGCATCTTTCTAGCCTGGAGTGAGAAAACAAACAAATTCTGTTGTCATCACAGGTTCTATTACAGTGGTACGTGGTGAATGGGTTTTGGAAACCCATGGGTGTGTGTAGAAATGTCTATGGAAGTTTTCTGCTAGGATGAGTAAGTCACTAGACAGAGTGGACTTTCAATGTGTGACAGATCTAGATGCTAAGAAAGAGGACTTTGATTTTTGCTTGTTTAAAAGGAATTGAGTTTGAGGCAGGCCCACTTTCGGGGTGCTGTTTCACATGCAGAAGATATGACTCATGTTGGGAATGTAATCTGTGATTTGAAGATACATGAGTATTTTAGGAATGTGTTGTACTCAGTGATGAAGGATGCAGAGTATGTATCAGAGCAAAGGCTGTTTCTCAGAACTTTTGTGCTGAATTTCTTGACTCATACATTTATTGATTTTCAAACTGTTATGCATATTTACAATGACAGACCAGTACTACAAAAGCATCAGATCTTGCAACTCTGTTTTAAAATGGTTGTAATTGCATTTAAGAGTTAAATTAGCATATAATTTTTCGAGGAAACAGCTAAATAGGCTTCTTTTACTGATGGCTACCGGGTTCAAACTGTAGTCTGGAAAAAAAACCCTATGAAGTAACATTTTCTTGTCAGGTTTTCTGACATAAATGTTTGAATCTTAATATATTTATCATGCTGCTTTTTTCTTTAAACTCCTGGATATGAGTATAGGGACACTTTCCCTCTCTGACATATTTGTTGAATATATAACGTATATTCTGTGAAATGTATGTGAAACTAGCCTTAAGTCTGGCAAGAGAATTTTCTTATGACAAGTCCTTCATTCTGAGAAAGACTGCAAAAGAACCTGTAGGAACTTCTAGTGGTAGTGGTGCAGTCAGTGTTGAAAATCAGAGAAGACACTGAAATGTCCGATGGTGAATTTTGGTGCTACTTTTGAAATCTTTGGCCATGAGTTAGTCAGTTTATGAATTTTGAGAAGCACTTTTGTGTATCTTTGTGAACTTTGAGCCGAGGATGGTGGACTGTGGGTGATTATAATCTTTGAGTTGTTTAGCAAAACCGTACATGTAAAAAACCATGTTCCAATCACCTGGAACGAAACAAATTATTTTTAACAAATCTCTTTTGGCTCACATCACACACGAGAAAGTTTTACTGTTTTTTGTAATTAATTTGGCCAAGCCAAATGTTTAAGTAGTAATAGCTTACAAATCTTTCTGCTGAATTTGTATCATGCCTTTTCAGTCACACAGTGTGGAAGGTACCTTCCACCTAATGTCACTGTAAAAGACATTTTTCAAGGATGTTTTGTGGCAGCCTCACAGAAGTGGACAGAAGGAAGAAGACTAACTCTGGTTATTCTTCTTTCTCCTGCTATGTAGTCCAGTGCAATAACTTCCTAATTATTTGCAATTACAGATTAAAGGATGATTGTCTCTGAAAGTTAGACTAATTTTGTGTTTATTTTTTTTTCCAAGAACAAAGAATAGTCATTCCAACCTCTGTAAGAGTGATGCCCAATAATAGACAAAGCTCTTTTATGAACCAGTAAACTGATATACTCAGTAAACAGAGCAAGTGACAAAATATGCTTGAGAAGAGGATGCTCAATGAATTAATGGCTAAGTTTGATACATTTGGGTATTAGTTTCCATGTTGCTGCAAAAGCTGCTTTTTAAAAAAAAATCTTGGTTTTCTCCATTACAAGGTGTGTTGGCTTCTTAACATCACCCTGCTAGCACCTGATCCTGCTTGAGATTGTAATAAACTTGATATCTCATCTCTGTGCGTGGATTGGACTTTGCTTATCAGGTGGAGAATCCATTTTTGGGACAACAGACATGCTAAAAATGAATGCATCTTATTCAACAGTGTGGTAGGGAATGAGCCACAAAGATTGCCTGTGACACAAATGTAGGTTACTGAAGCAATGGGACTCATTGCAGCTAAAACCTGAAAACTCTAACCTTATGAGTGCTGTGTCCGGTTCTGGGCTCCCTAATTCGAGAGAGATGTTGAGGTACTGTAACATGTCCAGAGAAGGGCGATAAAGCTGGTGAGGGGCCTGGAACACAAACCCTATGAGGAGAGGCTGAGGGAGCTGGGGTTGTTTAGCCTGGAGAAGAGGAGACTCAGGGGTGACCTCATTGCTGTCTACAACTACCAGAAGGGAGGGTGTAGCCAGATGGGGATTGGTCTCTTCTCCCAGGCAACCAGCAGTAGAAAGAGGGGACACAGTCTCAAGCTGTGCCAGGGGAGATATGGGCTGGATATTAGGAGGAAGTTCTTCACAGAGGGAGTGATTGCCTGTTGGAATGGGCTGCCCAGGGAGGTGGTGGAGTTGCCATTCCTGGAGATGTTCAAGAAAAGACTGAATGAGGCACTTAGTGCCATGGTCTAGTTGATTAGATAGGGCTGGGTGATAGGTTGGACTGGATGTTCTTGGAGGTCTTTTCCAACCTGGTTGATTCTATGATTCTATGATACAAGCTGTGTCTTATTAAATCACTGCCCTTAGGAAGTGCTCAGCCTGTCTGTTACAGATCTCCATTTCTGCCTCATAGCCTTCTGTTTAGAGATGCTGTTTCATTCTTGGAGGTGCTTCCCCAGTGAAAGAGAATGGTGGTTATGTCGTCTTTTGGGACAGCAGTGACTATACAGTACATAGCAAACGGCCTGTGCCTGTGAACTCTGCAGAGCCTCATCCACTGAAGCCACTCAGCTTGCTTAATCACACCTGTAATGAGCAAAAAGCAAATGTGGATCCCTCAGGGATGAGACACAGGTCTAGGAAAACTTTGACTCTATGGAAGGCGTAGTGTTACCTCAGTGGGAGCACTCAATGCAGTGGAACCCTGCTTGGGAGCAAAGCACAAGGGGTAGGTAATAAAGCTTGCACCGATCAACATTTCATACATATGCAATGTCCTGGTTTGCTCATTAGCAACCTCGATGATGTAGTGCAGTGCCTGTTGTCTGAGTTCTGAGATCTGCAGCTGGCCATCCTGTTGGCACCTATGCTGGGGAATGTGCAGAGAGGGAAAGTGAGCTGCCCCATCTTGTTGTAACAAGGAGGTCTTGTTGTAACTAGGATGGGGGAACTAAACTGTCCCAGGTTACCTTAACAAAGTCTTCTCATACTATACAGCACCTTATTTTCTCTTTGTGCCATGCACTGCTCCCTGCTTAGCCAGGGAGTCATTACTTTGGGATGACCTAACCTTTCCTTGCTGGGAGCTGGATGGCTGGGATGTGTGAGATGGATAGGAATGGCTTTTGTATCTCAGCACTGCTATACTGATCTGAAAGTATTCTTGTGTTGTATGGTGAATAGTAGCAGCTGCAATTTCATCTAAAGGCTGCCAAACCAGACATTCTCTGCACCTCCACCTTCTCTGTCACCTGAATATGCCAGGAGGAAAGGTGGCAGCTGGCTAGCAGAGTTCACTCTACATATTACTTTGGCCTTAGGAGCTGCTATTTGGCTTACTGTACCATACATCACCACTGTGCACATGGAAGCAATGGGCTGGCCCGTGTCAACAGGTAAATGTTATTGTGCTTTTATTTCCATGATTTGGCTGGGGAATTCGCTTGAAAAGGCTCACTGAAGGGGGGCATAAAAGGGACTTTCACTCATACTTTTCATTGATTACAATGATGACTAATAATAGCTATCAATGACTGTCATTTGTTTTAAACCATTGCCCCATGTCCTACTGCTACATGACCTTGAAAACAGTCCCTCCACATCTTTCTTGTAAGCTCCCTTCAGGTACTGGAGGGCTGCTATTAGGTCTCCATGGAGCCTTCTCTTCTGCAGACTGACACCCCAACTCTCTCAGCTTGTTTTGTCAGAGAGGTTCTTCAGTCCTCTGATCATTTTTATGGCTCTCTTCTGGACCCTCTACATCAGGTCCATGTCCTTCTTGTGTTGAGGGTGCCAGAGCTGGACAGTATTCTAGATTAGGTCTCACCAGAGTAGAGTGGCAGAATCACCTGTCTTAATCTGCTGGCCATGCTTCTTTTGATGCAGCCTAGGGTGCAATTTGCCATCCAGGCTGCAAGTGTACATTGCTGGCTCATGCCTATTTTTTTGTTCACCAGTACTCCCAAGTCCTTTTCTGCAGGGCTACTCTCTATCACATCATCCCCCCTAGCCTGTATTGGTAATGGGTATTGCTCTCACCCAGGTGCAGCATCATGTACTTGGTATTGTTGAACCTCATGAGGTTGTCATGGGCCGACTTCTCCAGCTTGTCCAGGTCCCTCTGTACGACAGAGGGTACACTCAATCTCACTGTCTATATCACTGATGAAGATATCAAACATCACTCATGCCTGTGTGGACCCTTGCGAGACATCACTTATCACTGCTCTCTATCTGGATATGGAGTCATTGACTGCTACCCTCTGGATGAGACCATCCAGCCAATTCCTTATCCACCAAACAGCCCACCCATCGAATCCATGGCTTTCTAACTCTGAAAGAAGGATGTTGTGGGCAACCACGTCAGAGCCTTGCAGAAGTCCAGATACATGACATCCATTGGTCAGCCCTTGTCTACTGTTGTAGTCACTCTGTTGTAGAAAGCCACTAACTTGGTGAGGCAGGACTTGCCCTTAGTAACGCCTTGCTGGCTGCCTTGAATCACTTCCCTGTCCTTCAGGTGCCTTATCAGAGCTTCATGCGATGAAACCTTGCATGCATCAAGTATGTAAATTCTGATGAATCATTGCAGCCCACATGAGTTTATGAAGCAGCAGCAGCAGCATGCAAGAGAAGTGGGCTGAAACGATTTTTTTTTTTTTTTTTGTAGAAAACGATAAGAAAAGTAAGGATGATATATCCTGTTAAGATAAATTTGAGGTATCTCTTACTCATCTGAGTTTAGGTTCTCCTCTATTTGGAACAGAGAGTCAACATCACTTAACACACTATGCGCTGGTGGTCAGGTTGCTTTCTGTTGTGACAAGTTTTGCTGCTAGTTGTTTAAGTGCCGAATTTGAGTAACTTGATTGCTTCAGTGGAGCAGGCAGTTATCCAGTTTGGGCTTAACCAAGATGAGGCTTTGGTCTTCAAAGTATCTGTTTCTCTTTCCATTTGCATCTTCAGCACTTTATTCAGAGAGCTCAAACACTGATGTTTACTTTTGCCTTATGGGGGTAATTGTTTGTGACAAGTTAAATTCTGAAAGTTTTGTTTTATTTTATTTAGGTGGTAGAACACTGATTTTAATTTCCATGTTCCTGTCAGGTGGCCACAAGTTATTTGTATATCCATAATGCTAAGTGGCTCCTGACTTGGACATGCATGTTCTGCTCCCATTTCCATTCAGCTCTGGGTGTTCTACTCACCACACTGGGTACATGAGATGGTTTACAGCAGCATACGAGGCCTTGCTTGCTTAATTTTTCTGAATATTCATTTGATGCTATTTTTAAAAGGAGAAAGACACGAGGTGTAAAGAGTATTGAGCAGAAGAGTTCTGACTGTTCTCTGCTTTGACCGATTCGTATTTGAGGAAAGCTCAAGGTGTGAAGCAGAGGAACTGATATCTTTTAGGCTATCCATCTCCCTGCTGTAAAATGGAGTGAGCTGGACTTAAACCTGACTATAAGGGTTTCAGGGTTTCGGAAAGACAAACTGGTAGCCAGGGATCACCAGGGTTTCTTTGCAGTCCTGGATAGTCGGCTTTTTCTCTGGATGTGGAAGCAGATGTATTACAGGTGGTACTACTGCTCAGAGCTCTCAAAGAAGGAAGCCTGGGGGTCTTGCGATAGCTCAGCTGATTGGGTGGATGCAGTAGTTATGTTTTTCTGTGGTTCAGCTTTTGCACTGCATTAAATAGATAGAGGAAAATGGTAGCAAAAGATCTATGCCTCCCTTCCTTCTCTCCCCAGATTCCAGATTAATAAAGTAGTTGAAGGCATGCTATTGCTGCAGTTGAGGATTAAAATTTTTAATACTAGTTTTCACTGTTTGTAGTCCTCCTGTGAAGTGCTTCTGTTGGCAGGCATGGAACTGAAGAAGAGTGTGATTAGCATTGGATCTTCAAAGCAATGCAATATCATGGCTGCTGAAAACACCTATGCACAAAAGTAAGATTAATAAATCTTAATAATAGACATTTCCTAATGCAGGAGATACTAAAGTTCATAAACTGCCTGTGTTTTCCCAAAGACTCTTGGAAGAGACATACTCAGTACCTTATACACATGATTTTCCCAAACCGCCCAGAGCTTGGCTGATATACAAAGTCTGTTAAGGAATCATTAAAGAGGTTTTTTCCCCATCTGTTTTTTTTTATTTTTATGTCTAAGCCCAAGAGGCTTAAAACAGGCCAACTTAGAAAATGTGTAATAAAACAGGCAGCAGAAGAAACAGCTGGTTATGTCATCAGTGTCCCTTTCTATTATACAGCATATAAAAACACTCTCAAAGATTTCCCACATTTTACAATCTCTTCTCTGCCTAAGACTCTTCAAATTGCAGCAGGTGATGCCTTAACATAGCTTTGCTCTGGCCTTGGGAGCCCTCTGACCTAGTAAACAGCTTCAGACCATCTCCTGACTGAGAGTGGTTTGCCCAAGAATAATCAGAGAGGACAAAGTGATCAACTGCTTTCTGGGGAGCTGGGAGAGAGGGAATAGTTGTAAAGAAATTTGACTTAGAAGAGGGATTGTATCAAATTTTTCCATGTCCTGGATGCATATTGTAAAAAGAAGGGTTCTTGGTCCTGAAGGGTGAATATGGTATACATACTTTCTTATACTTCTTGTATATGGAGTAGAACACAGGCAGAGGTATGTTCTGTTGGGAGATTTAGGTCCTGATTAGGGACCTGCTTTCTCTGGAGTTTTCACGTTATACAGAGTGCTGCACACAGAATCTTAGAATTGTTAGGTTGGAAAAGACTTTTCAGATCATCAGGTCTAGTTGTATACACTGTGAAGTCCACCACTAAACCTTGTCCTTAAGCACTACATCTATACATCTTTTAAATCCTTCCAGATACAGTGACTCCATCACTTCTCTGGACAGCCTGTTCCAATGCTTGACAAAATTTCCAATGAAGAATTTTTTCCCAATATAAAATCTAAACCTCCACTGGCGCAGCTTAATGCTCTTTCCCTACTCCTTGCTATTGGGAAAAGGGACAAACACCCACTGTGCTACAACCTCCTTTCAGGTGGTTGTAGAGAGCGAGAAGCTATCCCTCCAGACTAAACAATCCCAGTTCCCTCAGCTGCTCCTTATGAGGCTTATGCTCAAGAGTTTTCACCAGCTTCATTGCCTTTCTTTGGACATGCTCCAGCACCTCAGTGTCCCTCTTGTAGTGAGGGGTGGAAAACTGAACACAGTACTCAAGGTGTGGCCTCATCAGTGCTGAGTAAAAGGGGGCAATCATTTCCTTGTGCCTGCTGGCCCCACTATTTCTGATACAAGCTGGGATGCTGTTGGTCTTTTTGGCCAAATGGGCACACTGGTGACTCATACTCACATGGCTGTCACCCACCAGGCCTTTCTCCACTGAGCACGTTTCCAGGCACTCTTCCCTGAAGCCTGTAGCATTGCATGGGGTTGGTGTGACCCAAGTGCAGGAACCTTCACTTGGCCTTATTAATCTCAGACAGTTCACCTCGGCCTGTTGATCCAGTCTGTCCACGTCCCTCTGTAGAGCCTTTCTACTCTCAAGCACAATTTGGAATCACCTGTAAACTTACTGAGGGTGCATTCAATCCCCTCATGCAGATGATTGGTAAAGATATTCAACAGAACTGGCCCCAGTGCTGAGGCCTGGGGAACATCACTTGTGACTGGCTGCCAGCTGGATTTAATCTGTTCCCCACAACACTATGAGCCAGCTATGTAGTCGTTTTTTACTCAGCAAAGGGTACATCATCTAAACCATGAGCAGCAGCTGTGGGAAATGGTGTCAAATCCTTTATTAAAGTCCAGATAAACAACACACACAGCATTTCCTTAATCCACTGCATCCACATTCTTGTTGTAGAAGGAAATCAGATTCATCAAACAGGACCTGCCCTTCATGAACTCAGGCTGACTGGGCTTGATCATCTGCATAATGGTGCTGAGGGTGATCCGCTCCACGACCTTCCTCAGCACCATGGTTAGACTGACAGGTCTGTAGTTCCTGAAGTCCTCCGTATGTTCCTTCTTGTAGATCGGCATCCTGTTTGCCAGTCTCCAGTCAGCTGGGACCTCCCCATTTAGCCAGGACTGCTGGTAAATGGTGGAAAATGGCTTCATGAGCACTTCTGCCAGTTCCCTCAGTACCCTTGGGTGGATCTCACCCAGCCCTGTAGATTCATGCACATATAAGTGATGTAGCAGGTTTCTACCATTTCCCTATGGATTATGGGGGCTTCATTCTGTTCCCCATCCCTGTCTTCCAGCTCAGGGGGCTGGGCACTCAGAGAAAACTGGTCTTACTACTAAAGACTGAGGCAAAGCAAGCATTGGATACCTCATCCTTTTCTTCATCCTTTGTCACTATGTTTCCCATTTTATAAAAAAAGAGATGGAGATTCTCCTTAGCCCTCCTTTATTTGTTAACATATTTATAGAAACATTTTTTATTGTCTTTTTCAGCAGTAGCCAGATTAAATTCTGGTTGGGCTTTGGTCCTTATAATTTTCTCACTGTATAATCACACAATGTCTCTGTAGTCCTCTGGAGTTCTCAGGGAGCAGCTCGCACTGACTTCTATCTGTCCTGAGTACTCAGCCCTATGGCACACAAGAAGTATGGTGCCAAACATTCATAAAATGAGAACACAAATACCACCTTACTGTTCTTCAAGAGTGTTGTTTCCTGATTTAACAGCCCCCAAGGATGGTGTGCCACACTGCAAGACAGATGCTAGTTAATCAGTGCATAGTTAGTACAGTACCTGTGTTTCCCTCTCTCAACAGCAGTCCAAAAGTTCTTTGACAGAAAAAAACCCCCTTCTCTTACAGACAACTTTTGACTTTTCAAGCTTTCTGTACCCACACTGTATTCCAGGGCAGACCTTTGCTGAGGAAATTTTTGGGGCTTGAGTGGCACATTACTGTGTGAAATTTTTACATCTTACAGTCCAGAGCAACAAATCAAAGTTGTAGGACCTACTTTTAGTCTAGCATTTCCAAACTTTGAAATGTTGATCTGCAGCCTTCTAGAAGGGAGACTCACCAGCAAGATGGAAACCTGTGTAGCCACTTTGCAGATGTCTGTTATGGGAGGTAATTTAATAAAGAACTGAAGAGAGAAACTTCCTGTTTCTACTTTTGATGGCTGGTCCAAAAATGGGTGAATAAGTCCTTATAATTTATTGTGTGTACCATGTGCAGGGAGTTGGACTCAATCATCCTTATGGATCCCTTCCAACTTGGGTTATTCTGTGACATCTCCATGGGCTTTAGCTGCTAAAAGAAACATTGCTGTTGGATGTTTTTAGTGGATGCGTGCAGAATTATTTCTTTCTGGTTCGTTTTGGTTTCGTTCATTTGCTATGGATAAAACTTTTATTTATTGCCTTGGTTATGTTTACCTCCAACCAGGAATCAGTCTAGAAAATTTCAGCCTTAAAGACTGCAATTTTTAGAAAAATTCTGAACAATTTCCCTTTTCCCCCCCTTGTATATATAATATTACTATTTGCATATAATTATACTACGAATTCAAGATGATTTCCACATAAGCAGTTTTGCTATTTATGCAATACTTCTTATCCTGGAGTTAGAAAAATAATGACGAGCATGGGTAGTGCGAATAGTCAGGTGCTCCAAACAGAGATTCACTATGGTTCTGTCAGCAATTGTTGGATGGAAGTGTCTCCTCTGTAATATCAGGGAGCCTGCTTGTCCCCAGGTGCTCTTGAATCATCTTTTCTTTCAACAAGGCATGTTTCAAACAGCTGTGCTGAGGCAGGTGGGAAGCTCTGTCTTTTATTTCTTTTTCCCGTCCTGAAGGACCCCCGTTCCCGTGTTCCGAGCCGGAACCTGTCTGGGTGGCTGTCTCGCAGAGATGAAACAGTGACATCCAGCGGCCACTTTTGACAGAAATGACGTGTCACAAAGCGGGTGTAGTGGCGTGCGAGGGAGAGGTGGTGGTGTGATGCGTGCGGGGAGTGGCAGCAGTTTGAGCTGCAGGCGTGAAGGGCGACCCCAGCATGACTCACCTGCAGGGCTTGATTGTCACCCTTGCCTGTGGGAGGACGGGTGCCAAAGAAAGAAGTTTTGGGATACCGTATTCCCTTGACAGGCAGAACCCATGTTTTGCAGTATCCCTCCGTTTAGCTTTTGAAAGTTGCTGGCTTTCACAGCATAAATAACTTTAGATATAGGCAGAGTTAACTGGCACACCTTTTTCAAAACAGGAAATTATCTAAAACCACAGACATCAGTACTTAATGTACCACATTGCCAAAATGTAACTGAGGTCCTAGGATCTACTCAGTATGGTAGAGAGGCTCTGATTGCTTTGCACTAGCCTGGCAGGTCAGCCAGCTCTGCCCTTAATGGCACATTATGAGGCGCAGTGATTGACTCTGAACGTATCTATAGAGGCAGGGAGTCCCATACACACAGGGTGGTGGGAACCAGAATTTACATCATGGCATCACATAAGCCACCCTTTCCCAGGTCAAGGGCATTGCAAGTTTCTGTACTTGTCCAGGTGGTTTCACTCAACTATCTTAGATCATAACTTCTATTAAAGCATGTTACAATGTAGTGTTTTGATTGTAAGGTTAATTTCACCAGAACAGAAAGGAAGAGTTGCCTTTTAGTAGAGGCAACATGAAGTTCTTACACATGAAAGCATTTTCAGAACACTTCTAACAAACAATGTCTGCTGTGAGTTGTTTTGTATGTCATGGTAGCAGACATTTTAGAAAATGCTTATTTAAAAGAGAAATTTCAGTGCTAAGTTTCAACAAAACACCAACTCATGTTAATCAGCCATCTTTCTTGATTAATATGTTTCTAATGGATAATCTTTTATGCAGATTCTTCTGAACTTAAAAAAAATCATGCCTGCTTTCCTGGTTCACCTTGAACTAAGTTCTTAGTAAAATGGAGTGTTTAGCATCTGTGTCATGTTAAGCCTTAATTGTATCCATAAATGACTGACTTATCTGCAGGATGTGAACCTGTACACTTTTTTGGAGGTGACAGGAAGAAACGATGGCGTTAAAAACTGTAGCACTTGGCTTGTAGAGGGGAGACTGAGGAAGCAGCTTCTAGCTCCAGTGGTTACTTGAGATGACTACTCAAACATGTTGCTAAAATCTGTCATGTATGTTGCCTAGGAATAAAAGGATCTGCATTTGAATTTATTTATGAATATTTTTACTGTGGGATTTATAGGCCTGAAGCACTTTTTTTTTTTTTTTTTTTTTTGGTTGTTTGGCAATCCCACCCCTGGTCTGTATCTTGGACTGCACTGTGTTGTTTGGACCTACCTAGGGTAGGCCTATATAGTCATCACATCTCAGGAGAGAATAAACACCACAGAATGGGGATACAGATAATCCTCTCTCTCCTCCCAGCCTTACTGTCAAGCCTGTCTTGAGAAAACTGGTGGTAAAATGTCCACATCCTTTCATCCTTCCTTTCTTTCTCTATCAGCTATGACATTTTCTCCTGACAACTCAACACTGAAGTTAACGAGTCCTAAAGGACTCATCCTTGCCCCAAGGGGATGACTCACACCCATCCCTGATGATGATGTGGGCAAACACGTATCTAGCATAAGGCCAGCTCAACTTACCCTGGGGCTACAGCCTGACTCTGAAATTTTGGAGGTGCTGCAAGGCAATATTTTCTCCATCACCTCAAACAAAATCATACAAAATTTTTACCATCAGTGGTCAATGAGGAGGATCAGCTACTGCTAAGGAGAACTTGCTTCCTCATAAATGTCCGTAGTGCCTTATTGCCTGATTGTGTTTGTACTAAGGTAGGCTTAGTTAGCTGTTTTTTTTTTCCCTAGATTTACTGAGAAATCAAGTAAGTATACAGAAGTTTCAGTTAAACATTTAAAGGGCTGCAGTGGTAATGCAGATCCCTAGATATGCCTCTGCAAAGGTAAGGAAAGAGAAAGGTATGTCCCTGCATTGCTGTGAACTTCCCACAGTGGCTGCTGCTCCTCTCTGACATAGCTGGAGTGGACATGAAGGACACGTGCTCTGGCTAGAAAGCCAAAATGCTTCAGGGAGAAAATGACCTGGAGAACGCAGATCCAGACTATATTTTCTGAATCTGTAGCCCCTTCTTGGAACAGAGCAGTTATTCACCATCCATCACATAAGACTGGAGCAAAGGGACAGGAAGTCCTTTTAGATATTCATCCACAAACATTCAACATTCAAGATGTGAATTATTTATTTCACAATGAGCACAGATCAGCCATTGCTCTTGAAAGTCTGTTTACTTGAGTTATGATTTTCTGAGGCACATACTACTGTATTAGCAAAATAGGTAGTATAGTAGAAATGGGTTCATCATAAACTAATCCTATTACTAATTGCAGAGCTATGGTATAGCCCCCAGCATTTACTCTGGAAAAACACTGGGATCTAGCCGTACCACTTAAGAGTAATGTGAATGTTAAGAGTCCATTGTTCACATTTTCCTTTACATGGACAAACTTTTGCTATTCCCCATTTGCACATCCTGCTGTCTACTCTCCTTCCTCCCCACATTACAGTGCAGTTACTGTAGCTCAACAGCTGTGGGTTGAGATTCAGTTTGTGACTAATATTTCTAAGAAGGCTTTGAAGAAATTCTTCAATCAGATTTACCATTTTGTACTGATATTTTCAGAAGATTGTTTTTTTTTGCTAAAGATGAAATTTTAGTTTAGAGATTTTCCTTAGTGAAAAGTGAAATACTACATTGGTGGTTTTTGTTGTGGTTGCCTTTCCAACAAAGGAAAAAATATGATTATGTGTTAACATTTTCAGCAATGTCCTTAGAGCCTTGCTTGATGTGTCATTTTCCCAAGCTTCTTAAGAAAATTCTCACCTTGCACACCAAACAAAAAGCACTGGAATATCTTTGGAGGATAATTCTGTCAGCACCACAGGCAAACTCAGTGGTATGCATGTCATTGTTTAACATTTGGCTACATGCTTAAGTGAGGAAAGATGTAGCAAAAAATTAAAGTTTTAGAAGATGTTAGGAGTGTATCACTCTCTTCAACTGTCTGGACAGCTGTTGAACTTCTTGTTTTGATATCCAGATTAACAAAGATAGTTCCTCTCATGGTTGCTCTTTCTCCACTTCATACTTCTCTATAGTGGTAATTTGTATGCTCTGCAGTGGGCTATCTGTAACAGTTCATGGGCTACTGTTATTCCACATAAACACACTGCAGAAACCTTCTCTCAGATAATGCTTGTCCTTATTGCCTCCCCAAAGTATATATAATCCAAATATACAAAATTTATGCATGCAGTCATTTAAAAATGTCAAAATAATGAAATTCTGTGGTTTTATAATTTTTTTTTTGTTGTTCCATAAATACAAACAGCGTGAAATTTGAGCTTGATATGCAAAGACAGTGAAGAGTATCATAACTGGAAGTTCTTGCTGCGTTCAGTTGTGAGGATAATGAATCAAGACTTGACTGCCGTGGTCAACATTAAATGGAGTTCTTTGCCACCATGCACTAAGGAGATTGAAAGAGACTAGACCATTGCCTTAAAGGCTACAAGATTGCAGCTCACGTGAATGAAACCCAAGACTGGTGAAGTTGCTTTCTTCTAACATGTATTATTTGATGGAATTTAGGTGAAGTTTGTTACTGTGAAAAATTCCAGGGAGACCAGAAATAGGAAACCTGTTATGTGGAAAGACACATAATGACAACCATGTAGTACAGATTTAGTTAGTTAGTTAGTTAGTTAGTTAGTTAGTTAGTTAGTTAAATTTTTGTTTTTAAAGTGTCAAAGCTCCAATAGTCTTCAATTAATGGCAGTCCCTGAGAAAGGATTAGGAAAAAACTGATTAAGGAACTTATAATTTCCTTCTCAGAAATCTGAAATAAAGAACACCTCTCTGAAACATTCCTCTCCTGAAGTGTGACTGATCTTTGCACAACTCTTTTGAGTAGCTGGTATCTTTCTTATTCAAGCATATATTTGTTTGCTGTGCTGCTTCATTTAGATAAAAGATGCTATTATCTCATTGAGGGCTGACTTGTGGAGGTAGCAGATTCTGACCTCAGCTTATTTTCATGTCAGCGCCTTTTTTTTTTGCCCCCAGGATTTTTGTGATGCAGAAAGAGACAATAACTTCTTAAGGAAGGTCAGATAACAATTCAGAGGAAGTCATAGGTACTAGTGCATTACTTATGCCATTTGGTTTTAACAAACCTTCTTTAGCTACAGGAGCCAGCAATGCCATCAATATGGTGAGACTGTCATACAAAAGGACCATGCTTCCTCCAGTGTGTGTGACGCAATTTAGAGAGGATCTGCAGTCAGTACTTATGTTTTCACCTTTGCTGAAATGTTAGCTGCAAATAAAGGAAACTATTCCCCCCTTTTAAATAAATACACTGAGAATTATGTCTGTCTTAGCTCCATGTGAGGTCATATTGGTCATCATAAGGGACACCTGAATGACATCTGATCTCAGAGTTGGAAATAACTGACAACATTCATAGCAATAGTGTAAACTTTAGTTTTTTTCAAAGCTGTGAAGTTAGAACTAGGGCAATGAGAGATCTTAGAGAAAAGCAGTTGCTGTTGCACCATTATTTTATTGCTTTGAAAGCAACAAACCATAAATAAATACTCTGGTAAGAACAGATGTTTTGAACTACATTTTTTATTATTATTTTTTTTATTTCAAAACAATTGTTACAGAAATGTCAGAAAGTTCTACTGTAGTAATTGCCAACTTCTGCTTTTTATTACGTATCTAAACACAGTCTAAAAGTGCATCATGAATCCAGTAGACCTTTGAAAAGGAGTGTTTTCCCTAGTGATATACATTTAGAGAAATCATACTTGAAAAGATTCATATTAGTAGGAATTTGTTTAAAATGACATTTTAATAATTTTCCTCCCTTTATAAATGATTGTTATACACTTACAAATGCTAGCCCAAATAACAAATGATTAAATAGCTATTAGTATAGTATATTGCAAACACTGTTCCAGACAGCAGTAGCAGCTTATAGACTCTCCTCGTGTACAAAAACTGCAGTGGTGGAAGAAGGCTATAACTTGAATACAGTTTACTCTTGTGCAGGCATAAAGTTGTATTTCTCAGCCAGTTCTCACTTCTGCCCCTTCCCCAACAAATACTAAAATAAACCACTTTCCTGCAGCAGAAACGACAACAATTTAAGAATTAAACATTTTTTTCCTAATAGCTTTTTAAAAGAACTACAGTGTGGCTCCACAAAAGATTTGAAAACATACAGCAAAAATTAAAAGGTTGGAGAGTGTTTCACAACCAGTTGGGCTCAATGATTCAGTCATTACACTTCTGACTTGATGATGATTTAGGATAATCTGTGGCATGACTCAATGTAATATAGAGTTAGAAATGCAGAGCAAATCCATTCTCTGACAAAAGTCAGAGTAGTCTGTTGAATCAGTGGATTTTTTCTGCAGATCTGCACCAGCATCATTAAGACCATAGTCGCAGTCAGTCTTGGAGAAGAGAAGCCTGTGGTCACCCTGTGATTGGCTATGAGCTGGGATAACTCTCACTGGGGTGCAGAAACTCAGTCCCTCTTCATTCAACACTACTGGTTTTATGCCCATGGTGCAGCAAGGCCAGTGTATCCCATCTAGAGGAATGAAGGGTTTCATTAGGTAAGCAGATACCCCCAATGCTTAACTTCTACCTCATTTGGACATGGACTGTGCTGTTATTTGAAGTGGATGAGTGAAAATTAATACCAGTAAGCTCTGAAGAACATGATCTATACCTGGGATCTTTTAACCAAATTGAAAACACGGCCTTTGTTGAAACAACTGCGCATATTTAAAGAAAAAAACCAAACCCGAAAACAAACCCAGAAATACACTATTATTTTTAAGGATGGCGGAAGCATCTCAAGTACTTAAGTATTCCTTGGGAAATCCAGGAATTACCAGGTCACATCTTCCTTTCTGGTGATTTTCAAATCCTCTTAAATACATAACCTGAGCAATGTAACAAGACACGTGTGCTTGTTCTGAGAATTCGCACCATGAGTTTACAGATAATTTTGTTTCACTGGCTCACTCTAAGCTAACACCTTTGATAACTCTGCTCCCAGGACAGATACTTATTTGCTCCAACTGCAGTCATCGGACTAAAGCTGTGTGCTGCTACCAGCACTTTTTTTTGAGCAGTTGTGTAGTTGCTGACAGTTTCTAAGAAACAAATAATATTCTTCTCATACAAAAAATACACCTAAGATATTTATCCCCTGACAAAAGGCTATCCATTCCACAAAAGGTACAAATCAGTTGGTTTGTTTTTCCTTTTATTTTTTACCAAAAAATCTATAAATGGAAAATGAAAAAGAAAGAGAAAAAGAAAAAAAGAGAGAAAAGCAGCAATCTATATCTCAAACCCAGAGGGATTTCCTTATGTGGATGAATGGATGTTTTGGTTTTTGATTGTATTTTCAAATTATCCCCTCACTGCCATTTGTTAACTGGCACTTGTGCTAAGAACAATAATGTAGCACCTTATCTCTTCCAAAAAAAGAGAGAGCCAAATGTCTGAGCACTGCTGTAGGTTCGCATTTTGTGTTGACTATTTCAGTTTCACAAAATACAATTGTTGTTTAAAAATGATTAATAAAACCACTGACTTTGCTAAAGATCAAATGTAATGGAAATAATGTAAACACCCAAAAGCTCGAATTTGTTCCTAACTGGATTCATCTTTACAGGCAGGCAATAGTAAAATGTTAAGTCTTGTACTACTCCAAAGAAACTCATGAAACAATGCATGCATTTTCATTGACACAAAAAAAGACTAGACGGTAAGGAAGAGAAACTACTTCAGTCGTATCACACTGTTATTGTGAAAGAATAATGTGCTATAATTCAATACCTAGGACAAGTGTATACCCCAACTGTAGAATAGCATCACTTAAACTGGAAACAACGGAACGGATTACTATAGGAAAATATTTATAAAATACTGTACACTGCTTCCTCAGTTGGCCAGCATATGTAAACAAACAGCTAAGTTCAGTTGTTTCAAAATATTATTAAAGTTCATTTATCTTATAATCTTTTGCATAACATGCCAGTTTATCTTTCACACTATCACAACTCACCTGTCACTGCCCACAGTGGCTCATTAGAGGTTTACATCAGCCCATACAGACATTTAAGTGGACCTATACAGAGAAATGTGTGAAATGTACGAAACTTGCACAGCATGACCAGAAATGTGTATTCCATATGTAAGCTAGTAACCGGAGAGTGGAGCTTAATTCTTGACGCAACATGTGTTGCTTTACTGAATGTTACAGATTTACAAACAAGACCTTATATGCAACACTAAAATTGTCCTGTAACGTTCACTGATAGTACCACATGTCACAGCTATACTGGTTTAAATACGGGAGATGTGTATATATATATATATGTGTGTGTGTGTATATATTTCATAAGCTACCCTTATAGAATGTGTCATATGGCACATGCTATAGCTACATGGTGATGGATGTGGTAATATGTCTACTCTCACGAAAGGGTCATGATATTTGGAGTGGGAAATCTGGTCCCATTGCAAGGAATGGGTACCTTACCACATCAAATAGAAAAAGGAGCATTTTGATGCAACGTGTTTAACATAAGTGAGGACAAAATAATCTAACATCCATCATAATATATTCCGTAGACATCACATTGTAGAATAAATGGGAAACATTCAGGAGAAAGTGTTCTGACATCTTGCAATCACACTTTTAACATATGAATTTACATTTTATATGTAATGGCAATTTAAAAGAGGTAAATAAAGTGTCCTGTTTCATTTTACCTGGAATGTGTGCTCCAGATCAATAAAGTGCTGTATCCTATACATTTATACAGCTTCTGGGTTTGGCAAATTCCTTTATCCTGACAAAAGAAGCAATGAAATCTACCCCAGAGGAGAGCCCTATGCCTTGGACTAATTCACTAAGCACTGTTGAGGAATTTCTAATGAATCTGAAGTTCCTCTACAGTAGGCCAGTAATATGGTGAAGGTGGAAGAATCCACAAACAGTTTCAGCAGACATTCGCAAAAGTAACAAAGAAAACAAAGTGAGAATATCCCCTTCTACTCACCAAGGATAGATAGATTTGGAGAAGCCTTAGGAAAAGGCTGCTAACAGAAGATGGCACATTTGAAGCAGATTGTTTAACACAAGTTCCTTTGCCCTTGGGCGTTTTGCTATTGTTCAACAATTGGCCTGTCAAGAGCATGCTTCATAATACAAAGAAAGGACTGTGACCTTTCTCGCTGCTGCCATGTGACCATAAGGCTGAACATGGACTGCAAGGCAATTGCATAAACATGGTGTCTTGGTGGAGTTCAGCTCACTGAAGCCTGATCAAATAGAAGAAAGCAATAAACACGTTGCTTCAGGAAGTTATGAAACACCTTGTGCTTATAGTTCCCCTGCTGCATTTCAGTATTTCCTGAACTTTTCCACGGAGTGACTTGGTACCTAAATGTTTTTGTCTTACTTGCTTCTTTTCTTGAGGCTCATGATTATTTTTATGTCTTGATTTGCTGCCTGTCATATTTAGCTCTCATACAGTACTCAGAGTCTCCCAGAGTGAGATCCCAGTGAGAAAACATCAGTCTGCGTTTTCAAAGCTGCCTTACAGATTTGGAAGATAATTCCTATTGAAATAATGGGATGTACCCCACTTGCATGTGTTTGTTCTTAATAACAAAAAGGGATGGTTCTACACAGCTGTTGGTCATTGTAAAGGTGCTATAATTTTTAATAGCACTAGCTTCAACTCTTTATGAGCTTAAAAGTTGTGTCTTCATAAAGAATGTGAAATTTTGATCCTGTTGCAGTTTATGCTTCTCCACCATTTTCCTATCTTCTGCACGCCCTTCTACCTGTGACCACAGTGATATCTTCTGTGAGAAGTTTGAAACTTGACTTAACATTGTGGAGCGTTAGGAGTGCAGGTGGAGTGAAGTTACAGTTGTCTTCAACCAAAACCCATAATTGTACTACTGTTCAGATACTTTCTTCTCCTGAAATGCATGTTGTGTGATACGCTGCTGAGCGGTGGAAGCCTAGACATAACTGATGGCTTTTCTTGTTTTGCTTTGAAAGCACATACACTTTTTAGTGTTCTGCAGTACTCTGCCAAGAACATTTCCCTTAAGCAACTTTGGACTAATTGCATTAATCAGGATTCAAACTGCTTTATAAATTTTGTATACTTTGAGATATGTGGCGGGGAGGGGGGGGGGAAGGTGCATATTTTTAGGTGAGGGAATGACATGAAAAATTGGCAGCTCAAATGGAACAGCAAGAAGAGCCGGGTAGCGTGCTGGTGGATAAATCTCCTCCATTTGTATATGTAATAAAATGGATCAGTAAGAACCTGACAATATTACGGTGCTCCACTCTAATCACCTTCTTGTTACTGTTCCATCACATCTTTTGCTTTAATGAGGCAACATATTGATGGCAAATGTGGTAAAAAAATAAATAGGTACTATTCCATTTTATTACATTCATCCTGAGCTTGCTCAGTTGTGCTAGAATCTAGAATGCCTGTTTTATACAGGAAATCACCTGATATTTTAATACAAATTCTTCCTCCATTTAAATTGCAGTACAAAAGGCATTTAACTTCCCTTTCTGCTCTTGAAAATATAAACATTTTGTTGCACTAGAAGTTGATACAAAAAGAGACAAGTGAATGTTATGATTGTTATCATGTTCATCTTTCTTCATTCCACAAGTGTGGGATGCAGGAGATTTGGGAGATTTTAGGTTTGTTTACGGCTAGTTCCTACAAAAATAACAAATGGTTTTCATCAGTCATCACAATGGTGAAACAGATGAAAAAGGAGTCATGATTGAAGTTTAGAACATCTAATTTGTACCTCTCTTTTTGCCAGTTAATTTCTGCAGCCCAAAAGCTTAAACAATGACCAAATATCTTAGGATGCCTTCTAGTAAAAGGCAGATTTCTGAACCTACTGATATATTTCTTTTGACTTCATAAAGGGGGCTTGTTATTCCTGTTGTTTCCTAAAGTCTTTGTAAAGCTTTCATCCCTCCTTTTTTTTTCTTAAGTGCAAATGTCAACTGGGTCAAGATGCAGTAACTCAGTGGGTGATGCTGAGACTGACAATGTGCTTCCTTGACCAGTGGCTAATGCCAGAGGAGTTGACAGGAAGAGACATAAGGGTGTTTTTAATTCTGTAAAGAAGAATAGACTGGAGAGCTGACGACTCTTGGGATGCCGATGAGCTTTGTCTGGGTCTAGCTGTGCTTGCTTTCAAAGCTGCGGAAGGCTCCTGTTCTTGACAGTCTCCTCATGGAGAGATTGTCCCCTCTGGTCTCTGGCCTCGAGGACTTACTCCTCTGGAATGGGTTTCTCAGGCCTGTTGTGTTTCGCTGTCTGTCAAGTTTGTCACTGACAGAGTAGCTCTTCCGTGTGTGCTGTGCATGCAACATGTTGGAGTCCTCTGCAGAGTAGCTGTTGGCCCGCTCTATTTTTGGAAGTGGGATGCTGTTGGCCAAAGTTCTTGTAGCATTGCCCTCTTGAGGAGATAAGGAGATACCCTTCTTGTCTTTGGTCTCAATATCCTCATGATCAGAGCTTGGGTGACTTAATTCAGCCTCTCTCTCTGGATGGCAGCATCCCATGTCCTCCACTTTGCCCCCGAGACTTCCAGGAAAACAGTCTCTCTCTGCGATGGCCTGGGGAGCACTCACACACCTTGTGTCTATGCAGTCTGTAATACTTGTGTACTCTGCTGTTTTGACTGGGACACCAAGGCTGCTGAAGTAGCTTCGAGATGGAGAGAACATAAAGCTGTGCGATTTCACAATTGGTGTTTCTTCCAGAATAAATGCAGTTGTAGCCAGGTAACGACTGCTTTTAGAGCGCTCTAAAGTATGATACAAGGGAGGGTCTGAATCCCAGGGGATTTGGCAATCTGTGATTTGCGAATAGTCTGAAGAAAACGCTCTTGTTTCTATTCCAGAGGTTTCCTCATAATCAAGACTCCTGCCAGAAATTTTTTCAGCAGGTGTACTACTAATGTATGCACTGTTTGCTAAAATGGAAGAGGTTATGTGAGCCTGCAGAGTTGTATCTCCGGTACCAAGAATATTTATGGAGCTGTCAAGTGGCTCTGTGTCAGAGTGCATTTCATCCATAGCAGAAACGTAGATGTCTATACAAGATGAAGGCCTTCTGGAGTTTGGGGCAATTGACAAAGTGCTTGTAGGGGCTAAGGGAACCTTTCCTTCTTTCGCTATCGAGTGGGAACTGGTAGCCCGATGCAGGCTTGGAGATCTTTCCTTAAAGATGCTTTCAAACTTTTCCAATCCACACTTGTCCTTCATATTTGTTGCATAGAAAGAGTGGCTTCGCATACGGGGTGTGATTGTAGGAGATGTTGGAGACATGGACTCCTCTCCCATGGGATCTATGCTCTCTTGAAGCTTGTAAGTATTTCCTTCCTGACTATTGAAGCTACTCTGCCTCACGATGTAGGCTGCATCAGTACAGTCAGATGAGGTCCTGGATCGTATCTTGGTTGTCTCACCTCTCTCTATGCCGGTCAGTTTTTCTAAGGCAGTCACCATTCGTCCCATCATATCTTCCAGCTGAGCAAGCCTGATGTCAACAGTCTGCAAAGAGGCCTTCATGCAGTGCTCTCTCTCATTCACTTCTTCCAGTCGCATGGCCATGTTCTCTACCCTTAAGAAATGAAAGAAGTAAACAGGTTAATTTCTACAAAGTAGAGATATTCAGCAAAAAGGTCACCAAAGCAAATGGGAACAAGTAAGTCTAAAAATTCAAAGCCAGTCTCCACCACCTTCTGTCAAAACTCTGCTAAAAGAAGTTTTGCAAACAAATACCACTTGCTCAGGAAAGTGTTGCAGTGAGTTAAACTAGGAGTGTCAGCTGCGTAATCTAGAGGGCTTTTTTTGTGTGTCCCAGGGTCAGGTGTTACTACAGAAATGTTATTATGATTTACTGCCTGTCTGCTGCCAAAATTTCTAATTAGAATGAATCACACTTAGAGCAGACACCACAATCCAGTTGATCCCAGTTGTGCCATGCACAATACCACTTCAGGTAATTGTAGAAACAAATGAAGGGAAGTAGACAATACATCACATAAAGGGGGTAACATTCCTTTTTTTCTTTTTTTTTTTCCTTTTCCTTTTCTAGTGTTTTCCCCACATTTACACCAACTAGTGCTACGTGGACCTAACAAAATAATTTTTGGTCTCTGATTAATTTTTAGATGAGATATATAGAAAGGTGTACTGAAACTAGGTAGTATCAAGTAAAGTGTGCATGAAAACCGCAGGGAGGAAAACACTGATCAAACCAAATACAGACTGCACTAGGGTACATACACTAACACAGATCCATTACTGTAACTGAACTTTGGGTCATCTGTGTTAACAGTTTAGAGATTGAAATGATGGATTTAAAAGTTATTTATTAGCTGCCTATAATTTTATATAAATAAGAAGTTAGGTTCAAGTATTAACAGGTAGTAATTGAACGTGTGATCCTAATTTAAATTTCAGTGTATCTGTTCTACACTGTTGATCTGTCTAATCTCAAACTCTTTTTTTTTTTTTAAATTTTTTTATTTTATTTTTTTACTGGNGAATGTTGGTTAACTTCCAGCAGCTAGAACAAAAGAGAACTGTACACAGTAGCAGCAGACCAATCACTCTTTGCAGCAGAGTGTGTGAACTGAAGGCTTTACCCTACCAGATGTGTGCTGATAGCATGTAGCTTAGCAGAAATAATATATTAGCACAAAGAATGTAATAATAAAGGTCTCTGATCTGCACAAAGTCTGTGAATCAATCACCGCATGGAAGTAATCACAGATGTGATTGCATTGCTAGTAGTAGGAAATTTGTATAGAAACTCAACAAGATAAGGGTAGTGCAGTCCAGGAGTACACAGGGTGTACAAGATAAGGGTAGTGCACAGGAGTAACCAGAGATGTACACAGGTAAGTGAAAGTGCATATTTACACTGGATGGGCCCTGGCTACACCATTTTATTCACAGAAATAAAGCTCGGGTGAATATGGTGTGCTCCAAATCCAAAGCTATTAGCTGAACCTACTCACCTTTTGTTATATATATTGCATATAGCCACTCTCAGATTTTTTTAACATAAATGTATTCTTTTGATTGGTGATATTTCTTTACATTAAATTGATGTTCAGTTCTGCAATAATTCATTACACAGAACAGCACTCTTAGTAGACGTGATAAAATATCTGTCAAACATTTGGACACAGAGAATATGTTCTGGAAAAATAGGGTCATAATCTCATCCTTAAAATATGTTAGTAAATGGAATTTTCTATTTTCTTGTATTGTTCTTGCACTCAGTGAACAGACAGCTAGAGATGTATTTTGTTCAGGAACAGTTTTGAATTAAAACAGTATTTCAAAATAAAAATGGGCAAGTTTTACTTTGAATTTTTTTTCCATGTGTAATTGAAGATAGTATAAACCTTTTGGCAAATACGGTATCTATTTATGCTGTCTCCACTGCACCTGTGCTTTTCCTTACAGAAAGATTTATCCAAAGTATGAGAAGGTGCCAAGCCATCCTAATAGATGGGAATGAGAACAGAAAAAGAGGATGCTACATGTAAAATGTACATCAATTGCGTTCTGCTGAAGCTCAAAAATTTCTAATGGTGAAAACAACTTGGACTCTCTGAGGACAATATTCAGTAACTGGGAGAAAATAGAAGGTCATAACTGTGAAACTGGCAAAGCCTTTATATTACCTCTGGTGAACCTTTTTAATTATGATTTGGGAGATGATGGCTTTGGCTGGCACTTGTTTTGGCTATGTTTATTTTTAACCTTTGCACATGAGTTCATCAATAATTTAATTGAAATAATGATTTAGTGGTAGTAAGGCAATCCTTTCAGGAGTAGACTTCTTAATTGAGAGTTAGAATTAGTCCCTTTGTGGATCTATGTCCATTTTTAAGGCATCATTTATACTTGAAAATCCTTTTAAACTGCCACAAGGAGTGTAGACACTGAAAGTCACTCAAAGGGGTCTCCACTCTGCTTGTTATAGGCGATGGTAGAATGGTTTTACTTAAATAAAACATAGGCAACATTTCCCAAGCCTGTAACAGGCTGTGGGTACTTTGCCTGACATCATTTCGTAAAGCACTGCTGATGCAAGTGGCCAGCCAATTTTCCTAGGTGCAGTGGTTTCTGCAGGCTAAGGAAGATGGGTTGTCCTTGCTGTGTTCCCACCTGGAGTCTAAGACCATTTAGCTCTTTGTGTCCACAGAGAGATGCCATTGGATTCACAGGCTGAATTTCCTGCTGTCACTCTGCTCATGTGGCTGAATCTTCTAGGCTTGGTAGTGGCCCTTTTACCGACCCAAGCCTGTTTCTGTGCACTTCAGCCTACCATTTCTGAAATCTGGATAATACATCTTCATTCACATAGGTGTTGTTAGTATCATTGCACTACATTGCACACTACACATTGGACTATAAGCATGAAAGTACTGTAGTAATGGACACTATACAGCACCAAAGATGACATAGTATCTACTCTTATCTGCTTTTTAAAGAGTTATGATGTGACCCTGCTCAGGTTTGCATTGGGTTTGAAAGAATTGAGACCTGTCCATATGAAAAAAAAATCCTACTAAAGAGACTGTTGTAGTGACTTCATGCCAGATCAAGAAAAGCAGTACATACTTTATCAGATTATGCACGTCTCTGTGCTGGTCAAAATGTGCCACTGAAAGTTTCACAGTGACTAGAAAGGAAGGCTCTCCAGGAAAAGTCGTGATTCTTCTGCTGTAGTAAATTTCTCCAACTTTGCTTTCCTCATAGGTTTGCAGAAGATTCAGTAAGATTTTCCTAAGCTGATAAATGCTGTTCAGGGAAACACCTTACAGCTTTGTACTGCTTTGTATTTTTCTGCTTAGGCGGTCACTTCTCTGATGTGTATCACTAAGCTGCTGCTATTTCTATGTGCCTGTCTGAGATCCTAGGTATTGAGTTATTCCTCCAAGTTATTTAGTACCTGGTACCAGGAGAAGACAAATGTTTGAATTCTTGCTTTTAACTTCTGAATGTGAAAGTGTAAGGTAAAAGACATATTCTATGTGAGGACACCAAATCTGGACACATCTGTAATGTTGTTATAGGAGAAGCAAGGTGATTGCTGAATCAAGACAGGCCCCATAGGATGGACTGCTCCTGGGTGAGAGTATAAACTGCAGCTTGTTGTAGGCCAGTCAGACAGGATGCTGTGGTCCTGACCAAGCACAGCCATTGAACACTTAACTGAAAACCACCCAGGTCAATGAAACAGAGATGGGATATCTTTTTGTTTTGTTTTTGTGAGTTCCTAATCTGTCTCTGGGGCTGAACCTGAAAGAAAGATTCTGTTCCCCATCTCCTATTTCCCTTTCAGTGCTAGCCCCCTGCTCCTTCTTCCAGGTGTACTGGACTTTGCATCTATGATGTGCAGCTGTATTTCCTCCAAGCAGGACCTGGGACACTGATAAATCTGTCTGCAAGTAGGAACTGCTCAGTCAGGGGGTGAGGGTATCTTGAATGGGAAGGAAATGAACAGTCCAACTCCAGGTGCAGGTATATCACGCATGGCTTGTCCCAGCCTTTCCTTCTCTTTTAGCCTAACAGCACCCACAGCTTCCTGCAAATGGAAGACCTTCAGGGGGAACTTCACTGGCATTTGCAGAGATTTCTGATTCAATTTTACACCAGTTGGACAGATGATTAAGCTGTTATCTTATGGATATATTGTAGGTATTTTTCTTCATCTGCTACTACAGACTAATGATTGGGCATTGAAAGAGAAACTGTGTGGTCTTATATCTTTGATTTCCTTGCTTTATGTCTTCCTACAGAAATTATAAAATGAGAATCTGGATGTTAAGTGGTACACAAGTTACAAAAAAGATGTTTGGTATTTTATATTAAGAATACTTCAAGGTCTGGTGTCCTGAAGGGACAAAGCCTCAAATATACCCTTAACCAGACAATGGAGCAGGATCTGGGAGGTCTGGTTTTGCAGGACATTGCCCATGTTGCCCAGGCTTGTCTGAACCTGGCCAAGTGGGCCAGGTGTGTGTGCCTCTGGCCATGTTTGGAGAAAACCTGAGTCTATGGGTTAAAGTATTAGGTTTCTATCTCTTAATCTTTGTTGCCACTGGCCATCATTGTCTCGGGAAATCTATAAATGCTAGCCCAAAGGGTGAGCAATTTGCCTTGTTTTACTGGAAGAAGCAACAAGAGCCACTGCAGAGGTTGCAGCTAAAGAACCTCTCTATAGCAGGCAAAGCTACGAAACCTACCCCAGAGCTGAAGGGACAAAAGCTGCTCAAAAGCACAAGCACCAGAGATACCCCAGATCATAGCCCACCTGGACAGCCACATCATCCACCTGCCTACACCATGCCAGGGACTCATCCTTCACAGAGAAGCCTCTCCCCAGCACAGCAGCACCCAGGTGCAGAGGCCACTGCTGGCTGGCATGAATTCAAATGTGCCACGTACTGTTGGGATTATAAATACAGCAACCGAATCTACTGGGCTGGAGTGATTTGCAGTGAGTAACCCAGCAAATCTGGTTGTTATAGGCATCTGTTAAAAGGTTCTGTTCCCCTTGCCAATCTATTGGGCGAGTTTCCCTTTTTTGGCAAAGTCAGCATGTTGCCAAAGTCTTTCTTTACAGTTTAAATTTCTGTTAGCTGTTTCTGGTTTTTGCTATTATTGTTTAAATTGTTACATGTTCCTGCTTGTGAGATACCTTTCCACAATCATGTATTTCAAAACAGTAAATAGGTTTTATTAATATTCTCCACAGGATTTTTGATTAATAAAGTTTTAATGTTTTTATTAATCATCATGCCAATTATTAAATATTAATAACCATGATGCCTGGCCATAACTGCAGATAACATTACCTGGGCATCTAGTTTTTAAAATGTGTTTATTACTTAGCCCTGATTCCTCAAATAACTTTAAAGTATTCCTCAGATCTCTGAAATACTTGCACTTGCCTTGGATGGTAGAGCATTGCAGGTGGTTTGGAAAGAGAAGAAGAAAGCTCTTAGTAGATGAGAACTGCATTCACTTGGGATTTTTTTGTTGCAAGTCCTAGTAGTGTGCTTGGGTCCCAGAGTGGCTGCTACACCAAATGGGAGTGATACCTGGGTCCCTCCTATAGTGCTGTGGTATGCTGCTTTCCACATTAGACTGTTTGGCTAAGGTAAATGCATTTTTAAAGAACTACTTTTCTGTGGGACTCTGGTGCTTGTCATCATTTAGGATTTATAATAATGAATTCTCTGGAACAAGGTGCTTTAAGCTGTCTGTTTAAAACAGAGATAAGGGTTTTTTTTTTCCCATAAAAGAGGCCAGCACAGAGTGCAAAGGCAGACTTTTAGGCATTTGTTTTAAAAGACTTAGAGCACTTACTTGAGGCAAGAGGTATCCCATCTAGATTACTTCTTATTTTCAAAGATTTCAAACAGACCTCTTCTTTTCTTAACTACCAAAAGGAAAGCTCTACCCCAAAGAGATTGGAATCTGTATCTATGGCTTTCATATTAGTTCCCTGACCACTGGGCTATCATAACACAAGGAAAAAAAAAAGTACTCAGTTGTACCACAGATCAGTTTAGCCCACCATTTTACTTCAAAGCGTATGTAATTCTTCCCTCCTTATATTCTTCATTCTCCAAGCATTTTCTGCCTAGGAACTTCATGGGCTCAATATGCTCTCCAAGTATGTAGCAGTCTTTACTGGATTACTTGTCCATAAGCTTTTCTAGTCTCTGTTTGAACCCCCATAGACTTTTATCAGATTCTTTTAGACCTTATCAGATTCTTTTAGACCTCATCAGCTTTCAAGAATTTTGTCTATTCCACTACTTATTGCATGGTAAAAAAAAATCACTTATTTTTGTTTTATTTTGAACCTGTGCTCCTGCTAGGTTAATCTTTTGTTCTCTTATATCTTGTTCTGGGAGAGACAGCAAATAATTGATTTCTACTAACTCTCTCCTTGCACTCATAAT
Source organism: Indicator maculatus (assembly GCA_013399975.1). Taxonomy (NCBI): domain Eukaryota; kingdom Metazoa; phylum Chordata; class Aves; order Piciformes; family Indicatoridae; genus Indicator; species Indicator maculatus. The sequence continues at coordinate 31,100 of VXBD01000038.1, forward strand.
TATATAGACCTCTATTATTCCATTTCTCTTGTCTCTTCCAGACTAAGCAGAGCTGCAATAATTTGACATTTTTTACAAGGAAGCCATTCCATGCCTTACCGTTCTCCTTCCTTCTCTAATGTCCATTTAGAAAATACGTGTTTTGGGCATTCTGTTTTCAGTAAGCAGACAACTACAGGATAGCATATCTGCTAATCCTGCTCTGGGAGAGATTTATTTCAAAACCAGATGAACACCTTTTAGGCATAGCTGCAGCAGGGGCAGTGCCAGATTATGTACAAGAAGAGTGTTATATCTGTGCAATTGACTGCAATGACAACTCAACTTACTTCTGTTATTGAAGTTGAAGTGGAATGTTCAGGGAATGGAGTTTTCAGTGGTCTATACGTTTTATGAATATCTGACAGGATATTCCCCTAAAATACTTCTTGGTAACAGTGCTATGAATCAAACTACAAGCTCTGCTCTCAAACTTAAACTCTGTTGCTCAGCTGCTGTGTGATGAAAGAATGTAAGTACCACAGCAGAATTTTCATGAATTTTTAGGATGAATGAATTTGAAGACTGTCAACTTTCTCTAAAATTAACATATTATCTTTGTTCTCTGTGCATTTCATTGCTGTTGGTGAATTGCCTAGTTTCTTTTAAATTAATGTCAAGATTCCTATTGCTCTCAATGAAAGTAGCTGACCTGGCAAGGCCATCCAGAACAAGGCTTGCTCTCTGTGTGATTGGCTCGTGCTAAAGCCATAGTTTTCATTGAGGAACTCTCATTTACTCTACCATTGTGTTCTGACCACTTGTGCCCTTAAGTTCTGCTTTAAGAACTGAAATCCAATAATAATTTATGTTTCTCACTCCATCAGTTGTATTCTAATACATCTGGTTGAAAGATTTGCATTTTCAAAACTTTGAGGAACATTTGCTTTAATAAAAAAAGAAAGAAATGTACCACCTTTTGTCACTTTTTAGTTAAGATTTACTAAAAATAGCTTAAATATTTCCCTTTTCAAGAAAAAGGAAGGGTGAGACTGGCAACAGGAAAACATTTCCTGATCAACTCACGAGAGAGCAAACAAAAAAAAATGCACCTTTCTGAAGTGACACGGATCCTTTCATCATTGGAGGAATTGAATCTGTCATCCTTTTCTCTAAAATATTCTTCTATGCACTGCTCTTCAAAATCATGGACTTTTTTCAGTTCATCCTCAGTTATGAACAGTTCTGTGGAAACAATAGAAAAATGTGAATTTGTCAAAGATTAACACAGGAAATTAATTACATTCTTCTTATTGTGGAATTCATGGACTAAACTTTCAAAAGCAGGCTTTGAATTTGTCTGGTGTTTTTGTATGAAAGCAGATAGATGCAGCTAATTACCAAATTAGTGGCTTCAATTATATGTGATTCTGGAGATGGGAACACTTAAGCAGGCAAATACTGAGCAGACATGAATGTGTTTTGATTGCATGAAATCTAAACACAGCTGCTGGTCAGGGCCTGGAGAGACAGTGGGAGCAAAAGCCCACCTGTAGCCTAAGACAGAATACAATCAAACTAGCTGCCAGTTAGGAAAGGAGTCTGAGTACAGAGGATCTATTTGACATGGCAAGGGTTGATCTGCAGGCAGCATCAAGGGCTGTGGCAGACGGTGTGATGTGAGTGGGAGAAGAGCAGTCTGGTTGTACTTGCAACTTCAGTACCACCACATGGCTTATGCTCCCTTCTAAGAGTTATGAGAGTTCGTATCTAAGTGTCTGAAGGAACTACTCCTCCAGTTTAAGTCCATGTTGAGGAGGGAACATGTGTCTACAAAATAATTACTTCTCACCGTCTCTCACCTTATCTAGGTAAAAAAACTGCCGAGGCAAGTGTGTGTTACTTGCTCAAAAAGTAGTAATGCTCTCTCTGTATTTTCAGAGAGATCTGGAAGTGTGGTGGACTGTAAGAAGAATTACAGAAATAAAAGACCTCTAGCAACAGCAAAACAAACCTCTTTGCTTTAAAGAAAAAAAGAGGGTAACAACTCCAAAAAATCCCAGAAAAAAACATAGCCCTCTTCTGAGAAGAAATCAGGGTTGAGCAATGCAGTTAACCCAATTCCAGTAAGATTTTTGCAGTTGAAAGCAGTTCTGTGATGGAAAGGTTATCAAGGTGCTGGACTTAGCCTTCATTCATGTCAAACCCTAGATGTCACCATGGCCATTTGCAAGTGTCACTGTAAAATTGTCTAAGGCTTACTTAATCCATAGTCTCTCTCATCTGGGTCACTTTCATGCTTCCGCCATCTGCAGCAGAGGTGTTGGAATATCATAGTCATGTGGCTGAAAATGATCAGAGGCGGTGGGAGAACAGGTCTTTCATGAAATGTCATGATTAGCTGATATCTTTGAAACTTCCATACTTGGTTGGATATGGATTTGACTTCGAAAAATGTATTGCTAGAAGGCAAGAAGAGGAAAATAACATCAGATTGAAATGGTTTTGGGTACTTTGCTGAAGATGAAATGACGGCACCTTAACTAGACACATTCCACTATTAGTGGCAAATGTTTCTTTGTCACAAAAAAAAAAAAAAGAAAAGAAGAAAAACAATAAATATGTGCTTTTGTAAAGCGTTGTGGCAATGAGCCATTTTAAAGTACCTTACTGTTGTGTATGTCTACTCTGTACAATTACTGATTCTTACAACAACCAGGAAAGTATTTCTGTTCTTGTTTACTGTATCAGGAGTAGATGATGCAATAACTGAACTTTAAATTTTTTAGCATCTCAGCCCTGATTCCTGTCAGGTGTTTGTCCTTGAAAGTGAGACAATGTGAAGAGCTTGGCCCAAGATACTGCCTCTTTGCCTTTCTTGCTCTCACATCCTCTGATAAAGTCTGCATCCTAGCAGCCTACTTAGACTGTGAATGAATAATGTCCATCCCCCAGAAGTCCGTATTTTCCAGTGTGTCACTCACTTGAAAACAGCAATGAGGAGGTTCACCAAAAGGATGTTTGCAACCAAGAGGTAACAGGCCATGATGGCAGGAACAATCCATGCTCCTGTCTTGCAGGGAGGTAGCTGGATTATTTTGCCATCTTCTCTGGTTTCATTTTGGCCACAAGGAGCTGGAAACAAAAATGCAAAAAAATGCAAGATAGGAATGAATCTTATTTTTTCAGTGCTTTTAACCGAAGTACTTAAATATTTATAAAGGCCAAAGGAGTATCTTCTGAAAACAGTATCATTGATGCTTCTCCCAAGAAGTCTGCACTTGCTATCAAAGAATTTACAAGCAGAAATTCTTGTAATAGTGTGTTATCTGCCATGAATATCAAGATATTTTCCTCAGAAACTGCAGGAGATGTTCCTGGTGTGAGAAAGCTGCCTGGTCGCGTACAGATAAAATATCATGGTATTCTGACAGTAATTACTGGCTAGGGAAAAAAAGTTTAATCCTGGAAAAATGGCATGCATATTATTTCTTTAATGGTGAAAGTGTGGTCTTTCTTGATTGATGGAGAGAGATGTGACAAACAGCATAGGGAAAAAGAAGTACATGAATGTAAATTAAAGACTAGACATGTGTTGCTGTTCACTACACTGCCCTGAGCCCCTCTGGGATATACTCACAGTGACCTTCTGCTGTTAAGGACTTTTGACTGCATGCCTAGAAACAGTGGGGGAGATTTTTGAGTCTTTACTGTACCGGGTAAAGGGACTTGTAAGCAACAGAGTTGCCACCTGTTTCTTCCCCTAATGCTTTGGAACCAAAATGTTCTCAATATTAATGCTGCAGAACTGAATCACGGAGAGAAAAACCATAGTGAAATAGTTTTCCTTGATTATTTTTATATGTGCCTTCATATATTGTGGTGGGTGATCTGCATTTGCAAGTTTTGTCAGTTTATGTGTATCTTAGTCCTAGTGGTCCCAAGTACCTCTGTAATCAGCTCTTCAAGAAAAGATTTGAAGAAGAAGCTTACATACACAAACCATTTTAATAATTTTATGCAGCAATGCAGCTAGTTTCCCCTCATCCCCATTGAAAAGAAGATTAAGTGAGAAATTTTCAAAGCACTCAGCACTGGCTCAGTTCCTGCTGGCATTAGTGAGAGTTTCCCCCTGACTTTACGGACCACAAAGTCTCTTTTGCCTAAGCTCTGTTTTGTAGAATTCCACCAAAGTCAACAAATCCAGGATTTCCAATACTAGCTATTGCTTCTTAAAAAGGTCTTTCTGCACTTGGGTCATTCTGTTTGTGTGGAAACACTAAGTTGCTCACATATTGATTCATAGCTACAAAGCCCAATACAGCACAATACTGAAATCCATCATGATTTCACCAGTAACAGAACAATCACTCTGTAAGTTGGTGAAACTTGTCCATTTTTGTGCAGAAGAACATAGGAAATAATGCCTTTTGTAGCAATGAGAAAAGCTGGTGTAAAATGTATTTTAAAGCTTAGATCAATGACCTCAAAAACTCAGTTCAAAGTCTGGTTACAATTCTATTATCTCATTTTTTATTAAAAGAAGAATTAAAAAAAAAAGGCAGTTTTCCCAACTACCGAGACACAAATAATTTCTTCATCTTTATTTCCTTACAACAAAGCATTCAGAATACTATTAATGCTTCCCTGACTTTATCACCATTGGAATTCCTACAAATACAAGTTCCCATAGTCTATTCTGTACCTGCAGAGATGTTTCACTTTTTACAAAAGTTTTTATTTTGTTTCTCCACATCTTGTTGTGGGAACGTTTTTTAAATAACAAGGGAATACCAATGTCATGCCTTCCTTTATGGAGACCTAAGCCACTACTTTAGTCTTCACATCTTCAGCTGCATGAGGAAATGTGTGATGTGTGTCCAAAATGCAGAAGCCTGTGTTCGACTTCACGTCACTGAAAGTCTTCCACCTTTAAACTACAACATTAATTTTAAAGGATTTTTTTTCCTGGCTATTAAATGAACTATTCCTAGGAAAGTAGAAACAGAAGTTACTCTCTCTATGAAAAAGGATATGATATTCTTTTTAGATAATGAAGATACTTATTTATATGTAAGAAACTAGAATTCTGTTTCTAGGATGCCACAGGCCTTGTTAAAGTAACCTGGGACAGTTTAGTTCCCCCATCCTAGTATCTAGAATCCCAAACACATCTGACCTCCTTGTTACAACAAGATGGGGCAGCTCACTTTCCCTCTCTGCACATTCCCCAGCATAGGTGCCAACAGGATGGCCAGCTGCAGATCTCAGAACTCAGACAACAGCCACTGCACTACATCATCGAGGTTGCTAATGAGCAAACCAGGACATTGCATAAGTATGAAATGTTGGTCGGTGCAAGCTTTATTATCCACCCCTTCAGTGTTTTCCCTTGTGCTTTGCTCCCAAGCAGGGTTCCACTGCATTGAGACCCATTTGATTAGTGTCAGTGTCCCGGGGCTCCCACTGAGGTAAGGCTATACTTTCCGCAGAGCCAAAGCTTTCACTTGCTGAGTGCTGTGCCTCGTTCCTGAGGGATCTGCACCTGCCTCCATGTGTAATACAGTTTGCATATTTTAATTACGTTTGGAGAAAATCAGTGATTTTTGTGGTATGTGCAGGAACATATTGTGATACCCATCTTTTTCAAAGTACAGTTTTAACATGTATGAAAGCATACTCATCTTTTTACATTACTGCCTTGCTTTAACAAAAACAAACAAACAAACAAACAAACAACCCCCCCCCCAACAAACTCCAAACATAGAATATTTAATTCTTTTGGAATGTTTTGCTGCAGCAAATTCTGCATATTTCAGGTAACTGAAAACCTTAATCAGTCTGATAGATACAGGCCACCGGATAGAAGTCGGACATTATGTCCTGAACTCAGGCTTTATAAAATATTAGATGGCTGGAGTTTTAATTTCATTTGCATGCATTAACTTCACTCAGCTTTCAAATATTGCATCCTGACATCTGTGGATGAGCAAATTTTTTCATCTCTGATTTCCTTTACCACAATCTCTTCCTATGTTCATTTTTCCTTCCTGGTTCCCATTTACAGTTTCCTGTACAGGCCTTTCCTGCTGTAATAGCGAATCCTTCCTCTTTCCTGGCCAGCAAACAGTTGCAAAGCAAACAGCAGTAATCCACCCTTCTGTGCGTTTCAGGCCTAATGTGGTGGCAGAGCTTGGGAAGAATTTGTTTCCCTGCTGTAATTACCGACATGGGCACTGCCCATTTTTAATGCATATTGAGAGGAAGGCATGTGAAACAATGCTTGAAGTTTCTGCGTTGTGGCTCTTCCCCCAGCTGCACACTTCCAAAGCAGTTGTGAGAGATAATGGAGAGAGAAAAGTCCATTACTGAACTGCTTTGTTACCAAATAGATTTTTGCCTTTGATGAAAACTTCTAGTGTAAAAATGGGTATCACTTTTACAACAGAATTTGAACATTTTGGACATCACTGCAGAATGTTTTTATATGTTCAATTCTAAAGAATAAGGAAACCGCTAAGCGCGTATTAACTGACAAACCAACCCATCCTTTTGTTTTAATTTTTTTGTCTAATTTAATTAAAAAAAATTATACCAGTCTGGATATTTTAAATGCACGTTCATTACCCTGTGTTAGGACCATCCAATTTTGATCTACACTGAACCCAAAGGATGTGAATTAATTTTATAATTTTTTAAATCAAACGTCTAAGCAACCATACCAACCTGCTAGGCTGGTAAATACTGGAAAAAAGGCTAAGCAAGCTGCCTAAGGCCATCCACGTTTTTGATGATAGAAAATAGTGAACTCCAGGAACTCTGAATCTCACACCATTGCTCTGTTCATCAGCAGAAACATCCAGGGAATTGAGCAGTGTCTCAATACTTGAAAAAAGTTGCTTTGTGACCTTACATATTCCTTCTTGCTCTCAGCCACATTGAAAATTACTGTGAAGTGTCTCTCAAATCTGCTGGTATTTTAATTATTATTCATAGTAAATGTTTGTATTTTTTCCTTTTATTTCTAGTGTTTTCTCCCTCTTCCTCCCCCTATATTAAAAATATCCAACAAAATGGAATCCAAAATATAATCTCAGATGAGTGCTAAGAAGGGGAATACTACTGCAACATGGCCAGAAAGACTTCCAAAATTGTGTGTAGGTTGTGCACAAATGTCATCCTCTGCCTTTGTCTAACAATGCTAAAAATATTGCCTGTGCTACAGAACCAAAATACAGATTAAAAAAAACCAAACCAACCAACCAACAAAAAAAGCAACAAAGAACTTCCCCCTAAAAACATTGGTATTGTTTATTGTGTTTTGTGCAAACCTGCTCTGTTTGTTCTAATTTCAGAATCAGCCATGTAAATCACAGCCCTTGTGGGAAGCTCCTACAGAGCTAGGAAAAGCATAAAAACTCTGCAATCACATAGAATTTTATTGAAAAGTTTCATTTATACTAATAAAGCTTCAAGAACTTAAATAAAAATCTAACAAACTAAGAAATTTAAAGAATTTCAAAAAGTCTTTCACAGTAATTACACTTTCTTCTTAAGCTTGTATGTAGTAGTCTATCCTCTTCCGAAACAAGCTGCTTGGCATTCTACCAACACAAGTGGAAGGACAGGAGACCCCATCTTTTTCTCTTAAACTCTACAAGTTTCTCCAATAGGCAAGTAGGCACAGGGAACAAATGAAAAACTCAGACTGATCTTCAGATTCCAGATGGCACTTGAAATACTTTCATGAGGGAAGAAAACTCAGATGCAAACCTGGTATGTGAGACACTAGACAAATCTGAAAAACCGATCAAACCAAAAAAACCCAAAAAACCAACCCAAAGCCATGTTGTCTGACAGCACTCTCAGTTGTTTTGCATTCTGCATATAGGATAATGTGGGGTCTGCTGCTGATTTTCTGCAAGGGACTGCCATTTCTCAAGTTGACATCTTTGCCTTCTAGGTAAATTTTTTACCAAGCAAATTCACTTCTCTCCTTTCTACCCTTTTAAAAAATAGGTGCAATGTTTCCTTTCTGCAAGTCCCCAGGACTTCACCTGAGTGCCATGACTTTTCAAATATCATGGAGAGTGGCTTGGCAATTACATCAGCTGATTCCATCAGGACTCTGAGATGCATTTTGTCAGGTCCCATAGACTTGTACATGTTCAGATTCCTCAGATGATCACACACCTTATCTACACTTACAGTGGGAGGGACTTTGTCTCCCTGGTCTCCAACTTATGAGCCATCAGCATGGGAGCCACGAGGAGAGGGGTTACCAGTGAAGACTGAGGCAAAAAAGTTGTTTAGAATCTCAGCCTTCCCTCATCTGTTATAACAAGTTCCCCACTGTTGCTCATCAAGGAGGGATAACCTTTCTTTTTCTGGTTTATGTACCTTTTCCTTTTCTGGTTTATGTACCTGTAGAAGCCTTTCTTGTTTTTCTTTACATCCCTTGCCAAGTTCAGTTCCAGCTGTGCCCTGACCTTCCTAACCTTGTCCCTACACAACCCGGCAATGTCCCCATACTCTTCCCAGGATGCCTGTCCCTCCTTACCTTTCCTCTGTAGTCCCAAATTGCCCTTTAGTTTGATGAGCAGGTCTTGCCTCAGCCATGGTGATCTCTTGCCTTCCTTGCCCTGTTTCAAACACCTGGGGATTGAGATCTTTTGTGCTCTATGGAAGGCATCCA
>VXBD01000038.1:42010-56229 GCA_013399975.1 Indicator maculatus
CTCTATGGAAGGCATCCATAAAGATATGCCAGCTCTGTTCCGCTCCCTTTGTCCCTGAAGGCCATTTCCCATAGGGTCCTATTTACTAACTCCTTGAAGAGCTGGAAGTTTCCATTCCTAAAATTTAGAGTCCTAACTGTAGTTCTCCTTGGCTTCATACCCCTTAGGATGGTGAACTGCACTAGTGCATGATTGCTGCTGCCTTCGACTTTGACATCCCTGATGACTTCACTTGTATTTTAACAATAACACATCCCCTAGTGTAGGGCTGTTATCTTCTTGTCTTAAGAAGTTGTCATCTAGACACTCTATGACCCTCCTGGATTGCCTACAGCCAGCCATGCTGCTTTTCCAGCAGATATCAGGATGGTTAAAATCCCCCAGAAGGATGAGAACCTGTGAACATTCTGTCTCCTTGAGCTGGAGTAAGAAGGCTTCATCCATAGGCTCCACCTGATCGAGCGATGTGTAGTAGACTCCAGCTACAAGGCTCCCTTTGTTGTCCCAGTCCCTAATTCCCTGATTCCTACTTCCTGAACAATCCTTTCCTCTTTGGTACTTCTTACATTCTCATGTATCATAGTACTTCAGAGGGGCAGATAGCTTGGTCAGATGACAACACAGTTCTCACGCTTCCAGTCTGTTCCAAGGATAACATTTCTGAGACAACTGAGCCTCAGACAGATATGATACATTGGACATATTTTGTGCTGAAAGAGTGGCAGATTCTAACTCCCTGCATCATCTGTCTCTCAGGAAGGAGGAACTAGGTGCTGCTTTTTATTTTGGCATTGCCACTTTTGTCACAGTTTCCTTGACATGGAGAGAACACTTACAGCTGGAAAACATCAGGAACATTGCTTTCCCTAAGCCTAAAAAAGTAACCACACTGCACCTTTTTGCAAGGTTTGAATGTAAGGCATCTGAATAGCACACACAAGATTATTCCTAAACCCTCACGCAAGGGTATGGAGCTTGCCACCCTCTTTCCGTACCTATAAACTATGCCTCATTCAAAGACACCCAGCCTCACGTACTAGGAGTCAGGGAAGGGAATCAGAATGAGGTCATCACAGTCAATGAGGAAGGGGTCAGTTATCTGCTATGCCACTTAGACGTGCACAAGTCTACACCCAAGTGTGTTGAAGGAGCTGGCAGATGTCCTTACCAAGCCACTTTCCATTATTTACCTGAGGTCCTGGCTAACTGGGGAGGGGTCCCAATGAACTGGAGGGTAACAAATGTAACATCCATCTACAAGAAAGGGAAAAAGGAGGATCTAGGAAAATATAGACCTGTCAGTCTGACCTTGGTACCAGGGAAGGTCATGGAACAGATCATCTCAAGCACCATTACACAACACATAGAGAACAACCAGAAGATCAGGCCCAGTCAGCATGGGTTTATGAAGGGCAGGTCCTTCCTGACCAATTTGATCTCCTTCTATGACAAGATAACATGGCTATTGGATGAGGGAAAGGCTGTGGACATTGTCTACCTAGACTTGTGAAAAGCCTTTGACACTGTTCCCCAAAGAATTCTCATGGACAAACTGGCTGCTCGTGGCTTGGATGAGGACACTCTCCTGGATAAAGCACTGGCTGGACAGACAGGCCCAAGGAGTGTTGATCAGTGGAGGTAAATCCAGCTGGTGGCTGGTCACAAGTGGTGTTCCTCAGGGCTTAGTGTTGGGACCACTTCTGTTTAACATCTTTATTGATGATTGACTGTGTCATCAGTAAGTTTGCAGATNCAAGTGCAGAGGAGGGCACTGAAGCTGGTGAAGGGCCTGAAGAATAAATCTCATGAAGAGTGACTGAAGGAGCTGGGGTTGTTTGGTTTGGAAAAGAGGAGACTGAGGGGAGACCTCATTTCTCTCTACAACTACATGAAAGGATGTTGTGGAGAGGCTGGTGCTGGTCTCTTCTCACAGGTAATTAGTGATAGAACAAGAGGTACAACTACAACTGGGTAGGTTTAGACTGGACATTAGGAAAAATTTTTTCACAGAAGGAATGGTCAGGCATTGGAATGTGCTGCCCTCGGAGGTGATTGAGTCACCAACCCTGGGTGTGTTTAAAGGTGGTTTGGATGTAGTGTTTGGGGACATGGTTTAGGGTTTTGAGGTTCTAAACTATAATCAGCAATTCATTCAAAAAACACTAATAACTTTTTATTCAGCCAGTTGCCATGTTTGTTGCACTATGATAGCTACTTAGTACAGTACCAAGAAATGGCCACATGTAGAGGGACAAAATTCTGCTTGTGGAAGGAAGTCACAGCTCAATGGAATAAAACTTTACCCCTCTATTACGCTTTTCTCACAACATGAAGTTTTATGCCCCCCCAGATACTGTGCCTTTGGAATTAAGTTATTTTTTTAAAAAGAAAAGGAAAAAGGCTAAAACTGAGGGAATTGGGTAAAACGCTAAACTCAAGTGAGAAGCTTTATCATTTTAAATATTTGTTTACTTCCTTGCCTGGTGTGCTGCCTCTGAAAAAAAAGAGAAGAAGTAAACATAAAAAAAGAGGTTTCATCTCTATCCACAGTAAAATTTCTGTGTTAAGCAGGATGAAGAAATGATTGTGGAACTGAGGAAATATCTGCCATGTGATAGGTATACATCTGACCACTTGGAACTCTGTTAAACTGGGGAGTATAGATATATTTTTTACCTTAACTGGNTATAGATATTTTTTTTACCTTAACTGGGTTAGGAAAAATCAGCCCTTTTTTTTTTTTTTTTTTCCATTCAAACTTGGTCAATACTAAGCAAACAGAAGATAAATCATGAAAACACTGCCCTTTCCTAAGGTGGCTGTCCTGAAGGGTCAAACCCCAAACAGGCCCTAGCCCAGACAATGAGCTATGCACCTGCGAATGTGCTTACCTGGACAGTTCCTGGGATCCAGATGGTCAAGGCAAATGCATAGCATGTGTGATTAACCTTGTAAGCACCTGTGAAAGTGCAAGCATGGACACTTCCTGGGGTCCAGACAAACATGCAGCACATGTAATTAACTTTGTGAGACAGCTGTGAACTGTGTGTGCCCCTGGCNAGCACACAAGAGAGAGGCACCCGAGTGCTCTCTGAACCAAGGACTACTTGATTTATAGCCACAGCATCTGGGAAGATACCAGACAGAGGCGCAAGTCATAAGTACCCAGCCAGTCTGCCACAGAATCCCATTTGTGGGAAACCACAGATCACAGAACCTTTATTTCCAATTTGACTCGCTGTATTAGAAATGTTAGATCTGTGCTTGAATCATTTGACTGCCTTTATATGTTCAGTGTAATACCCACAACCAAATAATTGAACCTGTAAGTACACTTTGAATAAGTTACAGCACTGTTTGAAGATACCACTGCCAGGAAATATTAATTATAATACAGAAAAAAATATTTTATTACAGTGGCACATAGGATAAAAAGGAATATCCTAAACTTTAAGCTCTGGATGCCATCTGCTACTGGGAAAAAGCTCACTTCTGAATGCTGCCAAGGCTTATGCATATTTAAGTAAGAATAATGAAAATCATTTGTATGCCAGTGTTGGCTAAAGATACATTGTGATTCTTAGTGTGTTCATCTACCTCATGATTTCTCATGACCATCTCTCGCCTTTGGTGTGAGGCACTGGGTGGCACCAGGAGGTTTGTTTTAAAATAGAAAACTGGCATTTTACTGAACAACAGCCAGATGAATCCTGAGGAGATAGTACATGAAATACTGGCTTTCTTTCTCTTTGCATTGATGTGAGCATAATCTTGCTTTCCAATAAACAAGTAAATAAAGCAAAATTCTAGTAATAGGTCTACTGTCTCCCCAAAATTGCATCACATGGTTTAATGTGAAAGTGGTCACAGGGAATAGGTAACAGAGGAAAGAAAACATGTTGGATTAGAACCTCATGAGGTGCAGGACTTGAAGCTCTAGCCCAGTATTATTAGACTTGATGCTCACTATGAAGCTAGGTAAAAAGTATTTAGGTCTAAAATCAAATAAATGTACAACAACAAAACCCAAAGCCAAAGCCAAACCCAAAACTAAAAGAAATGACTTTTTATGTCCCAGTTATACCAACAAAGTCATGGTGGATATCTAAGTGGGTATCACTGTCATCCAACAGGTAGAAAGAAACCATTGTAAGCCATTATGCACGGTAATTTATCATTACAGATTTCTGGTTAAATAATTGTGAAGTGATGCTAGAAACATGTTCTGAAACTGACACTGCAATATTAGCTGAAAAAATATTTTTGTGACCATTCTTTGTGATGAAGGAATTCCTCTATTCTGATCCATTTATTGAGCACACACACGCATGATCTAGTAAGACATCATCTGATCAAAGTTGGATACCTGACTTTGGAGTATGAGAATCATAAATTTGCTTACGGTCTATCTGGTCTGCAAATACTTCCCCATAGATCATCCAATAAGGCATGTAAAAAATGTTTTTTGCCAGCTTCCATGAAGGCTCCTCATTGGGGAAGAGAATAGCTTGTCTTGCAACACCAAAGCTCATCAGAACCACCAACATGATGATGACAAAGTACATCATGTCTATCATCTACATGTAAGGACAGGAAAAGGGAGAGAAAAGGAACAAGAATTAGAGGAACTTATTTGTCCACATTCCCAATACCATATGCTGAAAAAAAAATTGTAAACATTAGAATTTTCAAAAACAAATTTTGAAAAGCTATTCTCAGTCTTACACATAGCAAATTTATTTTTCAATGTGAAGCTGTTCTGTTGTGTCCTTGTTTTGACCAAGTGTTGTTTTTAAAGAAAATGTGAATGTTACAAATAGGCTTGAAAATATGAGATACCATCTGCTCACACCAGTTGCAAGAACAAGAATTTAAGTTCAGAATACTCTGCAGCCTAGTCTGGGCAAGGGTCATGAGATGATGTATTGTTTATAGGCACCTAGTGGCAACTGTACCAAAACAAAAGGACTGACATGGATTATTTTGTTAACTGGTAGTCATTGTCTTGGACCAAATGAAGAAAGCTGCATCTAACATAAGGAGTAACGGGTGGCAGAACAGCCTGTTACTGCAACATAAGGGACACCATGGTGGTAACCAGAGAGAAAGGAAAGCTGTGATACTGGCTGGATGAGAAATTAGCTTGGTGGGGAAGGCTGACAAAGACCATATTTACAAAAAAATAAATGCAGATAACAGAGACACTTGGCTCTTCCCTTCTTCTATTCTTCTCCGTTGTTGAAGTCTTCATGAGCATATGCACAAATTTAATTAGTGCTTGCAAACAGTGCCTACCCATTCAAAATTATCCTGAAAAAAGTGGGACAGTAATCCTAGGAAGTGCTGAATAAGGGTTGAAGATTAGAAGAGGAGCTGTGCTAGAAAAGACTCTCCAGAGAGCAGAGCAGCAGGCTGCAAGCAGGTACAGCAGAAATGTTTTATAAAGCAAACTGAATATGAAAAAAAAAAAAACAACAACAAAACCAAAACCAAGAAACCTGGGGATAGAAGAGAATAAATGACTTAAAGAATTAAAAACTAGACAAGTGAATCAGAAACATTCCTACATTGTTCAGAGCATTAATCTCTCAAGTAAACCTGATTGAAGAGGAATTTCGTATCATTGTACCTCAGAGAACACCCTGAAATGGAGAAATTGCATAATTACATTTAGTTCGTATTGCTTTTAGGGAAGGAATCTGGACATGAAATTTACTTTCTCCTTTCTTCTCTACCTTGTTAAGGTAGAAATTTATAACATGATTATGATCTACTATAATGCCTATTTTAAAATATCATGCAAGCAAATAAGCATAATGAGTATTTGGTGGCAATTTTGGTAGCAAATTTGTTTTCCCTCCTTTGGTTGGATACCTAAAATCTCAGTAGCTTGTCCGAATTCCAGTGAAATAGACGAGTGAATTTTCACTGACTCCAATGGGTATTGTTATCAAGCCCTTTGACCTTTGTAGGGTCAAATTACAACTGCTAATTTAACAAGGACATTTCAATCAGTCCTAAGAAATATTAGTCACTATTTTAAAAAGTGATAAAATGAGAAGCTGCTGATGCAGTTTTATAAACAAGAGGGATCTATTTCCTTTTCATATGCAGAGAAGCTACAAAAATGCAGATGTTCCCACACAGTAAGAAAACTAGCATTCCTCTAGTTTTCTTGACATAGAATCATAGAATGGTCCAGGCTGGAAGGGACCACCAAAGGTCATCTAGTCTGACCTCCCTGCAGTCAGCAGGGGCTTTCTCAACTAGATCACGTTGCCCAGGGCCTCGCTGAGTCTCACCTTGAATATCTCCAGGCATAGGCCCTCCACCACCTCCCTAGGCAACCTCCCATGAGGGTGGTGGAACACCCTCATGGGAAAGAACTCTTTCCTAGCATCCAATCCAAATTTGCTCTTCTCTAGTTTGAAGCCATTGCCCCTCACAGTATCACTGCAGGCCTTTGTAAACAGTCCCTCTCCATCTTTCCTGCAGGCCCTCTTCAGGTACTGGAAGGCTGCTATTAGGTCTCTCCTGAGCCTTCTTTTCTCCAGGCTGAACAACCCCAGCTCCCTCAGCCTGTTCTTGTAGCAGAGGTGCTCCAAACCCCTGATCCTTTTTGTGGCCCTCCTCTGGACTTGCTCTATCAGGTCCATCTCCTTCCTATATTGAAGACTCCATAGATGGACACAGTACTCCAAGTGGGGTCTCACCAGAGCAGACTAAAGTAGCAGAATCACCTCTCTGGATCTGCTGGAAACACATCCTTTCCTGCAGCCCAGGATGTGATTGTGATTGGCTTTCTGGGCTGCAAGCACACACTGCCTGCTCATGTCCAGCTTCTCATTCATCACCACCCATAAGCCCTTTTCTGCAGGGCTGCTTTCTATCACCTCATATCCCAGCCTGCATTGATAGCGAGGATTGCTCTGTTCTAGGCGCAGGACCTTGCACTTGCTCTTGTTGAACTTCATGATGTTCACCTCTCCAGCTTGCCCAGGTCCCTCTGGTGTATTGACAGCAACAGACAGCTCGGTGTCATCTCCAAACTTGCTGATGGTGCACTCAATACCACCGTCTATGTCACCGTTAAAAATATTGAACAGCAGAGGTCCCAGTACAGACCCCTCAGGGAGACCACTTGTCACTGGTCTTCATCTGGACTTCAGGCCATTGAGCACCATCCTCTGGATGTGACCAGCCAGCCAATTCCTTATCCACATGCCACTGTGATTTCATTTAATTACCAAATAAAATGACAGCACATCTACCACCATACAGATATCAGAAAAGCACATTATAATATTCTGTTACTCAAATTAGGAGCTAATAATAAACTCGGATGTTCACCTTTCTCCTTTTATATTCACCTTTGCTTTAGCCCATTGCTGTTAAACTGCTCAAGCCCATTCCTGCCCCTTGCTAAACTTCTCTTCCATATTTGTTCACAGTTCGCAAAGGTCAAATCTATTGCAGCTATTATGTTAAATGCAATATAGAGGTAGATGAAGAGAAATTCCTTTCTGGTACTGTAAAGATGGAAATAGTAATCTTTTTCCTCCTGAGTCTAGGACTTAAAACAGAAGCTCAGACATTAAACATAGTCTGTTGAGGAATTCAAAAGCTGTGATGGGACTGCTATGTAGAACTAGTTATACCAAAGTTTATGTTCTCCATAGTATTGAATGGCACTTGGAAGACTGAAATAAAAATGACAGAACCCACGGAGGTAAATAGGCATGTGATTTAAACAGAAATACACAAGGGAGCATCCTGGAGCATGCAGGTGCAGCTCCCAGGGAAGTCTGTGCATGATATATATGGGCTGGCCCTTACACAGGGGAGTAAGTTGGCCAGAAAACAGATGCAAGAGGCAAATTTGTCAAACTCAAGCCAGCTGGGCACTGTGGGTGTGGGCAAAGTGTATATATTAGTGTTGCTAAGTGCATGGAAAGTTGGACGAGGCATGAAAACCAAATAACAGGAAGGCATGATGTAAAAGAACTTCCCTCTTATAAGAGTTGCCCACACCTCCAGAGTACTCTGGCAGTTAAATTACACACTCTCTGAGTCTGTGCTAGGCTGTGATGTTCCTGCATTTGTTTTCCATAGAAAGTGGAGGGAGGCTCGATTTGTTGTACACACATGTGCTTGGTGGAGGAATAGAAATTATATTATTTCACTGATTTCAACCACTTCCTTTCTGTGTTGAAGCCAGGAAAAAAAGAAACCACCATTTATACTATTGGTGAAGGTGGGTTCCTACCAGCCACCTATAACACCAAAAGAGGAAGTTTATTATTCATGGAAAATCTGTTTATTACTGCCTTTGCCAGCACCACAGCTGGGAAGCCTAACTGGACATACATTTTTCATTTCAGATTTATACTTGCTTGAAATCACTGACATTGTTGTGACTAACGTAATATCAAGGAGGGATTTTAGCTCATGCATCCATATCTGATCTCTTTTCTTATGATGGTGAGGAAGGAGGGTAGCTATGTCTTTTTTTTAAGGACTTGATTATTGGCCACACAGCAATAAGACTGCTAACTCTTATTAATTTTATTTATTTTTTTTTTTAACTGAATGCCTGCTTCAAGGTTTTCATTCTACCTTTTAAAAACTGAACTCTTAAAACATATAATGTGTGAAACAGTCATAAATTACACAACAATGCCTGGATAATTGGATATAAGACATCACCATGTATGTTTGCTACATGTGCAGGTACTCAAATATCAGGGACGTGTGCATGCGCATCTGTATTCTCAGTTATTTTCTTTAACCCATATGAGCAAAATGCTGATTTAATGCAACACTTCTGTGGAAAAATAAAAAAGGCAAAGATTCTAAAGTTATACACCTGGAAGCAAATACCTCTCAGTCTTCCTGTATGTATTTAGTGTTACATGAATGCCTGCATTTTGTATACATGTGATGTGGTCAGGGGACAAAGGTTGCAAATAGATTTCTCATCTCACAAGGACACACCTGAACAGGAAAGACAGATGAACATGTGGATATGGAGCATACTACAGAAAGGTCACAGGCTTAACCATTATAGTTTGGAACATACTGCACCTATTACAACACACTTTTTTTTTTTATAGTCTCAAGGTACCAAATATTATTTTTTTTCACCTTAACAAACCACCTTCCTTTACATCTAATTGGGAATTAGCATCTTTTGTATTTTCTGCAAATGAGACACAGTGGCATAGGGTGGGTGGTCTTGCTGTTGAAGGGAGAACTCGGTGAAAGATGAGCAATACATCACCTAACAGAACAGGGAGAGTCTAATCCTCAGTTCTGGGGAGGTCTCTGCTAGGGTTTTGATTCAATAAAGCATGGATTTCCAGCTAACATGAAAATGCTAATGTGCAAAAAAAAAAAATACACATAAACATGCAGTGATGTCACCAGTCAAAGACACTGAGTCAAGAACATACCAATAAAATTTTTCTTACCATTTTCCCAATCATCATGACATATGGTCCCAAATACTTGTTTACTCCAAAGATGTCTAGTAGCCGTATATACCAGTAGATGATGTTGACACAGTAGATCACTCGGCCATCGCTCCGCAGCGGCAGGTCTTGCAGACGGAGCACCATTCCGACAGAGAACAGGAGGATAGCAATGAGATCAGTAACGTTCCAATACTCCTGGAGCCACACTTTTACTTTCTGTAATAGTTTTCCAGGCTCTGACATCAATATCTGAAAGACAGAGGACATAAATGGAAAAGGAGCTGAGCTATCTTAGTTTAAGTTGGAAGAAATCTATAGTAAACAGATATGTGCCACACAAGTAAAAAGCTAAGTTGATAGACCCCTATCTTATAAATATCTTATGTACTCAGCTGATTTTTTTTAGAAATCTTCCATTTCCACATATCTACGTGCAAGATACTTAAAAGAAAAAAGGATGAAAACCTCATTTGCTCTATAATCTCCCTGAAATCTGAGGAAATACATCTTTCTGTTTTTCAAATTTACCAATCCAATTTAAGGTCTTGGAATAGAGGGAGAAACATATTTCATCATAAGATTCATACTTAAAGAGTCTGTAGATTAAAGAATTTTTTTCTAAAATGTGTATCAAACTGTCAAGAAATAATTAGTGACCATAAAGAGCTGGAATTAGCATTTAATCCAGATATGGATTTTGAAAATTAGGTGCCACAGATTAGAATATACTTCACAAAACCAATTTATCTTACCTTTTGAATTTATCATCATTCTATTTGCAAGATTATTTGGGAGGCCTGACTTCTCGAATTACTGCTGAAATTACTCCTCAAGTGATTTCTATGCACAATTTCTATCTTTTAGTGTGTTAACAAGCTGTTTGTTTAAATTTTCTATACTTAGCCGGAGAACATCTGAGCAAACTCACACAGTTCCTTAAAAAGATGAATGCCATTCTTACTATTTTGTTATTCATTTTCAGAATTAATTTTAGGCTCATCTTCTATGAATAATCTCCGACATCTTCTATGAATAATCTCCGACATCTGCTTAGAAATCCACCACAATAAATGTTCTTGATAAACTTTTGTGGAAAGGACAATTTGGGGTGAGTAATTAGACAAAAATGGCTTGCATGATTCCTGCCAGCAGCTGCTCACCTGCTGAGCCAGTGGTGCTTAATCTCCATCAGTATTGCAAAGTTCCTGTGTAGCTACTGTCAGTTTTCCTTTTTCTTTTGGTGAGTGGAGTACACTTGCTATAGGTCACACAATTGGGGCCTATTCTTCTGTTCTTTTTATTTATAATGTAGGCTTTACAGTACAGTCTTTGAAATTTGTCTTTGAAGTCTAAGTGGCTGTTGTAGGAGCATTTTTGGTCTAGTCCTCAAACATATTTGAGTAGGAAATACAAATGCAGGCAGTACAAATTCTGCCCAGGGGTACAAATGTGCTGTTTCAGCTGAGGTCAATGGGGCTCGCACCCACTCACATCAGGGCTGAATTTGGCCTCTGGTGTCGTTGTGGGATAAATGTGCGCTGGCCCAAGTGAAAAAGCCACAATGGTTGTTGTAAGTGAGTGAGGCCACGAGAGGCAAGAACAACTTCACTCTCTCTATAAATTGAGAGACACCTTAAATGCTCTGTCTCTGCTCTGCATGTCTGCTATAGCATCTTTAGGCAGATGCATGCTATTGCTTGACATAATTTGCAAAACGTTCAAGATTGAAAGGAGGAAACATCATTGGAGAAAGAGGAAGAAAGGGAGATAATATTCATGTTGAAATGAAAAAAGATAGACTTTTTTTTAGCGTGGTGCTTTTAACAATCCACCTGCTTTTCTGTAAAACCCCACAATTTTAGGATAAGACCATTGATCAAAAATTATCACAAGAAAAATAATAAAATCAGATGAAAACCCCTCATGCTTATTTAATTTTTAGCCTATGTCTCTTGGCTGGGGTGATTTTACCTCTCTCATCTTCTCTATTCCCAGAGTGAAAATGTACGAGATGACAATCCATTCCTGTGTAGATGGCCAGCGATCCATCTTCACTAACACTATGTAATTGAACAGCATCAAGTAGCCTATATATGCCAGCTGTAAAGAAACAAAACAAATAACAATAATCACTATATTTATATAAGTGAGCCAGGGTTTTTTTTGTTGTTTGTTTTTTGTTTTCAGTATGATTCGATATTCCTAATTCCACTGTATCCAGGGTTAAACAGAAAAAACGAACAATCAGATTGTGCCCTGGGTTGTATGAAGAAATTCACATTAAGTGACATACATGTGGAATCTGCAAAATATATGCACAAACGTTCTATCCTCCAGCTACATCTGCCTACCCAACAACATTGTAGAAGACCCCCTCGATCATCCCACGTTGGTGAGAACTCTGACAGCACTATGCCAGCTACCAAACTAAGTTACTTATGCAAAGATTTCCCTCTCATCTGCTTCTATCACACCTTCCTCCTCTGTGTTTTTTCTCCCTGTTCACCTCATCTAGGCTGACTCTGACACTGAAAATCCTTTTTGTACAATCTCTGTCTGGAGCCCAGAAGGTCCCAGGCATTGATAGTGGTCTTCCTACCCTATACTCTATACCCTGACCTAACCTACACCACGATTCCTCTCCGGAACACTGCTGCTCCTTCTCATATTGTTGCAGCATGTAGACAGGCATAGCCATGCCTCCACTTCCCTTAGTTTTTCTGAAAATTTGTCATCTATTACTGTTTGGCTTTTCTTTCTTTAATATATCTGCCTTCTGGCCCAATTTCTGATACACTGGAAGTGTGGATTACACTTTTAATTTCTTTTTTTCCTTACTTTTTACATGTTGAATGTAAGGAAATAGTCAAGTACAAGACAGGCAAATTGTACCAAGAAGTTCATAAAACTAAGAGAAACCCAAGTGCCACGCTGGCGGATGGGCTGTAGCAAGGGTGATTGGTTGTGGCTGGACTCTTAAACCAAATTTAAATCAGAAAAAAGATTCAATTCTGTGCATGAACATTTTAGTCATTGTGGCAGAAAATGTATCCCATACAGATGTCCTTCAGCACAGTATTCCTCTCTCAGCTCCACGTAACTCACAACTATTTTGTACTTGGTGTCAGAACTAAGATGAAAGAAACATAGAGGGGCTTGAGACTTGGGTAGGATTATTTTAGTGTTCCGAAATTCACAGAACAGGATTTATAGTGCTGTTGTATTTGTTACAGCACATCACTTCGGATCTGTGCAAAATCCAGAGGCTAAAGGCTTTTACTCAATTTGCTGGTTTGAAGGACACGAGAATTCTTTACATAGGCCAAAACTATCAGCACAGAGAAGACAGCTCAACCACTGTCATCTACATAAAAGAGAGTAGGAAATTATCTCATTTGTCTTTCATTTTGTTGTGTTGATGAATTGCAGTGCTCAGGTCTTTAACACTCCTGATGGAAACAGAGAGCAGTACTGACTTACGTCAGCATTTAGGGTGTCATCTGAGACAGCACAAACTCTGGCCTGGCAAAACTTGAGTGGACACCTCCCTAACTGAAATAATACCCTCTAATAAAGTGCAAAAGCCATGTCATGTTGTTACCTAACACCCTTCATCTTAGATGTTATTGATTATTAATTACCAGAAAATTTCCTATTTTGATCTGGCTCAGCAGTTAATATAGGAACAAATGGGGCATTCAGATGATGCTGAAACCGCACCACTTTAACCTAAGAAAGAAGCCCTTCAGATAGTAAGTGAAACGCTTCTTCATCCTCCCCAAAGCTGTAACTGCCTTCCAGGAGGGTGTCCTGATCCCACACTGTACTCAGTACAGCTGCCTGTGCTGGTACTCCTGAATCTTTCTGATTGCACAAGAAGCTGAACTTTCATTTTCTTGCTTTGACACAACTTGACAAAGAGCTAGGGGCTTCCATTTTCACCCTTCAGGGCAGTAACTGAAGAAACTAAGGAGAGGAATACCTTCAAAGAAGATTCTAAGGTGGGTGTCTCCCTGCTCTCATATGCATGCCATCTCATTCTGTGGAAAATACTTGAATACTTATTTATGGTAAGGGACAAACCTGGAAACTGTAACAGCAGGAAAGTGTTTCAAGGTTTTTTACCAATTCCAATAAGTAAATAATCATAATATGAAATGGTCCCAAAATGCAAAACTTATGGCAAAGCTGTTTGCATGCTTAGAAGATGACTGTTACTTGGGGTTCAACTCCCTCTGCCGTTATTCCTTCTCATGAGAGGTAAAAATGTGGCCTCTCACATCCTGCTAGCTTCTCAGCCTAAAGCTAGTAGTTAAAATGGGAAAGCCATCCTTATTTTTGCTCCTCTGCTGAACCAAAATACTAGTTACTGAATATTCCCACATGTAACCTACTCTTGAGTATTTTAAGACTAAAGGTGAATATAGCTGTAGAGTAACAGCAGATAGGAAGATACAGAATAATCAAATTATTTTAACTGTCTTACAATACTGTAAGTAAAGTATCTTTTATTCTATTTTGGACTGTGGAAGGTATAGAATCATAGAATCAGTCAGGGTTGGAAGGGACCACAAGGATCATCTAGTTCCAACCCCCCATCCTCATCCAGCCTGGCCTTAAACACCTCCAGGGATGGGGCCTCAACCACCTCCCTGGACAACCCATTCCAGGCTCTCACCACTCTCATGGTGAAGAACTTCTTTGTTATGGCCAGTCTGAATCTCCCCACTTCCATTCCCCCTAGTC
>VXBD01000041.1:2846-86804 GCA_013399975.1 Indicator maculatus
GCAGTGTCACCTGCCACTAGACCTGTTTGCTCAGAGCCTCCTCTAGCCTAGTCTTCAACACTCCCAGGAATGAGGCATCCACAATTTCTCTGGACATACCTCTCCAATGTGTCAAAACCCTCATACATGTTCTCCCAGACTACAGCTTAAAAAATATAAAACCTGGTGGCATTGTTATCTCCACTAAATTAAGTAACTTTAACAACCTTTCCTGGGAATGGGTGCACTGTGATAGCCCAGTTAACCTTCTCCTTTAGAAAACCACAGTAGCTGCTACACACAGTAGCTGGATGAGGGGAAATGTCCTGAAATTGTGTCACGGGAGGTTTAGATTGAATATTAGAAAACATTTATTTCCTGCAAGAGTAGTCAGGTGATGAAACAGGCTGCAAAGGGAGGTGGTGGGGTCACTATCCCGAGAGGTGTTCAAGAAAGGTGTGGCCATGGCACGTTGGGAAATGGTTTAGTGGCTATGATGTTGGGTCAGTGGTCAGACCTGATGATCTTGAAGGTCTTTTCCAGCCAAGACAATTCTATGATTCTATAAAACATCATCCTCAAAAGTGTTTCAAAGGATAAGGCCAGTCAAGTGTCATTATCTTTAAAAACAAAATTGTAGGCTAATGTCCTAGCACTGCATTTTGCTTCTCCCCTTATGGAGGACAAAGTAAATAACTCTCTTACATAGAAAGGTCAGAAAAATGGACATTCAGTCTGTGGATGCAGATGGGTGGCATTTCTGGTACACTGAGACAATGTTTGTTTTTCAGGACTCAACCTACAGCCAGCAACTCCTTATTCCAAGTACAGGTTTACCTTTGAAAACCAAAATATATGCAGCTGTAAGAGCAACCAACCTTGACGGCAGGTACTCTAAAGGATGCTCTTTCTTTTCTTGCTAGCTCTTCAGCTCTTGGTGTTGCAAGTTTTCCCTAGTTTAGAAGCAACTTTCTTTCTTCATAACATTTTGTTTGTCAGAGTAATGGTTGGTGTTTGATAATCACTTCTCTTAGCTGAAGGGTATCAGATCCTTGATGGCAAATATATATCTTGCTGCTGTCCTTATTGCAAAAGTTTTCCTGAATTATGCTTTACATCCTATATTTCTGTTGTTTAAGAATGGGCCTCTGTAAGATCAAGTGAGAAACTGCAGGGCTTTTCAAAGTGGGCTGGTTTTGATTTCTGATTCTACGTGGCTGTGACTTTTGAGAGGAGGTATTCAACATGTGCTAGTGTGGTGGCTAACTTGCATGGTTAACTGCTGTGCTGAGTTTCAGTGGTGGGAAGAAAGAGCTGATACAAGGGGAATGCAGAACAACTGCTACGTGTCCTGTCAAATGCAGTAGCTCAGCTTCAGTGTCACAGCCTGCATTACCAGTCTGTATGCTTGCCTGCACTGTCCTTTATTCTTATCTCACTCATTCTCCAGCCCAATTCTTACATTGCCAGTTCCCCTCATCTATCACTTTGCTCTCTGTGCAGGTGGAATGTTTTGATGGACTACTGTTACACCACGCCATCTGGTAATCCTAGTGATGAACTTCGATATGATCTCTTTTTGAGGTAGGTCCTGTGAAAAGCCAATGTTCTGTGGGTCCTTCCTTTGAAAAAGCAGTAGTCTGCAATGTCTAAGCTGATGAAGGATCTAGAGAACCAATTTTATGAAGAGCAGATGAGGGAACTGGGGTTGTTTAGTCTGGAGAAGAGGAGGCTGAAGGGAGATCTCATTGCTCTTTACAGCTCCCTGAAAGAAGATTGAAGAGAGGTGGGGGTCTGTCTCTTCTCCCTAGTATCAGGTGATAGGACGAGAGGAAATGACATGAAATTGTGGCAGGAGAGGTTTAGACTGGATATAAGGAAAAATTCTTGCAAGAGTGATCAGGCATTGGAATAGTTTGGACAGGGAGGTGTTGGAGTCACCATCCCTGGAGGTATTCAAGCAGTGTGTGGACTTGGCACTTCAGGACATGGTTTAATGGCTGTGGTTGTCTTAGGTTGAGGGTTGGACTCGATATTAAAGGTCTTTTCCAACCAGAACAATTCTATTATTTTGTGATGATATTATAACAAGGGGGGAGCAAAGGCTAAGTTTACAAATAACATGTCAAGACTTATCTTGTTTGTGAACATAATCACAGAAGTGAGTGCAAAATCATAAGAATTATGAAGGAAGAGAAGCATATCTTCAAAATGGTTCGAGGAGAGATACTATAAACACACAAACCAAATGGCTCAGATCACCTTTATTTTAACAAAGGTACTCTTCTGGTGAATGACAGTGATATAAAACACTGTAGACTCCAGTTCAGGAAAGCAGTTAAGCCAATGATGACAGATAAATAGATGCTGCTGCTTTTACTCCCAGCAATAACATTTATTTGAGTTAGAACTTTGAAAAACATCTTGGCAGTATCTCAGATTAAATCTTACCTTGCTGGAGAGATATTGTCCTCATGTGGAGTTACCTGTCTACACTAGTTAGCAGACCTGATTACTTTTTGCTTCAGGCTTCAAGTTTCTTTGGGCACTGGAATTAAATGGGACCATGGTTATAGCTGTTATGGTGCAACACAAAACAGAATGTTTTAATAAGGGCAAAGGTTTTTAAACTAGAGCAGGGTAGATTTAGATTGGACGAAGTTAGGAAGAAGTTCTTTCTTATGAGGTTGGTAAGACACTGGAAGAGGTTGCCCAGAGAATTTGTGGATGCCTCTTCTCTGGGAGTGTTGAAGAGCAGACTAGATGAGGCTTTGAGCAACCTGGTCTAGTGGAAGGTGTCCCTGCCCAAGGCAGGGCAGTTGGAACTAAATGATCTTTAAGGTCCTTTCCAACTCAAACCATTCAATGAATCCAGGCTCTGACAACAGAAAATCCACCTCATGGAAAAGAGTTTGAGCCACACATTGAACTATGAGGAATTATTGTTGACCCCATTACAGACATGAGTAAACAAAAAAGTAAAAGCCACATCTGACCTCCTGTCAAAATCAAGCCTTCTATAGAGTCAGGTAGGGTCCTATGAATGCATTTCAGCAGAGGACTGCGCAGCCCAGCACACAGATTGTTGCTGCCCATGTGACACGTGAAGGCACTGTGTCCTATTCCAAGGAGCTGAAGCACTGATCTTGCTGCTGAAGTTATCTTATTCTCAGCTAGGAGCTTCAAAATGCTAATACAGTTTCTCATCCTAGTTTTAATCTTCTCTACAAAAAATAGCTGTGACAAGGACCCGCAGACAACTATCATTGAAAATGGCAAGAGCCAAATGGGACGTTTCTCCTTCGAGGTGTTTCGCTTTGTGAAGCACAAGAACCAGAAGATGTCTACAGTCTTTCTTCACTGTGTGACAAAGCTATGCAGAGCAGATGACTGTCCCTTTCTCGTGCCAGTAAGTTTCCATGGACAGAAGATGCTGTTAACTGTTTGTATCTAAAATAGGCAACACTGGAGTTACTCTGCAGACAGATACTATGGAAGATTGAATGAAGGTGACTTGCAGAATAAGAATGACAGGCTGGAGAGGTGGGCACAAACCAACCTCATGAGGTTCAACAAGACAAAGTGCAAGGTCCTGCATCTGGGTCGAGGCAATCCCAAGCACATATACAGGCTGGGCAGTGGCTGGCTAGAGAGCAGTCCTGAGGAGAAGGACTTGGGGGTGCTGGTGGACGAGAAGCTCAACATGAGCTGTCAATGTGCACTTGCAGCCCAGAAAGCCAACCAGATCCTGGGCTGCATCAGGAGAAGTGTGGCCAGCATGTCAAGGGAAGTGATTCTCCCCAGGCTCTACTCAGCTTTGGTGAGACCCCACCTGGAGTACTGCATCTAGTTCTGGAGCCCCTACTAGAAGGGGGATATGGACATGCTGGAACGTGTCCAGAGNGACGTGAGGAAGAAGTTCTTCACCATGAGAGTGGTGAGAGCCTGGAATGGGTTGTCCAGGGAGGTGGTTGAGGCCCCATCCCTGGAGGTGTTTAAGGCCAGGCT
Organism: Indicator maculatus; assembly: GCA_013399975.1. Taxonomy (NCBI): domain Eukaryota; kingdom Metazoa; phylum Chordata; class Aves; order Piciformes; family Indicatoridae; genus Indicator; species Indicator maculatus. The sequence goes on from VXBD01000041.1 coordinate 6,834, forward strand.
GGATGAGGCTCTGGCCAGCCTGATGTAGTGTGAGGTGTCCCTGCCCATGGCAGGGGGGTTGGAACTGGATGATCCTTGTGGTCCCTTCCAACCCTGACTGATTCTATGATTCTGTGATTCTATGAATGGGTTTTTTTATGTGTGCATTAGAATGGGTATTCTTAGTCTAGCAGCCAAAAAACAAGGTATTCACCATCACAGTAGATGAACAGAAATATCTTAGAATAGAATTGCTTAGAATATCTTAGGATAGAATTCACTGCTCTCTTGAGACCACACCTGGAGTACTGCATCCAGATCTGGGGCCCTCAACAGAAGGAGGACATCGAACTTTTGTAGTAGGTTCAGAGCAGAGCCACGAAGATGACCAGAGCGCTGGACCACCTCCCCTGTGGGGACAGGCTGGGGCAGTTGGGGCAGTTGGGGCAGTTCAGCCTTGAGGGCTCCAGGGAGAATTTATATCAGCCTTCCACTACCTGAAGTGGGCTACAAGAATGTTGTGGAGGAACTTGTAGTGATAGGAGGAAGGAGAATGGATTTAAGCTTGAAGAAGGAAGATTTAGACTGAATGTTAGGAAGAAATTCTTTACAGTAAGAGTGGTGAGACACTGGAACAGGTTGCCCAGGGAGGTTATGGGTGCCCCCTCCCTGAAGCTGTTCAAGGCCAGGTTGGATAGGGCTTGCAGCAACCTGATCTACTGGAAAATGTCCCTGCCCATGGGAGGGGAGTTGGAACTTGCTGATCTTTAGGGTCCCTTTCAACCAGAACCATTCCATGTTGGTTTATGGATAACTTAAAGTTATATTAAGTGCTCTAATGCTGAGAATGAAACCTTGAAATAATTTCTGATAGTGAATCCACTTCCCTTATAGTTTGGAAACTTCTTTTTTGTTCCTGAAGTTGTCAATTCAAGCAGTATTGAATCACAGGAGTATCATTAACCACAAATGTATTTTGGATATGGAAACATTTAAATCAACATAAATACAGAATATTCCGTCCTGTCTGCAAGGATGTAGTGTCATTTCCTTTGGAATCACTCAACATTTAGGATTTAAAAATGTTATCAGTATGCTTCTGACATTTGGTACATTATGTAATGCTTTTATGTTACACTGAAAAATTCATTGTTTCTATTGACTTCATGGTCTGAGCTTTTTGAGATTCTTTCACGAGTGTTATGAAAGAAATGCTCTTGATGAAGCATATTTGAGTACCCAAGCTTAAGGTAGATGATAACATAGAGATACTCTAATTAGGACAGTCATCAGGAGGTTAGAACTGTCCTCTAGGATGCTAGCACCATCTGCTAGGAGGTTAGGACCCTACTTGGGTGCAGAGGAGGGCCATAAAGATGATGAGTCCTAGACCACCTCCCCTATGGGGACAGGCTACGACAGTTTTGGCTGTTCAGCCAAGAGAAGATAAGGCTCCAGAGAGACCTTATAGTGGCCTTCTAGTACCTAAAGGGAGCCTACAGGAAAGCTGGGGAAGGACTTTCTACAAGGGCTTGTAGTGATAGGATGAGGGAATTCCTTTAAGCTAGAACAGGGGAAATTTAGAATGGATACTAGGAAGAAATTCATTACAATGAGGGTGGTGAGATACTGGAACAGGCTGCCCAGGGAAGTTGTGGATGCCCCCTCTGTGGAGGTATTGAAGGCCAGGTAGGATGAGGCCTTGAGCAACCTGGTCTAGTGGGAAGTGTTTTGCCCATGGCAGGGGGGGTTGGAACTTGATGATCTTTGNGACAGTTTTGGCTGTTCAGCCAAGAGAAGATAAGGCTCCAGAGAGACCTTATAGTGGCCTTCTAGTACCTAAAGGGAGCCTACAGGAAAGCTGGGGAAGGACTTTCTACAAGGGCTTGTAGTGATAGGATGAGGGAATTCCTTTAAGCTAGAACAGGGGAAATTTAGAATGGATACTAGGAAGAAATTCATTACAATGAGGGTGGTGAGATACTGGAACAGGCTGCCCAGGGAAGTTGTGGATGCCCCCTCTGTGGAGGTATTGAAGGCCAGGTAGGATGAGGCCTTGAGCAACCTGGTCTAGTGGGAAGTGTTTTGCCCATGGCAGGGGGGGTTGGAACTTGATGATCTTTGAGGTTCCTTCCGACCCAAACCATTCCATAAATCCATGAATCTATGTTAAAGATTACCTCCAGATTACAAGAGTGATGGAAACTTTTTGCAGAACGTGAACAAGGCACTTTGGCACACGGTTTAATGGCCACAGTGGTGTTAGGTTGATGGTTGGACTCAGTGTTCTTGGAGGTCTTTTCTAACTGAAACAATTCTATGATTCTGTGGATGTGGGTCATAGCTATGTAGAACTCTTTGGAAAATTTGTGAACTTAATTCACAAAGCTTGCTAGAAAAGGGACTGTAGCATGTTGTCTATCCCTAGTCAAGCAAAACACATTTGTTGGGGAAAACTGTCTGTAAACAAGGCTTTGGGAAATTAACTACTGAAAATTTAATATCCTATAAGATGGATCTTGTACACAACAGCAGTGTAGTTCTGTAAATGAAGTGAGGCAAAATACAAGAGGAAGCCAGGCATTTATAAGATACACTTCTAGGGAATATTGCAACTGTTTTTATTGCAAAGTAATTTAATGCATGCTAAGAAATAAAATCTATGTTGTAGTATTGCTTATAAAATAGTTTACATTAAATCAGGAAGCACAGAAGAGTAATAATTTAATTCCACTCTGAAACTGTGATTGTTTTATTAACCATGCAGATTTGCAGTAACAGAGAAAGAAGAGATGTTGGTGAGAGGACAACTTGGAGCCCTCAGAGCACCTCTGGCAATGCTGTGATCTCTGCTGGCCCCATCATTACGAGGAGTGGTAGGAATCAGCAAACCTTTTCTGTGGACTTCAGGAATTTCAGAAAACTGGGGAAATGTTTTGCAGCTCAATGTAGATTTGTAGTGACTTAGAGAAAGGGTAGATTCTCCACAAGTTTGCTGTGTATCTTTTTTCCTTACTGTTGGGGTTTTTGGTAGAAATTTTGAGCTGATGTTTGTGTTTGGCTCTCACATCTTCCCTCTCTGTCCTAGCAAAATCAATGTGGGATACTGTCATGTATATAAGGCCATTATAAAAGCCCAAACTCAGTGGTCTGCCTTTTTTGGTTTTTTTGGGGGTCAAATTTCACTAAAGATAATGGTAGTATGTTCAGTGATGCAATTTAAATTGGGCAGCTAATGAATATTCACTGTCACTTGCTATTCACCATTTCTTCCAGTTTCACCAGTGGGTTTTTATCTAAGTGTTACATAAAATTAATGCTGTGCTTAGCTCTTAGCTTTAAGAAAGAAATAGGACAAACACACTGTAAATTCTAAATAGAGTTGGGTCAAAATCTTCTCCTTGAAATCCAAGGCGAAATAGCATGATTTCCATTTTGATTGCCAAGGTTGTATGGTTTGTTTCTGTTCTTGCTGTTTGTTTGTTTGTTTTTGTTGTGTAGGATTTTGGTTGGTGGGTGTGGATTTGGTTGTTGTTGGGGGTTTGGTTGCTTGGTTGTTTTTGGTTGTTGGTTGGGGTTTGGTTGTTGGGTGGGGGCTTGATTGTTAGTGGGGGTTTAGTTATCAGTGGAGGTTTGTTTGGGGGGCAGTTGATTGTTGTTGGGGGCTTGGTTGTTTGGTTGGGGTTTGGTTGTTGGTTGTTTTGTTTTTTAAAGCACTTCTGAATGCAACCTGCAGTCTCTGGGAAGACTTCATATGATTACTGTGGACAAAATAAGAGAAAGAAAAATATGTGAAAAAGTTTAAGACATTCTGTTTACAGATAATTGTATGCAGTTGCAGTTAAGCAACTGATCTCAGCAGTCTGAGATTAAGGCATTTGAGAGCAGTACTGAGTCCTACCTAGGAAAAGTAACTCAAACACTTGAGAATAAAATCCTTCTTCATGTGCAAAGTGGTTGTGCCCACATATACAAAGAGGACAACTGACACTTCAGCATGGAGAAACATCTAGCAAGAGACCAGTTTTAGAGTAAATACCCTCTGTTATAAGCAACATTTCTGCAATGAAAATGATTTTTTTTTTGCATTATATATGATCCCACTTCAATTACTGCTCTCTGATTAGTCAAGAAAAAGTGAAAATAATGAACTTTAAAGTTGCATACATGAGTACTTATGAAAAATGAGAGTTACATTTGCTCAAACCTGTATGCTAGACAAATGCTGCCTTAGGCAAAGAATTGAAATTAGGTAAAGCTTGCTATGTGACCAACCCCTATGAGGTAATACAGCTTATGGCTGAAATGCTTTGAAGGTTATTCTTACTATTAAAAATAGTAAAAATATTTCACTATCAAAAAACCCCCAAAAGATACCCATCAATTTTTTGTAAATACTGTGTAATTTCAGTTAAAGAGACCATCCCACAGGTGTTCAATGACCTCAAGGAAAGGATGAGTGTTTGTAGAATTTCTTGACAACTGTTGAGGTTGTTGTTGGGCTTTTAAAATGAAAACATAAATAAGGCTGGAAAAGGAAAATGATACTTAATTTTAGGTGTCTTTTACTTGAAATATGTGGCTAAAGCTTTTAAGATCAGAAATGGCAATTCAAGACATGGCTTGATAGGCATGCTGGTGTTGGGTTCGTGGTTGGATGTGCTGATCTTAGAGGTCTTTTCCAGCCTTAATGATTCTATGATGTTTCTGCATCTCCATAGTACACTTTTGCGAAGCATCCCACTACTGTGAACAGAAGGATATTTTGATGAGGAGTACTCTGAAAAAAAAAAAAAAGTGATTCAGTTCTGAACTCTACCACAGATGCCCTGAGTGGCATTGAGCAAGTCCCTTAATTTAACTTGCACCTCACTCTTCTGGAGTAGAAAGAAGGAATTAGTATCTCCTCCCACTGTCCTTTCCCATTGTGAGAAAAGCACATGAAAAATGTGAGGTTCATCAATATTACCATCACAGAATCACAGAATCACAGAAGATCTTTGGCTGGAAGAAATCTTCAAGATGATCCAGTCCAACCTTTGACTCAGCACTGCTAGATTACCACTAAACCATGTCCTGAAGCACCATGTCCCCAAGCACCATGTCCTGAAGCACCATGTCCCCAAGCATCATGTCCCCAAGCACCATGTCCCCATGCTATTTAAACAGCTCCCGGAACGGCGACTCCACCACTGCCCTGGGCAGACCATTCTGATGTTTGGTAAACCTTTCAGTGAAGTATTTTCCTAATATAAGAAAAAGGGGAAAGTCATGAAAGAACTTGAACAGATTTGAATGAGTAGTGCTGAGATGCAGTGCTGAGATGCAGTGCTGAGATGCAGTGCTGCCTTACTTTGGTATGACGCTGCACGGAGGTGCTGATACTACTTTTGAGGACAATTCTGCTCCAGATTTAGCACAGAAACATTTGTACAGAGCCCACCAAACCTGCCCTATCTGTTTCACCATGGTATGTATGTCAGCATTAGGTCTGCAGTTGCTGTGGGGAGGTACAGCCCCTCACTTCACTCTTTGAGGTTGGTGCAGTATCTGTCCCAGAGCTGGTCCTGGACACATGGATGTCTGCAGAGGCACCTCAAGTTATCCAGGTCTCCTCATTACTCTAGTCAGCAGTTGTTGTGGTAACAGAGCCATTTATGTAGTTACTGTGACAGTGTACTGCAAATGAGCAATGCTCCTTCTCCTGTATGTTTCTGAACTAATTTCTAACACTTTATTACTTATTTTCTACTTTAAATTAGAGCAGAGTGGATTTAGATTGGACCTCAGGAGGAAGTTGTTTAGTAGGAGGGTGGTAAGACACTGGAGCAGGTTGCCCAGAGAGGTTGTGGAGGCCTCGTCCCTGGAGACAATCAAGGTTAAACTTGATGGGGCTCTGAGCAACCTGATCTAATTGGGGATGTCCCTGCCTACTGCAGGAGGATTAGAATAGATGACATTTAGAGGTCCCTTCCAACCCAGTGCATGCTATGATTCTAATATTTTATTCTTTTCAGAGGAACTTTGTTCTTGTTTATTAATCCAAAATAAGCAATTACAGGAGTCATACACAGAAGAAAATGTTTTAGTCTCTGTGTTTAGAAACAAGCAGATACCTACTGGTGAAGGTGAAACTGTGAAGCTTTTGATAGATGTCTCACTTAAGTTTAGAAGACAGCTGCTTAGAACAAATTAATATGTGAGCTGTGCTTCCAAGTTGCACGAAAAGCAAAAATATTGTCAAGAAATTTTGAAAGGGACAATGATATACAAGTAAAAACTAAGGAAAAAATACAGGGGTTTCCCTGAATATAATACCACTGTGCAACTGTGAAGAGAAAAACAAGCATGGGAAAAGGGTATTTTTGATTTTTTGTAGCCTTTTCTGGTCACTGATTATTTTTTTTCTTTGAAGAACTCAGGTTATTTTTTTTTTTCCTACATAGATCTCCTTGTAATATGATTAACAGTGAAATGATTTGTATAAAATATTGTGCTTATGGCTTATTTTGATTGAGAGACAGAACAGAACTGGACACCTTTTCAATTAAGACATTCTTGCATTGAGGTGGGGTTTGGGTTTTGTGGTTATTTTTTTTTTGCCACAAAATCCTAAGTAGCTTTGTATGAATGAAGGGAAGCCATGTAATTATTATTTTTCTGGGGCTCCTTATTTTAGCAGAGATACAAAAAACTACTGGTCAATGTTTCAAGTGTATCTGATGTGTTTTGAAAATAAAGCCTACTGGCTTTTGTGTTGCAAGGAGGGAAGGAGGTTGGCAGAAATATTTGTAAAATATAATGCATCTCTTTTTTGTTTTATGCAGATGAGACACCAACCAACAACTCACAGCTTGGTAAGTTCATCAGAATTCCAAGAAACATAAGAAAGGTTTTATGAGTGAAAGAACTGAAGAGATGAACCATTTTAATTCTGATCCATGCATTGAATTGGAATGGGGTTTTTTGTTTGGTTGGCTGGGTTTTTTTGTGTGTGGTGGTTTTTGAAAATTATTTTTCTTTGTGTGTGGTTTTTTTGTCATTTAAATCAGTGAGTGTTGACATGCCAGAGTGAAAGCAATTAGTGAATCTGGAATGCTCAGTTTAATTTGAATTTAATTAATTTAATTTAACTTAATGTAATGTTATTAATGTCTATAAATATCTGACAGGCTGGTGTCAAGAAGAAGGTGCTAGTCTTGTTTCAGTGGTGTCCTATGGTAGGACCAGGGGCAATGAATACAAACTAGAAGACAGAAAGTTTCACCTCAGCATGAGGAAAAACCTCTTTCCTGTGAGGGTGCCAGAGTACTGGAATAGGCTGCCAAGGACAGTTGTAGAGTCTCCTTCTCTGGAGACTTTCCAAACCCTCCTGGACATGTTTGTGTGTGGCCTGCCTTAGGTGATCCTGCTTTGGCAGGTTGTTTGGACTTGATCTCTAGAGGTCCCTTACAACCCCTATCATTCTATGATTCTGTGATTTGTCTACCTACCAATAAGTTTTTTACCTCATTATGGAAAAGATGTTACAGGCTGGATTTGTGTTCCTGTATTCAGGAATTGATCCATGAACATCCTGTTGAGCTATCTAAATAGTAAATATGTTATTTCTACCTGAGATCTGATAAACAAGTTAAGTGTCCTGTGAAGGTGTGAAGCAAGCTTGGAGTAGCTCAGAAATCTGGAGCCTGATACCTGCTACGGATTTATCTACACTTTGTATTGAGATGTGAACAATTATATCAGGGAATAAAGCCTTAAAACAACTTGATTAGGCCACAAATCCTTATACTGCTGCCTCTATAGTTCTTGGACAGTTACAGTCTTGTCTTAAATAGCACAGGTCAAGGATGGTGGGAAGCAAATGAGAGACGATGCCTTAGAAGTATCCTTACTGTCTTTACCCCTCAGCATGATGAATATTGAAAGAACTCTTTTCAAAGTATACTTAGATAAGCTTTATCCAAGGAGACGTGCTCATTCTGAAGTACAGTTCTGGTTTCTTCACTGTATTTATTCTGTATCTAGGGTGCTGTGATGGAAAGACAAAAGCGTTTGACGCTGCTGATGGATTTGAGCCAGATCATAACTGTGAATTTCTGTTCTCCCTGCAGCTCCCCCCAGCGGACCTCCTTTCCAGCTGAACGCAGTCACCAGTGCGCTCATTTCAGGCATCGTTGTCCTAGGAATCACAAGCATTTTCTTTTTTGTATGGTCTCTAACTCTTCTGCACAGAAAGTGGCCCAACACTTCAGTCTTGAGTGGCATCCGAAACCCAGTTTTCAGCTGAAAGTGATGACTGACTTGCACTTTTTCTTTGGAGTTGCCTTTCTTGTCCATGACATATGGTTCCATTAAAAAATAAGGCAACACTCCAGCTGCATTCAGCTTCTATTCCAGCTATTCTATATTTCTAGATTTGCTAGATGTTGTGTGTAGGTAAAGAGCAGTGATATTAGTAACAATGCTAGAAAATTATGGGAATCTCAATTGTGTTTGTGATCAGACTCTATGACATTAAGCCCATGGGTGTGCTGACAATAGAGCTTGGGTCTCCAGCTTCCCAATGAGGTCTTAAAGCTGAAGATGCTGAAGGCAAGAACCGTTCCAGGTAGGCCATTCTTACACAAAACCTGACACATTAAGAAACATTCAGAAGTTCATAAACACCTGCTAAGATAAGCATCACTTCTGTTTTGTCATGGTACCTTTTAGAAATTTGATGAAAGAATTGTCTCAGGAGGAACTTGATTTCATCTATCTTTGCTAAAAATATCCCCAGAGAGACTTAGAATACAGGACTTTTGCTTATTCCTTTCAAAATGTTTTCTTGTCTGTACATTCCTTCTAATTTTGGTGTCATAATGTGGAGGACATAATTTGCCAAAGTGTCTTTGAGCCAGAGTTTAGAGCAAACTGCAGTTGGTCCCAGGGAGCAATGCTGAAGTTCTTGAGGCAGAAAAAAAATAAATTCCAGCAGAATAATTGAGAACCAGTGAGAGTTTTCAGGCTAACTAATGTTCATCAAGAAGTTAATTCTGCACAGAATTGCCACATCTGCAAATTCTTCAGTTAAATTGTAACCCTGGGAAGCGCTCTAAGGGGAGAAGTATTCATTTTCCCCTGACTCCTTGAACAGACAAGCTAATACAAAGAAGTAATGCTCAATTTTTCCTCACAAAATTATATTTTTGGCATGATTTGGCAGTTGAGTCAAACTGTCCTTAACATCCTAATTTGTACGGACTAGTTTTACCACGAGCGTTGCAGTTCTCTGATAAATCTTTCCTTTCTACATAGAATTGTAGAATAATAGAATTGTTTCAGTTGGAAAAGACTTCTAAGATCATCAAGTCCAACCATCAACCTAACACCACCATTGCTGTTAAACCATGTCCCAAAGTGCCATGCCCACGTGTTTCTTGAATACCTCCAGGGATGGTGACTCTACCACCTGGTCAACCTATTCCAGTGACTGACCAGTCTTTCAGGAAAGAAATTTTTCTTAATATCCCACCTAAACCTCCCCTGGCACAATTTCAGGCAATTTCATCTCATTCTATCACCTGATACTAGGGAGAAGTCCACATCATTCCAACCTCCTTTCAGGGAGTTACTGTAGAGAGCAATGAGGTTATCCCCCAGCTTCCTCTTCAGACTAAACCACCCCAGTTCCCTCAGCTGCTCCTTGCCAGACCTGTTCTCCAGACTCTTCACCAGCTTTGTTGCCCTTCTCTGGACACACTCCAATGTCCTTCTTGCAGTGAGGGACCCGAAACTGAACCCAGTACTCAAGGTGCAGCCTCACCAGTGCCTTTTACAGGGGTATGATCACTTCCCCCCCCATGAAGAGTTGCAAATCAATACTTATTTCTTTAGCAGATATGCTGCATGGCTTAGAATTCTCCACTACATGGATGAGGGGAAGAGGGCAACTAGGATACCAGGCCATAAGCAGGACCATACTGTTGGCTCTAAATCTGATAAACACAGACACATCTGAAGTGAATGACCTACCAGGTGCCCTCAAAAGGAGCACAGGGCAGTGGCATTGCTGTGTAGGGTAAACCAAAATGCTGGTAGTAGGGGGGCTGCCATAGACACAAGGTATATTAAGCTGGACTGGATAGCCAGTTGGGACTTTTGGTCACACATACAGCAGTTAAATTTCATTTTTCATGTACTGTACATGCTGGCCTAGAAACACCTCAGTGATATTTATCATAATTCTGTGTTAACAGTGTCTGTGTTTTCATTGATGTGATGCAACTGGGTGATCAGCAGGGTTTTTTGGGTCTGAAGAATAAAGACAAATGCAGACTTGCTCTCAGTTTTCTCTGATCCTGCAAATGCTGTATAAAGGCCTCTTGTTTCCAAAGTGTGCTGTAATGTGGTATCCCTAACAACCAATACTGTGCCTGTTTTTCTCCAGTCATAATACCTCAGAAACATTTTTGCACTTCAGGGGTTCAGTCTGATGACATGTAAAACATGATTGTTTAATAAAATTATTTGAAACATTTCAGAATAGATGCTTTGTCTGAACTGTTTTCCTCATCCTATCAAATGGTTACCAATTTTACCTGCTTTCGGTGATCTCATTTTACAAATATGAAAATTGAGGGTCATGGTGGACAACAGTATGGCCATGAGCCAGCAATATGCCCTTGTGGCCAAGAATGCCAATGGCATCCCGGACTCCATAAAGAAGATTGTGGCAAGCAGGTCTAGGGAAGTTCTCCTGCTCTGTTTTGCCCTGGTGTGGTGGGTTGAAAACACCCCCCAGAATAAAATTTCCAGACTAGCTCAGATGGAAGCAAGTGAAGCTGCATTTACAAGTAAAACTACAATCTATAAATATGGAATGCAATGAATATGAACAAAATATATAATACTTACATATACTTACAATTTAAAGTGGACAAAACCTGGGAGTTACCAACAGCTTCTCCCTCCCTGCTCCCTTCCCCCACTCGACACAAGGTAAATGAGAGAGAGAAGAGAGAGCCTGTTAGTACTGTTACAGTGGAGAGCTGAAATCCCCCTCCCACATTAACAATAACCAGGCTAGCTCGGTCCAGAAGCAAAGGAAGCTGTATTTACAGGCAAAACCTACAATCTATGATGAAATGCAATGAATATGTACAAATATACACTACTCACAACATTCACAAATATGTACAATCAACAGAAAAACACAACAAAGCCCCCTGGCCCCCTGCTGAGGGGCCCCTGCTTCTTTTCCCCTACCTTTCCCAGAGCAGGCAAAAGGGAAGAAAGCCAAGAAGCAGAGATAGGTTTGTTAAACTTAGCTTGTCAAGGTCAGTATGCAGGGGTGTGTGTTATCTCCAGTCAGAAGATTGCTCAGCAGAGAAACACCAGACAGACAGACAGAGACTGCCCATACCTTGTTTTGAGTACTGACCCTTAAACATTTCTATCTCTCCAATGGAAGTGTTTAGAATAATCATTATTTTACTTTCTTACACCCAATTGTGATTTATTTACATTCTTTCACTTTTCTGCTTGAACTCTGTGAGAAGAAATTAAAGGTATAGCCTTAAAAACATCACAAGTCCTTAGCCACAACAAAGAGATGCAGCCAAGGTCAGCAAGCTAGCAGAAGCACCAGCTAGAGGGAAGAAGCTGAAAAGAAAGAGTTACACAACTAACTTAATGTTGGTTTTCAGACCAATGGGATTATTTAGACCTTATCATTATTTTCCTTTTTACATCCAATAGTAATTTATTTACATTCTACCACGTTTTGCTCAAGATCTGTGGGAAAATTTTCTAGGCATAGCCTAAAACTACCACAGCTGGTGAGGCCACATCTGGAATGCTGTGCCCAGTTCTGGGTTTCCCAGTTCAAGAAGGACAGGGAACTGCTGGAGAGGGTACTGAAAAGAGCTCCAAAGATGATCAAGGGACTAGGACATCTCTCTTAAGAGGAGAGACTGAGAATTGGAGAAGAGCAGACTGAGGTGGGATCTCATTCATGCTTATCAATATTTAAAGGGCAGGTGTCAGGAGGATGTGAACAAACTCTTTTCAGTGGGCAATGATAAGACAAGGGGCAATGTATACAAACTAGAACACAAGAAGTTCCATCTCAGCATGAGGAAAATCTTCCTTGCTGTGAGAGTACCAGACCACTGAATCAGGCTGCCCAAAGAGCTTTCCAAACCCTCCTGGACATGTTCCTGTGTGGCCTGCCCTAGGTGATCTTGCTTTGGCAAGAGGGTTGGACTCAGTGATCTCCATAGGTCCCTTCCAACCCCTACTATTCCATAATTGTGTGCTTTTTAAAGTCAGTTTGTTAAGGACTTTCAGTATATAAGATAAATTAATACAAGTATAGATTTACTGGCCTTTAAAGGAGACCAATAAGCTTTGGAGATTTATATTCCAGTCTGGGGAATAAATAAATTCAGATAATCTATTTTAATTTACTCATAAAGACTACCACAAAAATTCCATTAATGTAATTACTATTTCATAACCAGCAGCTTAAGCTGAAATTTTCCACTGATGGAGATAGCCATTACCATCCATAGTAAATTGTTCCAACAGTTAATTGCTGCCTTTAGTACTTTAAAAAAGATTATTTCTATAGTGGATGTGCCCAGCTTCACTTGCCAGCCATTAGAAACTGGTGTGCTTTTGTCTGCTAGGCTAAGGGAAACGCTTCTAACACAAATCTCACATAATTTGATTAAGACCACAGGGGGAAAAAAATGGTGTTGCAAAATTAAAATTGTCCCATTTCAATTTCTGTATTTCTAGAAAGACAGCTAATTGCCTTTAGAGGGAGAAAAGGAATTTACAGTAATTAAAGACAGGCTGACCAAATTTTTGAGGCTTGGGTACCTTATTACAAAAATACCCAAAAATGTAATGTGCAGTGTGATTTTTCTTAGAGTAGTTAAAATTATGGCCTGAAGTTGTGCCAGGGGTGGTTTAGGTTGGATATTAGGAAAAAATTATTTACTGAAAGGGTGATCAGGCAATGGGACAGGCTGCCCAGGGAGGTGGTGAAGTCACTATCCTTGCAGGTGTTAAAAAATACATAGACATGGCACTTTGGGACATGGTTTAATGACCATGGTGGTGCTGGGTTGACAGTTGGACTCTATGATCTTAGAGATCTTTTCGAACTGAAACAATTCCATGGTTCTAGAGTGGTTTGTTTTTGTGAGGAACCAGATAAGGTGATGTTCCTTGTGTAACTTTTCCTCAAGTGAAAGTAATTTGTTACCAAAGGGTGATTTTGCAACAGTTAAGCCAATAGACAGAGTTCCTACATTCACCTGCAGGAGTCATTACTGAGCTTGCTACACATTGAATGTATTTCTCTTCATCATTCATTAAGGTCAGATACTGCAAGCACTAGAGCTGAAAGATTGGATCTGTTGGAGAGGGTCCAGAGGAAAGGAACAAAGTTGATCAGAAGGCTGGAGCAGCTCTCTTATGAGGACAGGCTGAGGGAATTGTGGCTGTTCAGCCTGGAGAAAAGAAGGCTCTGGGGAGCTTTATATCAGGCTTCTAGTACCTGAAGAGGGCTACAGGAGTGCTGGAGGGGGACTTTTTATAAGGGCCTGTGGTGATAGGACAAGGGGCAAGGGTTTGAAACTAGAGCAGGGTAGATTTAGACTGGACATTAGGAGGAAGTTCTTTACTATGAGGGTGGTGAGACATGAACAGAAATGCTCAGACAGGTTTCCCACTGCAGTTGCACATGCCTTCTGTGTGGAAGTGTTGAAGACCAGGCTAGATGAGGCTTTTAGCAACCTGGTCTAGTGGCAGGTGTCCCTGCCCGTGGCAGGGGTGTTGGAACTAGATTGTCTCTGAGGTCCCTTCCATCTCAAGCCTTTCTATTATTCTGAATGAGATAAATGCCTGTTCCTCCTTGGTAAAACAACATGAAGATTCACAAGTGAAAATGATGTTTAGACCCAGGCTTATTCATTTGCAGATCTGACATGGAAATTCTTTCTGAGCAGCCTTTACTTGGGAGGTGAAAACTTGAGGTAGGCTGCCCAAGTATTTCTTGAAGGGAAATGATTGACAGTATTGAATAACCAGTATTGATTGACCAGTAACATTCTAGTTCATTTGAAAGAAGTATACAGGAACTTAGGAACACAGGGAAGTCATAGCCCATGATCTCACAAGCTTCAAGAAACAAGTTAGGTAAAAGTTGGGTGAATGTGCATGAAGGCTACACCATACTTTTTGAAGGTGAGAGAGAAGGAGGAAAGGATTGAAAGCATAAATTACATACAGTGGGTAGGGATTTCTGGCACTCCAGATACCAAGATTTAAATGGAACAGTGAATTAAGAAGACACTTTGTCCTTTAGATGAAGGAACCGTGGCCAGATCCATAATGGAGGTCTCACAGGTGTTAAGTGAATTACTAGAAGAATAGTGTCTCTGCCAATAAAATCTCTTTTATTAGGAGTGCCCATTATATGTATTTAAATGTAATTTTTGCACAGAAGTCACAGTTCTGCAAGTAAGTACAATGTACTGAAATGTCCTCAGGTCTATGACCCAGGCAGGAAAGAAACTGAGCAAGACTTCAAAGTAAGGTCTAAATCCACTAGAATTTAATACATCTATGAAGAGGTGACAACATTTCCCAGGTTCCTGTTTTAGGAAGAGGTAAATGGCATATCCAATTGGAGCTGTGCACACCAATGCTTTGGATAAATTCAGCTGATATTTGAGAAATGGGGCTTGGCAAGGGAGCTTGGAAGCAAATCACATTTCACACCTCATTCCCCAGGCAATATTTCTTCCTCTTTATCTCTTAGGCTCCACAAACACACCTTACCCTATTAAGCTCATCTCTTCATCTGGAGGATACATAGGCAGGAGTGTTGTGATAATCTAGGCAACATTCAAAGTGGGGCAAGTTGGTTCCTCCCCAGGTTATTCCCAGGTTTTATTTCAGTGCCACTTGGAGCTTTCTCATACTTTTCAGGAAGATGACGGAGGTGGAAAAAACAGCAGAGAGCAGCTGTCCTGATTTTGCTGGGATAGAGTCATAGCCCACCCATGATATGCAGGCTGCTAGCAGTTTCCAGCCAGCCAGGAGCTCCAGCTGGGTGAGGTAAAAGCCAGGACAGCTGCTCTGAGCTGGCTAACCAGGTATGTCCTATACCATAAACATCATGCTCATTATAAAGGGGGAAGTTTACTGAGGAGAAGGGTTTTTCGTCCTCTCAGGGATCAATATGCCTGGAGGGATTTGCTCAGGCAGACTTCTGCTGCTGATTGCTTTCCCATCTTCTGTGACCACTGGGCTGAGAATAACTTTCTAGCAGCATTACTATTTTCATTAATTTTGCTGTTTCATTAAATCTGTTTTCACTTCCAACCACTGGCCTCCTCTCTTTTTCTCTGACTCCCTTCCTGGCTGAGGACAGGTGATTAGGTGATAAAGCAACTGTTGAGTTTAGCCCTGAGTATGAGCTAAATGTAGACAGTAGCTCTGCACAGCCATCAGAGGCTGGACTGCCTGTTTGATGTACTGAGGATTTCAGGATTGTATTGTGGCTCTTTGTCAAAATGTCTCTTTTGAAAAGCTTTTATAACTTTTCTGTTATTTGCTACTTCATTAACTCATTGCTAGTCTTTAAAAGACTATTATCAATGATCTTGAAGGTCTTTTCCAACCTAAGTGATTCTGTGTTTGTATAACTAAGAAGCACATCCTTGAGACAGTGAAATCGAAAACGTAAGGCAGAGAAATTGTTGAAGTGACTTAATTAGTGAAGAAGGCAAACTAACTACTGTTGGCAAATTGAGAGAGGCTGCTGGGCAGCCAAATTTCAGATGCTGGTATTATATTTATAAGCTCTACTTTTGGGCTTGAGAGTGTGGTGGGAAAAGTGTGACTTGGTAATCTTAAAGGTCCTGTCAAGCCTCAGTGATTCTATGATTCTATGTAAGTGCTTTATGCTAAAGCAGGATCCAAAGCAGTAACCAAGAAATACCAGTTAGCAATTGCTCAAATGTTTTCTCAGGGGGTTGTAAGTGACCTTTGGACTGGTAAGATGTTGGTGGATCTAGGCATACCATATCCTAGCCTGAGCAGGCATCATGTTTTCTGTTTGCATGCTGAACTTGTTTGCTTATGTTTAGGTCTCTGAGGTGTGTTTATCAAGCTTGCTTGTTTTGCATAAACAAAATAGAAAGGTTTCCTCCAGGACATTTTCAACTCCTTTCCCTGGACTGGAGAATGAATCTGAAGAGATTCTGTGTTCCTGCCAGCAGTGCACTGTTTTTCATCAAGATGGAAAGGCTGAACAATGGCCATTAATGGTAGGGATTAGAGTGGGAGGGTGGATGGGTGCTTGCTGTTCCTGACCTCAGCCTACTTCAGTTGCAACTCTTCTGTCCAGCTTAAACCTAAGCTGTGTCCTGTGGGAACCATGTCAGCACTACCCCTGCTGTGTTTCTGCTTGAGTGTCAATACCTTCCCTCCTAGAGTTGGATTGGATGCCCAACATCTCTGGGCAACTTGCTCCAGTGTCCAAGAACTTCTTTCTCATGTCCAATCTAAATCTACCCTGCTGTAATTTAAAAACATTGCCCCTTTTCCACAGACCCTTACCAAAAGTCCCTCTCCAGCTTTCCTGTAGGCTCCCTTCAGGTACTGGAAGGTCACTATAAGGTCTCCTTGAAGCTTTATCTTTTCCAGGTGGAACAGACATGAGTCCCTCAGCCTGTCCTCATAGGAGAGGTGCTCCAGCCCCCTGATCATCTTTGTGGCTCTCCTCTGGACCCTGTCCAACAGATCCACATCCTTCATGTGTTGGGGGCTCCAGAGCTGGTTACAGTACTCCAGGTGGGGTCTCACAAGAGCAGAGTAGAGCAGGAGAATCACCTCCCTTGACCTGCTAGCTACTCATTTCTTGCTGCAACCCAGAAGATGTCTGGCTTTTTGATCTGCCAGCACTCACTGGCAGTTTGTGTCAAGCTTCTCGTTCACCAATACTTCCAAGTCCTTTTCTGAACGTATACGGTGACTAAATCTAGAAAATAAGCTCTTGTTTTAGTAAATGTCAAACTTACTGTTCCTTTGGGTAAGTCTTAAGCCAATAAATTTTGGTGGTCAATATATTAAGCATTCTTGGCTGCTGTCATACTGAAGAGAAGAAAGACTGGCAATGAGGAAGTAATAAGTGTTAAAAAACAGCAAATCCTGATGCTAATATTTTTACACTTACCTCAATTAAAAACTGAAATGTATGTGTTTCAGTAGCTTTTTATGGTCTGTTCTGTTTTGGACTGGAGTTGTCACTGATACACTCTGATTTATATAGTTTTGAAACAAATCTGAAAGCCCTCTCTGGCTGATAAAATCAAGCACCCCTCTTATGGACTTCCTTATCTATTTGTTCATATGATTTGTACAGGTTTTGCTCTGATGTTGCACAGGCTGTTTGCTATTCCCATTGCATTATGAATTTTGCAGTGGAGAAAATCTGCAGAGAGACTTAGATCCTACCTCTTGTTGCTGTTTCTATGACTGACTGGTTAATTTGCATGTAAGCGTATTGGGACTGCCAATAATGTCTTTTAAGGTAGGTATAGAGATCACTTGTCTTTATCTGCCTGCAGACAAAGAAGCTGAGCTTCTCTGCAATTGGGTTGAATGGAAACAGCTTCCCCCTGTGAGAAATGCTCTGTTATGATTCCAAGGCAGTGAAGCAGCCTTCCAGTACCTGAAGGGGCCTATGAGAAAGCTTGGAAGAGACCTTTTATGAGGTCTTGTAGTTATAGGATGAGATGGAATGTATTGAAGCTGGAAGAAGGTAGATTCAGCCTGAGAAGAAATTCTCTACAGTGAAGGTGGTGAGACACTGGAACAGACTGCCCAGGGAGGTTGTGTGTGCCCCCTCCATGGAATTGTTAAAGGCCAGGCTCAATGTGGCCTTGAGCAACCTGGGTTAGTGGAAGATGTCACTGTTCATGTGGTAGTGGGTTGGAACAAGATGATATTTAAGGTGCCATCTAACCCAAACCATTCTGTGACTCACCAGAATAGTTAATTATATGTATATACAATGATTCAACGTGGTAAAACCAGTCCAACCTCTCAGAGTTGCCTCACAGGCAATTTCCTTTTGAATTGCTGGAAGAAACATTGAAATGGGTGTATTTTAGAGAGATGTGAATTTTATGATGTGAGCTGTATGCCTCCTTTTCCTCTCTTGTTTTGCTCCATATGTGGTTACTTTCCGTTAGAACTTTTAGGGTTTTTTTACCTCAGAAGCTCTCTGAAACCTCTTTCTTTCTCAAGTGTTTACCTTTCAGCACCATCCTCAGCATTGACAGAGTGGAGTTCTTCACTCTAACTTCTGCTATAATTCATTGTTGTCTATTGTGGTTGCTCTCCTGTTGATTTTTTTTTTCTGCTTTAGAAGTTGCTAAGGGCAGTAGGAAAGATATCTATGGAGAAAAAGAATCAACAGCATTCTGATTTGTTTTTTCTCTGTTGATTTTTGCAAGGTGTCCTTGACTAAGTATTTGTTAAGATGTAGAAATGAAATCCAGGATTAGCCAAGTATGCTTTGGGTATGTTTTTATTTAAAAAACAAAACAAACAAGAAAAAAATTCTGTGTATCCTTCCAGCTTGGCTGAAACAGAATCCTATAATAGTAGGGACTGGAAGGGATCTCCAGAAGTCTTCCAGTCCAACCCCTCTGCTGAAGCACCTAGGGTATGTCATGGCCAGGTAGCTTTGGAAAGTCTCCAGAGAAGAAGAATTCACAACCTCTCTGGGCAGCCTGTTCTGGTGCTCTGGCACCCTCACAGCAAACCATTTTTTCCACACGTTGATGTGGAACTTCCTGTATTCCAGTTTGTCTGTTGTTTGTACTCCTATCACAGGACACCAGTGAAAATCTCTTTCTAGACTTTAGGCCATGCTTTGTCTGTGTGGGTTTTTTTTTGTTTGTTTGTTTATTTATTTATTTATCATTTTTTTTAATTGGGAGAATTGGCTGGTCAGGCTTTCTTCTAGTGAAACACAATTTTCCATATTTCTAGTGAAATATAGATTTTAATTTTTGTTACGATTTTGGTTTAGTGGCTTAAAGACATCATGAGCAGGTACTGGGAACACTGATGTTATGTGTATATATTCACCCCTATCATGAAGAAAGGCAGTGTAGGCTATGTATAGTCATGTTAGAGGCTATGGAAAGCACCCATTATTTACCTTTGATCAGAGAGGGGGAGATAATTCAGTGCCAAGTATTGTTGACATAAAAATCAGGAAGAACATTCCTGCACCCTTCTTGTTCTCCCCTCTTATTCTAATTGGCCCTGAAATGAAGAAATAACCTGCAAATCTATAGTGTGTTGTGGAGCACCTCCAGAAGTGAGAAGATCCTTCAAGCAGAATGGCAATGAATTTTCAGCTGGGAAAGTGTTACCACAGGTGTCCTTACAAAGAGTCAACTCACAGCAATTTCTACCAGGGTGCCAGGTATGGTTGTAACAAAGAAGCTCACTAGGATCATCATTGGACTGCAAAGAGCAAGTCACTGCTAAACCCTGAGCTGCTTCTAATATGAAGAGGTAGCCTTGTGGACTTTGGGTAATAATCTCTGATTGCATGTCTTCTGTTAGTCTGCCCTAGAATGGTAACACACATAGGAACTTGTTGTGTTCAGCATTTTCCTCATGTTTTCATGTTCCTGGTGTCCTCTGATAACAGCAGGAAGGAAAGAATACAATGCAGAGCCCTGTTAATATCCTGGTCTAGCAGGAGGTGTCCCTGCCCATAGCAGGCGGTTGAAAGCAGATGATCCTTAAGGTCCCTTGCAACCCAAACCAGTCTGTAATAATCAGTTGTCCTTTGTAAATCAGGGAGCTACCTCTCTCTCCACACAAGAGAAGACAGGAATGTTGGTTTATTTGTAAGATGGTGGGAGGTGAAGGGTTGGAGAAAAAAAAAACATCAGTATGAGTGTATGAACTTAATCCATGTTTAGGAGTAAAAGTGAGGGTATTGTAGAAGGGAAAAGGAAAGTATCTTAGGGATATCTGACTCAAGGCAACAAAGTCTCTAAACATTAAATAATGTATGAGAAACTCAGAACTGTTATTTGAAGAAAAATATATTCCCAGTGACATTCTTTCTACTTCTTATAACAATTGTCTATCAGTAGATGCTGCAAAGTCAGTACTGCTTTCATGAGGAGCCACTGATGTTTTAGGAAATTGCTTCTCTCTGTTTTTTTGCCCTTTGCTGGAGAGTTGCCTTTTATTAGCCAAGACCTAGCAGTGATTGATTCTTGGAAGTAAAGAGTGACATTTGAATAGTTGGAGCTGCAGTGACCTACTTCTTGTAATAGCTTGATAAGAAGATCCACAATGGGTTGTTCTTCTGAACAGCTGTATCTTTCAAAAACATTTGCTTCATGGAAATTTTAATCTCATCTCTCTGCGTCTCTCTGTAGCTAACGAAACGTGTGAAAATATAAAGATTTCCCAGTGAGTGAGTTTGCAAAACCACGTTTGAAATAAGTGAAATGGTGCAGAAAGTGGGTCCTGACTGATATGTCAAAACCTGAGAAAGGCTGAGAAATGTCACAGCAAGTTAACTCTCATTAGGAACAGGGTGCAGAAGTGGTGCTGTGTGTCTGGGGCTTGTCTACCTCCATCTTCTGCTTTTGGAAAAGTTTCTTAGCTGTCAGCCCTGCTGCTCTTGCCCTTCCTTCACAGTTCCTCCCTGAATTTCATAGAATCATAGAATTATTTAGCTTGAAAAAGACCTCCAAGATCACCAAATCCAACTGCTGACCCTTCCATCCTCACAGTCTTCTTCCCACTCCCTATTTTTCCTCTCTTTTCCTTCTCTCTTAACCACTCTGTATGGACAGATGTTACGTTATGGCTGGACTCAAGCTTAAGTTCTTTTCTAACCAGGTGATTCCATGATTCTGCCTTCCTTGCTGCTTCAGACTCAGAGTACAAATGAATCTAGATACCTTGCAGTGACAACTTTAAAGCATGTCTTAATTTTGAGATAAAAACTGTGTGCTCAAATTTTCTCTGCAACTCTACAGGCTACAGGCAGAGTGGCTAAAAAATTTCCTAGCACAAAAGGATCTGGGGGCACTGGCTGACAGCTGTCTGAACATGAGCCAGCAGTATGCTCAGGTGGCCAAGAAGGCCTACAGCAGCTGAACCTGGATCAGGAGTAGCATGGCCAAGAAGAGTGGGGAAGTGACAGTGTACAGTACAGTTCATACAACGCCCTGTACTTGGCGTTGGTGAGGCCTCAAATACTGGGTTTGGTTTGGGGCCTCTTGTTACAAGAAGGACATTGAGGTGCTGGAGCATGTCCAGAGAAGGGCAGCTAAGCTGGTGAAGGGTCTGAAGAACAACTTTGTAAGGAGGGGCTGAGGAAACCGGGATTCTTTAGCCTAGAGAAGAAGAGGCTGAGAGGAGATGTTATTGCTCTCTGAAAGGAGGTGGGAGTGAGGTGGGGGTTAGGCTCTCCTCTCTAGTATCTGGTTATAGAATGAGAGGAAATGGCCTGAAATTGTATGAGGGGAGGTTTAGATTGGATATTGGGAAAATTTTATTATCTGAAAGAGTGGTTAGGCATTGGAATAGGTTGCCCAGGGTGGAGTCACCATCCCTGGCGGTGTTCAAGAAATGTGCGGACGTGGTATGTCGTGACACGGTTCAATGGCCGTGGTGGTGATTAGGTTGATGATGGGACCCCATGACCTTAGAAGTCTTTTCCAACCAAAACAATTCTATGATTCTCTATGTTGTCTGTTAAATAGCTAACAAGGAATTTTAAAAAGGAAATTTAAGAATATAAAATCCTTACTTTCTCAACTTTCTGATACCTTTTTTTTTTTTTGTCAAATAATGCTCAGATTTTCCTAGTGTTAATTTTCTATTAGTTTAACATTGAGGCTATGTCAATAACTTATTGTGATGTTACAGATTTGCAAAAGGCTCAAGACAATGATCTTTTGGCTGCTTTTCAAATCAATAGGAATAAATGAGGCATTTCGACAGTTATTTTTCCATTGAAATAAAAACTACATTTCACTCAGGAATGATTTAATGGAAATAGACTGCTACAATTAGAAGGAGCTTAAATTAGTGATGATCCACTTGACAAAATCTTTCCCCCCAAAACCAGAACAGAAAAAAAAAAGCCTTTCTTCAATAAAAATACTAAAAAAAAAATTTTTAAATTAAAAATCTTTATGTTTGTACTTGTTCATCTGAAGGCGGGGCGGGGGGGGAGAGGGAAGGAAGTCAAACTCAGTTTGGTGTTAAACCTTTTTTTTTTGCTTAGAAAAAAAAAATCCCCCTCAACAGAATCAAGTTAGCTAATGGAAAAGCTATTTTTTCTGCCAAGAGGCTGCATCATTAAACTGGGAATTATACAAATGAGATCCTAATGTGTTTTAATAATAACAATATATTTCTCCCTTCATCCTAAACCCCTGTGGTCTTGCATATTTTTTTTGTACTTTGGCTACCAGCTATGTGGAGCTCAGTTATAACTGTTCACCTTATAGCTCCTCGTGACACTTACACCTAGAGCAGACTGTGTTATGAGAACAGAGACACATCCTGAGTGCACAAAGTATTGTGGGGTATTATTCAAGAACTATGTTCAAGAGAAATACTGATAATTTTGAATGGTTCTTCAATTTATCAAAGTAGAAATCTGTTATTTTGTGCACATTATGCACATCTTACTGTTCTGCATTGTTACATGAAAAAAATGTGCATTTGGAAAAGTAGTGACATCTAGGAACAGTATTTTTATAGGTAACGCTTCTGTTCCTTGACCATACTGAGCCACATTTCCTTTTGTGTGTAAAAATGAGTGTTATGACTTTTGTGTTCAGTTTTAGGCCTCTCACTACAAGGAGGACATTGAGGTGTTGGAGCATGTCCAGAGAAGAGAAACTAAGCTGGTGAAGAGCCTTGAACACAAGTCTTATGAGGAACAGCTGAAGGAACTGGAGTTGTTTAGTCCGGAGAAGAGGAGGCTGTGGGGAGACCTTATTGCTCTACAACTCCCTGACAGGAGGTTGAAGTCAGGTGGAGGTCACCCTCTTCTCACATGCAACCAGATGAGAATAAATGGCCTCAACCTTGGATACTAGGAAAAATTTCCTCACAGAAAGGGTTCTCAAGTGTTGAAACAGGCTGCCAGGGAGGTGGTGAAGTCACCATCCCTGGAGGTGTTTAAAAGATGTCTGGATGTGGTGTTGAGGGATGTGGTTTATCGGCAGTGGCTTTAGTAGTAGTCTCTCCAGTAGTTCCCTCTCCCTCTTGAGACAATTGCACAGCAAAGCAGCTAAACAGTTTCCAGAGCATGGCATTGTAAAGCAAATGCCAAAGCCAACCCTTGTGCACTGTGCAGCTGCTTTGTAATCCCAACTTTTGGCTTGATAAATCCCTTGATGATCATTGGAAGAAAATGCCTGTGTCAGAGCAAATTATTATTACTGCTGACATGATAATAGAGGGTGAAACCAGACATTGCTCAGAAAATTGGATTCCTGCTATAAACTGCCACTGTCAGGGCTGTGCATTGCATAGTACCTGCATTTGCTCATTTAAAGTAGGATGTCAACTCCAGCTCTGCAGCTGGCTTTTCACTCTTCCCACCCCTCTGTAATAATTGGCAAATGATGGGATGTGATTACATGGCCATTTTCAGTACTTATTAGCATTTAATTTATAATATTATCATATAAAACTAACTTAATTGCCCTCTGTGTGTAAACATTTAAATTTTTGTAAATGACAACTCCATTCACTTCCCTGCCACTGAGGAATACAGTGTATTACATCTCAAGAAAGAAAACACAGATTTGTCACGGGCTGCTACATCCACTGTATGTGAAGAAGAAAGAGCTTCAAAGAGACTATGGCTCCTTGGGAGCACAGACAAGGATAACAACATAATTTGCATGCAGATATTTGCATATATGGTACAGTCATTTGGCATGGCTTCTTTTGGTTTTTATCTCAGAGGAGGGAAGAATTGTTAATTTTTCTGTTTAGTCTCCAAAAAAAAAAAAAAATCACAAAGTCTAGTGCTGAAAAAAGTATTTGTAAGAGCATCCATAGCCTTGTTGGGGTAGAATTGTTCCCAGTAGAGTATTTATTGGTGGTTTGCTCAATCTGCAATTAAGCATAGCAGTGGATAGTTTTGGCATTCATTTCTCTTGGAGGATATTCCAGACTGGGAATCTTTTTTTCTTGGTGTTTAGCCCTGAATTTCATTCCAGTTATCCTCGTTCTTTCCTTGGTGTTTAGCCCTAAAGTTAATTCCAGTTCTTCCTCTCTTCTTGGTGTTTAGTTCTAAATATCATTCCAGTTCTCCCTCTGTCCTTATCTTCTCTGTTGCCTATCTGCTTATTCAGCCAAGCTGGTCATATTTTTATCTGTGCCATCTACATTTAGATCTCCTTGCAAAGTGACATCTGAACCACTTCAGGGAGTTCTTGCTTTCAACCTCATGGTGGTATTTAAGTTCCCACAGCTGATCTTTTCCATAACACCCTGTTCCTGCTCTCCAATATTACTGGCCATTTTCTTCTGGACTCCTTTTGGGTAACAGCATCCTCAAACTACGCAGTAATATGCCAAATGTTGCTCTGCTGGGTTGTGGTTCAGATCCAGAAGGCACTGAAGCCACAGAAAATCTCTATTGATTTTTGGATCAGGACACATAATGAATAACCAGGGAAGAAGGATCACAGATCACAAATGGCTGAGGTTGGAAGGATCATAGGATGTTGGGGGTTGGAAGTGACCCCCGGAGATCATCGAGTCCAACCCCCCTGCCAGAGCAGGACCATAGAATCTAGCACAGGTCACACAGGAACATCCAGATGGGTCCTGAAAGTCTTCAGAGAAGGAGACTCCACAACCTCCCTGGGCAGCCTGCTCCAGTGCTCTGTCACACTCACAGTGAAGTTCCTCCTCATGTTGAGGTGAACCTCCTGTGCTGTAGCTTATATCCATTGCCCCTTGTCCTATCACAAGGTGCAAGTGAGCAGAGCCTGTCCCCTCCCTCTTGACACCCAGCCCTCAGATATTTATAAACATTTATTAAATCCCCTCTCAGTCTTCTCCTCTCCAGACTAAAAAGCCACAGGGCTCTCAGACCCTCCTCACAGGACAAATGCTCCAGTCCCTCAATCCTCCTGGAGTTTGCTGGTATCCAAGGAGGAAATTCACTCTTGCAGAACATTTTTTTTTTGTTAAAAATTGTTATCTTGATCTGAAAAGCACAGATCTTCCCACCAAGCAAAAATTATAATTATGGAAAGATTTCACTGTAACAGCCACCATTGTGCTTTATTTTATGAAGTATTAATGGGTTTGTTCTTTTTGCATGGATACAAAGCAAACCATGAACTGCAGTTGTGCATTGTGAAAGATTTCTAGAAAATAAAGTTATTTTAAAATGCCCTTCTTTCACCACCACCTCCCCTTTCCCACCATATCTGCCCCTTTTCCACCCCAGCTGTCCCCTTTTACCCCATTTTCCCCTCAAATCCCAGAGCACCTGGGCCCTGTTGAAGTCTCCTCCCACCCCAGGTGTGGCCACTTGGCACTCCCCATCCACTCCCCTTTTTAATCCCCCCCCAGGAAAGAGAGAAGCCCCAAGCTGAGCCCATCTGGGCTGAGGAGTCCTCCTCTCATCACTGGTGAGTACCCATGGTGCACATTGGGTGATTGGTGATGGTGGACTCAAGGCCGGGGGGCCTGGTGGCCCCTCGGTTTAGGTAGGAGAAAGTTAATAACTACTCCAATGTCATCCACGGTTTGTGCTGAGCCTCCTTATTGGGGCTGAGCTCCTCTGTGTGGTATCTTGGCTGGTTGGGGGTCTTGCCCCTGCCTCTGGGATGGGTGCAGGTGGAGCAGGAGCTGCTTTGGGAAGATCATGGAATCATAGAATCAGTCAGGGTTGGAAGGGACCTCAAGGATCATCTAGTTCCAACCCCCCTGCCATGGGCAGGGACACCTCACACTACATCAGGCTGGCCAGAGTCTCATCCAGCCTGGCCTTAAACACCTCCAGGGATGTGGCCTCAACCACCTCCCTGGACAACCCATTCCAGGCTCTCACTCTCATGGGGAAGAACTTCCTCACGTCCAGCCTGAATCTCCCCACTTCCAGCTTTATTCCATTCCCCCTAGTCCTGTCACTACCTGATATCCTAAGAAGTCCCTCCCCAGCTTTCTTGTAGGCCCCCTTCAGATACTGGAAGGCTACAATAAGGTCACCTTGGAGCCTTCTCTTCTCCAGACTGAACAGCCCCAACTCTGTCAGTCTGTCCTCATAGGAGAGGTGCTCCAGCCCTCTGATCATCCTGGTGGCCTTTCTCTGGACACGTTCCAGCATGTTTAGATCCCTTTTGTAATAGGGGCTCCAGAACTGGACACAGTACTCCAGGTGGGGTCTCACCAGAGCTGAGTAGAGCCTGGGGAGAATCACCTCCCTTGACCTGCTGGCCACACTTCTCCTGATGCAGCCCAGGATCTGGTTGGCTTTCTGGGCTGCAAGTGCACCTTGACAGCTCATGTTGAGCTTCTCATCCACCAGCACCCCCAAGTCCCTCTCCTCAGGGCTTCTTTCCAGCCAGTCACTGCCCAACCTGTATTTGTGCTTGGGATTTCCTCGACCCAGATACAGGACCCTGCACTTGGTCTTGTTGAACCTCATGAGGTTGTCATGTGCCCACCTCTCCAGCCTGTCCAGGTCCCTCTGGATGGCATCCCTTCCCTCCAGCGTGTCTGCTGTGCCCCACAGCTTGGTGTCATCAGCAAACTTGCTAGGGTGCACTCAATAAGAAGATAATGATAGAATTGTTTCAGTTGGAAAAGACCTCCAAGATCAGAGTCCAACCATTGACATGATGTCACCATAGTCATTAAACCATGTCCCAAACTGTCATGTCCAAATGTTTTTTTTGAACACCTCCAGGGATGTTGACTCCTGGGCAGCCTGCTCCTGGGTTGATCAGTGCAGACCAGAGTAATTCTTGCGGTAATGGTTCCAACCAGAGTAATTTTTGCAGCCAGACGAGGCTGAATGTGTTTTGGCAGGGTGGGCAAATCTCAGCTTGGCTCAGTGTTGGATGGGGAGCAGTTACAATACACAGTTCTCCCCATGAACTCTGGGGCGAGAGGAGAGCAAGGAAGGTCTGTGGAGCAAAGTGGGGAGCCAGAGGTCTCCCTAGACAGATGAGGACACTTGGTCACAGACTTATAGTGTGACAATGGTTTGCTTTTATGGAATAAGGGAAGAAGAGGCCCACAGAGCTTGTGGGATCTCAGTATCTTTGGGAGGGTTGGAAAGGCAGATCATGAGAGCCAAGCCAGAGGCAGCAGGACACCTGAAAAACAAAGCACTTTGCTTCCGCAGTGTTGGGCACAAGAGTCACCTATGTAAATCTTTTTCAGAGAAGGGCTGTAGAGACAAGTGACAGAAAAGTCTACCTGCAGTAGAAGAGCCGTGCCTCTCCCACCCTGCCATGCTGCAATCTCGAGCAGTTATGTGCTGTGTCATCTTGCCTGTCCATAGGCTCAGCATCCAGTGGAGGAGGGGGACTATGGACTTCTATTCTGATCTTACCTCTCCATATGGACACCCCTTTTCTCTTGCCCTGTGTGCCATTTCTTCTCCTGTTTGTGCCTTGCTTCCTTCCAGCACCTTTCACTTCAGGCACAATCTCAGTGGCTTCCTCCATCTCCAGAAAGTCAGCCCTTGAGCTCTCTTGATCCTAAACTGCTGCTCTATCATCTTTAGCTTTTTTCATTTCCCTGCCCCCCTCCCCTGCCACTTTTTTTTCTTCCTCCCCCCCTTTTTATTTTCCTCCCTTTCCTGTTTTTCCTCCCCCCCTTTTTATTTTCCTCCCTTTCCTTTTTTTCCTCCCCCCCTTTTTCTGTTTAATGTTATTTTGCCTTTTTGTCCTTTTTTTTTTTCCTTTTCTTTTTTTCCCCCAAGTCATCGGACCATCACTCAAGCACTCACATCTTACACCATAGGCAGGGCAGGGATGGCAGGAGGAAGGTGAGTTGAACCTGTGTAAGGAGCTTCTTGGGTATCACTGTGGACATGTAAGTTGGGGGTATTGTCAGTAGCTGCTCAGTCCCTCTGCTTTCCTGGACTGAGGAGGCCAGGGGATGCTCTGGCTCTACAGCCCTACCTGGAAGGTGCCTTCAGATGACAGTCTGACAGACTCTTCCTTATCCCCCCACTCACTGCTGAGGTCCAGGGCTGAAGCTGAAAAAGTTTCTCAGAGCCTGCAGTGCATGGGGATGTTCTGTTTCAGGAGATGTTACTGGGCTGT
Organism: Indicator maculatus; assembly: GCA_013399975.1. Lineage (NCBI taxonomy): Eukaryota > Metazoa > Chordata > Aves > Piciformes > Indicatoridae > Indicator > Indicator maculatus. The sequence continues at coordinate 35,195 of VXBD01000041.1, forward strand.
CCTGCCATCCTCCTTAAGAAGCCATCTGCATTACTTGAAACATACACTGCCCTCCCTGCCTGAGGTGAGACAACACAAAAATGGTGTCAGCCTAGTTTTTTCTCCTCTCCTGCAGAAACCAGATAAGTTTGTACTCTTTTATCAAAGCCCAGCAATGCATATTTCTATGGCAGATTGAGCTAGCTGGCTGATATCCTTTGCATCAGCAAGACTGTTAATTCTTCTCCTGTCAGCCTTTGTCCAGAACAGTTTGATTCGTTTTGATGTCTTTCTTACTGACCTTGCAGGATAATTTTGGCAACTGTCTATTAGGAGAGAGCGTCTTTGAGAATAAACAGAAAATGTCATTACCATAGAATAGTTTGGGTGGGATTATACCTGAGCATGTGCAGTCAGGATCTGAAACACCTTTTTTATTATTTTTGTATTGTTTTCCATAAATGAATGAATGTGGAAAAAAAAATCTTTGAGGAAACATGTCTCACCTCACCCCTGGAGGTGTTTAGGACCAGGCTGGATGAGACTTTGAACAAGGTGGACTAGTAGGAGGTGTCCCTCCCCATGGGGAGGTGATGGGTGGTGGAATTAGATGATCTTTGAGGTCACTTCCATCTCAAGCCTTTCTATGATTCTGTGATTGATTCATGGTTTAACGGCCATGGTGGTGTTAGATCAATGGATTGGCTTGATGGTGTTAGAGGTCTTTTCCAGTAGAAACAATGCTGTGATTCTTTGATTAGGGAGGAAATAAAAATATAAAAAGAAAGAAACATGAAATGAAAGAGGAAGGTAAAATGACAAAGGGACACCTCCCCTATCCATTTGACAGATGGCGCTTTGGGACATGGTTTAATGGCCACGGTGGTGTTGGATTAGCAGCTGGACTTGCCCTTACTGGTCTTTTTCAAACAAAACAATTCTGATTCTAGGATTAGAAAAAAACCAAAAATAAATAGAAGAAATATGAAATATTCAGTGATAGTGGCTTAGGGGTAATGGTAGGATTCACAGATTCAGAGATTGCATCAGGTTGGAAGGGACTCTTCATAGGTAATTCTGTCCAACCCTGCTGTGGTGAGCTCAAGACTGTAAGCTCAAGATAAGCAGTTGGACTTCATAGTCTCAAAGGTCTATTCCAACTTGAACAATTCTATGGTTCTGTGAAAGAGGAAGGAGAAAAGAAAAAGCAACACACTCCACCTCCTTGTCAACAAATGTTAAATAGGGATTTCAGTGGTCACATTCTCATGGCACATTCCTAAGGATGCACTGCCACCTGCCAGCCTTTAAGCAAAGCACAGTGGAATGAAAAGTGGATTTAATCCAAAACTGTACTGTTCTTTAACTGCCTGAAACACCACGTGGCCTGTCTATATATCAATTTTTAACAATAAATATGCACGCAAGGATTTCCATTTGTACTTTCACCCCTCCACCACCCATTAGGCAAAGCAGCAGAATACATTTGCAAGGTGAAGAGCCCTGACCCCAAAGCAGAGATGGCTGTGCCTGTGAAGCAGGAATGGGCTGCAGCAGAGAGCTGGGGGTTCCCAGAGCACCTCCTTGCCCTGCCCTCAGCACAGGGTCATGAGCAATTTAGGGGGAAAGGCACAAATAGTCGAGGTGTTGAGAGGAATGCATTTATGCTACTAGAAAAGATAAAAACTGCTGCATGTTACAGCAGTATTTCGATATCTGAAGGGGAGACCTACAGGAAAGCTGGGGAGGGTCTGCTTAGACATCCTTGTACTGATAGGAAGAGGGGGAATGGTTTAAAACTAGAGCAGGGTAGATTTAAGTTGGATAGTAGGAGGAAGCTCTTTACTATGTGGGTGGTGGTACACTAGAACCAGTTGCCCAGAGATGTGGAAGCTCAATCCATTGAGACATTCAAGGCCAAACTTCACAAGGCCTTGAGCAATCTGATCTAGTTGGAGATGCCCCTGCTCTCTGCAGGGGGGGGTTGGACAAGATGACCTTCTGTGGTCCCTTCCAACCCCATGCGTTCTATGATTCATATTAAGGGACTGTTGAATGGGGGCAGGAGGGAATGGGTTTCTCAGACTTAAAGGTGACAAAGAATGGAAGGAAAGGAAATATTGATTTAGGGTGGGTGCCCAGGAGTAATGGGATGGAATTTCAAAGGGAAACAAGAGTGTTGTGTATTAGGAAATTCTTGCTCATACTAAGATCTAGCAAACTGTGAATAATATCCCAGAGGAAGCTATTTCACCCCAGGCATTTTTAAACTAGATGAGAATAAACGATATGAAATTATTATAGAGTGAAATCTTATAGTGGCAAGGGGATGAAATAGATAACCTAACAGGGTTTATTCTCAGGGTTTTTTTTACTCTATGTTGTCCTTCATTATGCAGCAGGCACAAGCTGTTCAAGTTTGCATATTAAGTAGCATACCACTACTGCTATGTACACAAACATCTGCTGAGCGTTACATCTGTTGTACAGCCCCTGAGAAAAGATATTGGAGTACATCTTCATCTTCAACTTCTTGTAAGTGGCAATGTAAAAGGTATTTTTCTTCTTTCAGTCTCTTAGTCCTGTTTCAAAGGTAACTTTTCATGTAGTCACAGAACTGTTGAGGCTGGAAGAGACCTCTGAGATCATCAAGTCCAACTGCTCACTTAGAGCTCACAATCTTACCACTACTTCTAAGCAACTACCACTAAACCACGTCCCTAAGCACCACATCCATGTGTCTTTTAAATACCTTCAGGGACGGTGACTCTACCACTTCCCTAGGCAGCCTGTTCCTATGCCTGACAACATTTTCAATGAAAACTTTTTTCCCTAATATGCAACCTGAACCTCTCCTGGCACAATATGAGGATGTTTCCTTTCATTGTATCTCGTTTCACATGAGAAGAGACCAATCCCCAACTTGCTCCAACTTCCTTTCAGGGAGTTGTAGACTGTGATAAGGTCTCCCCTTAGCCTCCTCTGCTAAAGACTAAACAACCCCAGTTCCTGCAGTCATTCCTTATAAGATTGTGTTCAATACCCTTCACTAGCTTAGTTGCTCTTTTCTGGACGTGCTCCAGCACCTCAATGTCCTTCTTGTAGTGGGGGACCCAAAACTGAATCAATTATTCTAGGTGTGGCCTCACCAGTGCCAAGTAGAGAGGGACAGTTACATCCCTAGATCTGCTAGCCAAAGTATTCCCAATTCAAAGCAGGATGCCATTGGCCTTCTTGGCCACCTAGGCACACAGCTGGTTCTTGTTCAGACAGCTCTCAACCAGCATTCCCATATCCTTCTCTCCCAGGCACCTCACCAGCCATTCTGCTCCAAGCCTCAAAGTTGCATGGGGTTGTTGTGGCCCGAGTGCAGCTACTTCACACTTGACTTTGTTGAATTGTATACAGTTGGCCTCAGTCCATCTATCCAGTCTGCCCAGAGCTCTCTACAGAGCCTTCCTGCCCTCCAGCAGATCTACATGCTTCCCCAGTTTGGTGTGGTCTGGAAACTTACTGAAAGTGCCTTGATTCCCTCATCTAGATCATTGATAAAGATGTTAAAGAGACCTGGCCCCAGTACTGAACCCTGGAGAACACCAATTGTAACTGGCCCCCAGCTAGATTTAACTCCATTTACCACATCTTTAGCACTGTGTAAGTTCAATTACTGTGAAGAACTTCATATAGGTTTTATTCAGTAAACTTAGAAAAAAACTGCTTCTGTTATTTTAGGCAGTGTATCACCTAAAACCCTTAGTTAAAAGAAGTTTGGTAAGCACAATCCAGTTATCTCCTAAACTGTCACTATCTTTTCTTGGTAGGGTTGTGTGGGAAGTAAAAAAAAAAAAAAAAAAAAAAAAAAAAAAAAAAAAAATCAGAAATGCTCAAAATTGAGCAAGCCTTGCATGTCCCTGTTAAACTTTGAATGCTCTTCTCTGGGTTTGGATTGAGATGAAAATAACTTTCTTGTGCTCATGACTGACTGAAAGCCTGTCATGCTTATTCTTAACACAGACCTTGGCAAACAAAAACGTTACTCTCTTGAGTTTGTCTTTTCACATCAAAAGGTGAAAATTGGTGAAAATTATGGAAGAACACAGGGGGAAAAGTATACTGACAGCAGAATCAAACCCTGATTTTTATCATCTGGTCAACTAAGTTCACTCCAAAACAATATCTAAAAAGTCCTTTATTATTTTTCTTTCCTTTTCTTTTGTATGTGTGTATCTTGAAACACAGCTTTAGAAGGAACCTCTAACGTTTGACAGAAAATTGAAGTTCACATCACATGTTTAATAATGCATCCCAGGAAGGCACCACATCAGTTGAGCCTCATGTGTTAGCTTCCATCCCTACTCTGCGAGTTCAACTTCTCTATTTTTTTCTTCCTGTTTTATTTTTCCTTCTTTATCCTCTCTCTGGGAATAATTTCAAACCAAATAGCACTTACAGATACTAAGAGAACTCATAGTTTAGGAAAGTATTTACCATATGCTTAAAACTAAGCATATACCAAGCCCTATTTACTTCAAATTAGTATTAAGAACATGATCATTTTTCTAAAAAGCAGATCTTGTCTGTCATTGAACTTTGGGAACTGTGTTAGTGGATTTATTCTTGGGAAACGTGAAGTTTCTTCTGTGCTGAATATAAAAAGAAGAATGGTTGCTTTAATCAACTTAGAATCTGTGATGGTTTGAAAATGTCTTAATTTTTCTTCTCAAAGTTCAAGCAGAGAAAGTGAAAGAGTGTAAATAAGTCACTATTGGGTGTAAGAAAGCAAAATAATGATTGTTCTATACGCTTCCATTGGATAGATAGAAATGTTTAAGAACCACTACTCAAAACAAAGTTGGGGCAGTTGAGGCAACTTGCTGGGCTGTCTGGCTGCTGCTGCTGCTTCTCTTCTGGCTGAAGATAACACACTGACCTTGGTGAGCTAAGTTAACAGCTTCTCTGCTTCTATCTCTCTGCCTTCTGCCAAGCAAGGGGTCTGGGGGGGAGGTCCCTTGGGAGGAACCCTCAGGGGAAGCAAAGGGAGCTTGGTTGTACTTTTCTGTTGATTGTATATATTCGAAAATGTTGTGAATAGTGTGTATTTGTACATATTCATTGCATTTCATCATATGTTGTAGATTTGCTTGTAAATACAGCTTTCATTTGCTTTCCAGCTATCCTGGTCATTGTCTGTGTGGGGGCTTTCAGTTCTCACACTGATACAGAATCATAGAATTGTTTTGGTTGGGAAAAGTCCTCTAAGATCATCAAGTCCAAATGTCAGCCTCACACTACCATGTCCCAAAGTGTGTTGTCCACAAGTTTCTTGAACATAATCTACGTAACGATGGTCACAGGGCTACATTACTATGAAGACTGAATTTGGCTCTTTGCACATGGTGGTACTTGTATTAAGAAGTTGCTTTATCTGTGGTAAGAACAGCCAAATATTCTGTACCTTAGCTCTCAATCCTCTGGCTGGACCAGTGGATGAGTTAGGGTAGGCATATGATGATCTTTTCCAACTTAAGCTCTCTTGATTTTGGCTCTTTTCAAGAATAGCATGGAGAGCTCAAGTACCTTGCTGAGTTTCCACTTATGGTAGAGGTTGCAAGGATCTGGAGATCATCAAGTCCAGCCCTTCTGCCAAAGGGATCACCTAGGGCAGGCTACACAGGAATGCATCCATGTGGGTTAAAAGTCGGTTATCAAAGTTAGAAAAACAGCAGTCCTCAGAGTTCAGTGTGTAAAAGCTCCTGGTTCACCCTGCAGTTCAGATGTAGCAGGGGACCAATCCAGAGGACAACAACAAAAGTGTGGTCTTATGAACTGGTTTATCACAAAGCACAGTAGTAGAGAGCACTAAGATTTAATCTAGACTTGAGCAGCAATTCCTTGCAATCTGCCTTAGAATCTGTTTTGCGAATGGAGCAGCTGGGAAACGAGGTAGGCTGCTGCTGCTGCAAAACCAACTTTCGTCAGCTTCCCTTCAGGACAGAGAGACTGGGTGGGAAGTGGTTGGACAGGGGAGGGTGAAATTAGTGCCTTGTGGATAAAGGACAAAGGTGCTGTGAGAAGGATGGGGAGAAGACATTGGAGTAGGTTGCCAGGGAGGTGGAGGAGTCACTATCTCTGGAGGTGCTAAAAAAAATGGGTAGACATAGCACTTCAGGACATCTTTTAGCAGTCATGGTAGTGTTAGATTGATGATTGTATTCCATGGTCTTAGAGGCCTTTTCCATCCAAAACAATTCTATGACTCTATAAGGAGTTGAGTGAAAACCAAACAGATGTAAGGGGTTGGGTTATATGTAAGAAGAACAAAATTATTTGTCTCCATGGTTGGATTTGATGATCTTGAAGGTCTTTTCCAACCTAAAGGATTCTACTATTCATTATTTTGCCTTCTGGGCAGAGTATGCTGTGGTTTGGCACACCAGGATAACTCACAGGATCACAGAATCACAGAGTGTTAAGGGCTGGAAGGGACCTTGAAAGATCCTCTAGTCCAATCCCTTGCCTGAACAGAATCACCTATACCAGCACACAGTAACACATCCAAGAGGGTCTTGAATATCTTCATAGAGGGAGATATGCTTGATAAATATTAGTAGAACTTTCTTCTGACTTGGTTATGTCAGTGTCAACTTACTCAGCAGACTGGTTTATTTGTAGTCTCTGAAGGTCAAGAATAAAAATGAATACCCACCTCATTAATTTTAATGTAATGTATAGAAGGTCTAAACAAACTTCTATGGTTCTAGTTATTAATAAACTTTTCATAATGATTTCTTTGTTTATCAACTTTACATTGGTTAATTGTCTCCATTGTTTTACTCTTGTTACATAGCCTGAAAGAATAAATTAAAATTAATCAGCCTTTTTTAAATCCTTTCTAACAATGTTTTTGTTTAGAATTTCCCTACCACCTCTGTAAAGCTCTTTGCATTTCCAGGTTCTCAGACTGATCTCCCAGCATCTCTTGTGTTTGCCTAAATGTGGAACTGAAAAAGGGGAAAACCTAGTTCTCTTAGATATGCCCTCTGGGATTAATTACACTCATTTGACTAGACTAGCATTTAGATCTGAATTGTAGTCATGAATAAGTTAGATCTTAATTAAAAGTCATGTTTGGGTGCAAAAGGCAATGTCAGACATGCAAAGAAGCTGCTCTGTAATGTGCAGAAATTAGTGTTAATAATAATTTGTGTATGGGATTTGGATTTCAATTTATCCTTCAGATTGTTCTCTCTGGCAGTATAATCTTCTTGCTTCCCTTTCCATATTTGAATATTCTCAAAAGAGGTAATATATGGCAAAACCAAAAAAAAGGAAATGACCCATCCAATTCCCATCAACATTTGAAGAGTTTTGACACTGTTAAGGCTTTATCAGGTGCTTGATGGTGTCTCACTTCTATTTGGAATATGATTGGAAATGAACACTGTTATAGAACAATGTAATTGCTTTCTTCTAAAGAGTATCAGATTTATGATTTTGTCTCTGTTTTGTTGTTGTTTTGGTTGTTTTGTTGGTTGGTTGGATTTTGGTTTTGTGTTGATTTTTGTTATTGTTGTGGGTGTTTTTTCTTTAAACACTCCCAAATACAAGTGTTTTAAAAGTGTGTTGTATTATCACAGAATGTAAGGGGTTGGAAAGGACCTCCAGAAATTGAATCTGACACTCCTATCAGATCAGGATCACCTAGGGCAGGCCAGACAGGAAGGCATCCAGGTAGGTCTTGAAGTCTCTAGAGAAGGAGACTCCACAACCTCTCAGGGCATCCTTTTCCAGTGCTCTGCCACCATCACAGGAAAGTAGTTTTCCCTCATGTTGAGCCATTAACTTCCTGTGTTCCAGTTTGTGTCTGTTGCCCCTTGCCCCATCACAGGACACCACTGAAAAGAGAATGGCCCCTTCTTGAAACTCACCCCTCAGATATTTGTAAACATTGATCAGATCCCCTCTCAGCCTTCCTTTCTCCAGGCTAAAGAGTCCCAGGTCTCTCAGCCTTTCCTCATTAGGCAGATGTTCAAGTACTTTCATCACCCTTGCAGCCTCCATTGGACTCCTTGTAAGTAAATGCCCTATTTTCTAAGAACTAGTTAAATGTATAAGATCTCCAAAGCATTGAAATTATTGTCAAGTTCTGGGTGGTCCAAGATGCAAAAGGAGCAGATGTATGCACTGTGCTACGAGGGGAGTTCAGCTGACCCTCTTCTTTGGTGTTGCACATGATGATATTTACATGAGTTACTCAAATTTAGAATCATGATACTGCTGAGATTGGAAGAGACCTTTATGGTCATCAAGTCCAAATGATCACCTGTTTCAGGTTTTATTTTTATGCTTATTTGTGGATTATCACATGATCACTGTCAGTCAGTGTGAGCTGAAATTCCCCCCACACCAACAATAACCAGGCTAGCTCAGTCTGAAAGCAAATTGAAACTGTATTTACAAGCTGAATCTACAATCTATGATGAAATGCAATGAATATGTACAAATATACAAAATTCACAACATTTACAAATATGTACAATCAACAAAAAATCACAACCCAGCTCCCTTTGCTTCCCCCCAAAGGGGACCTTTCCCAAGGGGCCTCTCTCCTGGGGACCTCCTCCCTGGCAGAAAGCAGAGTTAGCTAAAGCAGAAAAGTTGTTAACTTAGCTTGCCAAGGTCAGTGTGTTATCTTCAGCCAGAAGAGAAGAAGAAACAGCAGCCAGACACCCCAGCAAGCTGCCCCGTCTGCAGACTGCTCACTTTGTTTTGAGTAGTGGTTCTTAAACATTTCTATCTATCCAATGGAAGTGTTTAGAACAATCATTATTTTGTTTTCTTACACCCAATAGTGACTTATTTACACTCTTTAGCTTTCTCTGCTTGAACTTTGAGAAGAAAAATTAAAGAGACAGTTTCAAACCATCACAGTCATATATTTACTTTTGCAGAGCTAGGTAGATCCATGTCTGTTTCAAGGTGCTGTGTTCCTGTTGGCAAAGGCAGAAGCACTGTGACTTCCATTCATGTGAATAAACCCAAAATGCAACTCAGGGTCTGATATAATTAGAGCACATTTCTGCTTGTTTTCCAGCCTTGGTCTGCTGAACAGCAATTACTTTGAAAGAAAGGCCCTATGCCTGATTTATTTTTATTTTTTATTAGTATTATTTTTCTTTTCCAGTGTTCCTTTTGTTCAGCCACAGACTTGCAGCAGAAAGATGGAGGGACCTGAGAGATACAGAGTGCTTTGCTATTTCTTGGCAAAATGAAAACGAATACAACGTACCCAATACAACAGTTTCCAAGTATACAAAGGTAGCTGCAAAGGGGAAAGACCTTGAATGGAAAAAAAAATTCTTTGAGAGATGACTAGAAATAAGAAGCAGATATTTCAGCAAGGGAAATTGAGATTGGATATTAAAAAAAAAAAATCATATTTAGCACAAAATATCAGTCCTTGAGGACTGAGCCATCGGTTCCTGACAAAAAAACTCCATACAATAATTTAGTCTAACTGATTAGGAATGCTTGTGAGTAGTCAATCCTGCTCAGTCCAGAGCAATAGATCACAGAATCACTATGGTTGGGAAAGACCTTCAAGATCATCAAGTCCAATCATTCTCTAACTCTACCAGGGCCACTACTACACCATATCCTTGAGCACCATATCTAGAAGGCTTTTAAATACATCCAGGGACAGTAATTCAACCACTTCCCTGGTCAGCCTGTTCCCATCTTTGAGAATCCTTTAGGCAGAGAAATCTTTCCTAATGTACAACATAAACCTGCCCTGGTGTAACTTGGTGCGATTTCTTCTTGTCCTCTCAGTTGTGACTTGTGAGAAGAGACCAACCCCCACCTCCCTACTACAAACTCCTTTCAGGACAATGAGGTTTCCTCTCAGCCTTCTCTTCTTCAGGCTTTCTCAGCCACTCCTCATAAGACTTATTCTCAAAGACCTCTCAAAGTCTCCTCCAGTTTTCCTGAAGATGATGTGCGCTTTTGTTGCATTGTGTTTCAACCCTATTTGCACAAAATTCTTAGAATTTAGTTGCTGTCAAGATAGGGCTGCTCCTGCGGAAATGCCAAACGCTATCAAACAGCAGAGCTTGCAGCAGAGCAGGAGGTGACTCTTAACTAATTATAACAGTGATGACTACAGGGTTCCCACACAAGCAAGCATACCACATGCCATCTGCTTCATCGATGTAGATATAAATGCTTTGTGTTGGTCCAAAACCTTCATCTGAGGATCTCAAAAGTATTTTACAAAGTAGAGAGAGAAAATGACATTACCCTTATTGCCCAGTGAGATGAGCAGGATTATCACCTTCCTTAATTGAGTGACAATATTGTAGCCTGCTGCCTTCTCAAAGAGATGTTCCTTATTTAGGGCTCATCCATGTGCAAAGGCTGTTTTGCTTAATAGTTCTGGGGATACTTGGAGGTAAAATTGTTCAGTTGTGCCACAGGCTGTATGCACGTGTGTGTATAAGCACATTTACCTGCTATATGAGGAAAAGGTGAGAGAACTGGATCTGTTCAGCCTTGAGGAGAGAAGGCTTACGGAAGGCCTTGTTAGCATGTACCAGTATATCAAGTGTGATTACTAGGATGATGGAGACTCTCTTCGTACAAGGAGTCACATGAAAAAGACCAAGGGTGATGGGTACAAGTTACTGATGGGGAGATTCTGTTTGGGTTCCAAATGAAAAATTTTCACTGTGAGACACTGGAATCATCTCTCAGGGAAAGTGGTGGTTTCCCCTACACTGGACAAGACCCAGCTTGACAAGGTGCAGGGCCATTTCATTTCAACTCTACTATTACCTAGAAAGGGTGGACCAGATGATCCTTGGAGGCCTTGCAAGCTGGTGTTCTCCGATTCTGTGATTTATTTTCTAGCAGAAGTTCTTTAGATGGTGGATATGATGTCGTTTTGCTCTTCTGAGGTATCCTCGTTAGAGAAGAATACGTAAATCCAGTATAGCTGTTCGGGTCTCTCTGTAGTACTAGCAATGCTATTGAACTTCCATATTTACATTGTGGGTTAGTTTATGTCCTTAAGAAGGAGTTTTACTCCCAGTCAATAATATCTTAAGATACTTAAGTGTATAGGCCTGTGTAAAGCCACAACCATTATCTGCTGAGTGTACTTTCATGGAAACACATGATTGATGATGATAAGAATGGAGAAATAGACCTTCTACTTTGCAGCATGCTTTAGAGTCATAGAATTGTCATGGTTGGAAAAGACCTCTAAGATCATCAAGCCCAACTGTCAACCTAACACCACCATGTCCCAGAGTGCCATGTCCACATTTTTCTTGAACACCTCCAGGGATGGTGACTCCGACACCTCCTTGAACAGCTTATTCCAATGTCTGACAACTCTTGCAGGAGAAAAATTTTCCCCAATATTGAATCTAAACCTACCCTGGAGCAATTTCAGGCCATTTCCTCTCATTCTATCACTTCATACCAGGGAGAAGGGACTGACTCCCACCTCAATCCAACCTTCTTTCAGGGTGTTGTAGAAAACAATGAGGTCTTCCTTCAGCTTTCTTTTTTCTAGACTAAGCAATTCCAGTTTCCTCCACCGCTCATCATAAGGTTTNCATACAGTTGGCCTCAGCCCATCAGTCTGGCCTGTCCAGGTCCCTTTGTAGAGCCTTCCCACCCTCAAGCAGGTCAACACTCCCACCCAACTTAGTTTCATTTACAAACTTACTTAGGGTGCACTCAATTCCCTCACCCAGATTAAAGATATAGCTATTAAAGAGAACCAACATAGATGGAGGAAATCTGTGAACAGACATGTGTCCAGCTCTTCCCACCCAACCTTCCCTCATATTTATAGAAATAATTTCCTAGCCATTTCAGTGTACATTTAAACTTCAGTGTGGGGAGAAGTTATGACTGTTATTGTAGGTAAAGAGAAATCAAGAGTTAATTGGTATAATCACAAAGAAAAGTCCTCCAGAAGCTGGAGAGTCCCAGGGGGGTGGGCAGTTCATCCCAGGATATTGTAATCTGTTATTCTATTCCATTTTCCTGTATTTCTCTGTTTAAGGGAGTGTACAGCCAAAAAGCTCTCTTCTCTCCATCTCGAGGCACATGCACCTTATCCTTATGGTTTGTGGGGGAGAGGCTTCCTCCTGGCCTTGGCTGGCAGGGAATTTCCATCTGTGCCACTGGACCTCTTGAAGCCTGTGGTAGGCCTGGGTTTAGTGTGAGGGGCAGGTTGGCTGCTCTTGAGCCTGCTGAGGCGGAGCGGGGTGGAGGTTTTCTGGAAGGTGTTGGCTTGGTAGGCCTAGCTGTATTCTTTTTGCCTGAATGTTTTTGGTATACATTTTAAAATAGAATTTCCATTTAAACTTCCAATTCAGCATGGAGCATTTTTTTAATTTACTCCTTGGGAAGGGGTAAAATATCTTCTCTGCCCTTTTGCCATGGGCAGCTTGTGGCTCAAAATTAGTACAGAGTAAACACATAAGAGAGAGGTCATGGCTGAATGTATGTTGACAAGGAATTCATATCCACTCTGATTCCTTTTCAACACCTGATAAGCTAAAGCACACATAAGACATCAGAACGTTTCACAAAGGCTACGTAAATCTATATTTGAACCCTAATAATGGTTTCCAGAACTTTCTTTCAGCAAGTCATTTTTCCTCCTTCTATCTCTCTTTTTTTTTTTTTTTTTTTTTTTTTTAATCCACTCTGCAGGTGAGATAAAAGGATATTTTTCATTGGTTGGTTGGTTGTTCCTTCCCCCCTTAAATTCTAGCAGTTACAAGCAACCTTTGCCATCTCTGTATGTATAGGACTTCTTTTTCTGTGGTCTTTTTTTTGTATTGATGTTTTCTTCCCAGGGGAACCGAGTATTTTGTGCCCATGGTAAAACAGAAGATTAGCTGCAGCAGAAAATGAAGTACAAGTTGACCCGAGGCAAAGCATAGCTGAAGAACAGCAGTGCAAACTTTCCCTTGGTTCTGGTGCCAAAGGTCTCCAAAGATAAACCTTTGGGGGCCATTAAGTGGAAATGAAGTATTCTGTTAAGGTTTTCTTTTTTTTAAGTTAAAACAGTAAATATGGCTAAACATCTGATAGTAAATAATTAGATAGTAAATAATTTGCCCCAACTCTCTGCAGATAAAGGAAGATTTGGAACGGCAGAGATTACTTGCTCTCAGAAGAAACAATTCTGAAGTTGTTGGAGGCAACAACTGCATTTGTGATCAGACATGTCAGTGACATTAATAATGTTTCAGTACATATTTAAAAACTACCTGGCCTACATAGAAGTATTGCGGACACCTCATCTCTGGAAGTGTTTAAGACCAGGCTGGATGAGGCTCTGAGCAGCCTGGTCCAGTGGGAGGTGTCTCTGCCCATGGCAGAGGCTTGGAACTAGGCGATCTTTAAGGTCCCTTTTTCTAGAGTCACTGTCCTCTCCTGGGGATGTTTTGGAAAAAAAAAATGCTGTGGGATTAAAGAAGAGCCCTGTCAAAAGGTATAAAATTCACTTGGCTTTTACCATGTTAAAGCTTAGGGACAAGAGACAAAGTTTGAGGAATGGGGGATTCTTTAGCAGATGTGAAAGGGTAGGAGGCTAACAGAGTAAACGTGCCATCTGCTTTCATTTACAAGTGGAACTGAGCTTGGTTACCTCGGTGAGGTCTGAGAACAAAGCTAACTTTGTTCAGCTTTTGATCAAGATATTGGGAGTCATGTAAGATCCCATTTAAACTTTGCCATTAGACACAGAATCTTAGATTCATAGAATGTCATGTTGGAAGGGACCTCAAGGATCCACACCTCATCTGTGCCCATGACTAGGGTACAAATGGGCTTACTCATTTTCTGGCTTCATGGATAGAAAGCAAGAGATTGCACAGATAAGGGTGCAATATTCCAGGGCCAGAGAGAGACATTTGTTCATCATGTCACTGTAAAATACCACAGCATCCGAAAGCACACAGCATTGAAAAATGTCGCCACTTAATTTTCTGTAATCAGTACTAATTAAAAGGCAAATTGGAATGGGGAGCAGCTGAAGTATATCCAGCTATTTCTATGACCAGAGCTGCTTTCAGTAAAGGACAGATGAATAAATGTTGTGTTTGAATTGGCAAACATTCATTACAGAGCTTCAAGGCTGTTGAGAAAAATTAATTTCAAGTTTTTATTTTTTAAACAAAGATGCCTTTATTATCCTTCCTGCTATTTAGTACCCAATAGTCTTTACACATACAATACAATAACGGGGCTGCTGTATTAAACCCAAAATAAACCTGCAATAACCAGGTATTGTAACATGAATATTTGAGCAGGACACTTCACTAAACAGCCCTTCTTGGGGTTTTTCAGTCTTCAGGAAGCTGAGGGGACAGCTCAATATGGGGAGAGCTCATTGCCCTCTACAGCTACCTGAAAGGAGGGTGGAGTGAGGCAAGGGTTGATCACCCAGGTGGATTGTGATGGTTTTAAGACTGTCTTTTTAATTTTTCTTCACAAAGTTCAAGCAGAGAAAGTGAAAGAATGTAAATAAATCACTATTGGGTCTAAGAAAGCAAAATAATGATGATTCTAAACACTTTCATTGGAGAGAGAGAAATGTTTAAGAATCTCTACTCAAAACAAGGTTGGGCAGTTGGGCTGTTCTTGGCTTGCTTGGCTTCTGTCTGGCTGCTGCTTCTTTTCTGGCTGAAGATAACACACTGACCTTGACAAGCCTCTCTGCTTCTTGACTCTGCCTTCTGCCAAGGAGGTCTGGGTGGATTCATTCTGGCTGGGGGGGAGGCCCCTTGGGGAAGACCCCTTGGGGGAAGCAAAGTGAGCTTGGTTGTGCTTTTCTGTTGATTGTACATATTTGTGAATGTTGTGAATTGTGTGTATTTGTACATATTCATTGCATTTCATCATAGATTGTAGTTTTGCCTGCAAATACAGCTTTCATTTGCTTCCAGACCGAGCTAGTCTGGTTATTGTCGGAGTAGGATGCGGATTTCAGCTCTCACACTGTTACACTTGTCTGGGTCTGGAGAGGAAAAGAGACCGAGTTTTTTTGAACATTCACGTGTTACAAAATTAGAGGCACAAACGAGGACAAAATATCAACAGTGAGGTTATTTATTAACAGAATAAAGTAGAAGCAACAGAAGAAGGGAAAGAGAGAGGGAGAAAATGGGGAGAGAAAAAATGGAGAGAGAGAAAGCAGGAAAAGCATTATATTACCCCCTCCCACACCACTCCCCCCAAGATGGTTTGGGTCCAAGGAAGGATGCTGCTGCTTTGGCTTGGAGGAGATGTCATCCTTGTTGGCTTGTGTTGTCTGCCCTTCAGGAGGGGAGGAAGAGATCCCAAAGTCCAAGTCCTTCTCTGAGCAGCTTCCAACATGTGGTGTCTTCAGTAAAGGTGTCTGTTCTCTTCACCATGAGTTACAGCAGGCAGAACTTAGGGCAAAGTGAAGAGAGGGTTCCTGGACTGCTTCCAGGCTGCATGGTGTCGTCTTCTCCATTTTTGTCCTCCTGAGCAAGCATTGCTCAGGTCTTTTATACAGTTTTTTAGTCTTTCACCATTTACCTGCTCTCACACACAATACACATCAGGGGCTAATCCATTCTCCTTTTCACCATCTTCCCTTTCTGGGGTAGCTGATGGAGAGAGATGATCTTGTCTGTGCCCATTCCAGAGAGTTGTTATCCAGTGGTGTCTGCCCATTACACATTTCTGTTGTCTGGGAGCAAAGGTGATTTTATCTTTGTTGATTCACACCAAGAGTGACAAGATTTAGTCTCTTATATCAATTCTCACATGCAACAAATGACAGGACAGGAGGAAATGGCCTCAAATTGTTCCAGAGGATGTTTGGGTTGGCTATTAGGAAAAATTTCTTCACAGGAAAGATTACCAGTCATTGGAGTAGGCTGCCCAGGGAGGTGGAGTCACTATCCTTGGATGCATTTCAAAGATGTGGGGATGTGGTGCTTAGGGACATGGTTTAGTGGCAGTGGCTTAGCAGTAGTGGAGGGATTGCAAGCTCTAGGTGAGCAGTTGGACTTGATGGCCTCAAAGGTCTCTTCCAACCTCAACAGTTCTATGATTTTATGCTCCATTTCCCAATGTCTGTAGCCAAAGGCCCTGTAAAGTACCCACACTTAAACTGACATCAGCCCTAAGTGGGTAAGGGGGGCTTTTGTCCAAGGGGAGACTCAGTCCCTATCTCCAATGCTGTGGGTAATACAAGAAGTTTGGAGAGGAGGGAAGCCGTGGTTTAGAAGCAATGTGCAGCTATTGTGGAATATGCCTACTCTGAAAGCTGTGCTTTTCTAGCATCACCACTTGCTTTTGTTGATGCTAGAACTGTGTGGAAAAGTGCTACACACCTTAATATTTGTGTCTTTGTTGAGGTGAACAACGATGGAGAAGTGTACACTGTAAGGGCTCTTTAACCTGGATTCTTTTCTGTGACTCTGCAGAGCTGTCTTCCTTAATCTTCTTCACATTATTTTTGGGTTCTGACTGCAAAAAAGCCAGCAGTTTGCTGGAGTCAATTTTCAAGAAATGCTAGTGGCAGAGTAAGTATTTCTGCCAATCTTCTTTACTTGCACTGAAAGCCTACAGTTTCATAGATGGCAATAGCACAATACTGAGGAAAAAAATGGCAGCCATCAAAGCCTGCTTTTAATAGGAATGTTCTGCTAGGTTTTGGACATTAGAAAGAGGTTAATTACTATCAGGGTGGTGGGACACTGGAGCAGTTACCCAGGGAGATGGCACAGGTCACAGCCCTGAAGATGTTCAAGATCAAGTTTGATGGGGCTCTGAGCAACACTCTCTCTTCGCAGAGAGAGTGATTGGCCATTGGAATGGGCTGCCCAGGGAGGTGGTGGAGTCACCATCCCTGGAGGTGTTCAAGAGGGGATTGGACATGGCACTTGGTGCCATGGTTTAGATAGTCATGAGGTGTAGGGTGACAGGTTGGACTCGATGATCTTTGAGGTCTCTTCCAACCTTCTTGGTTCTATGATTCTGATCTAGATGGGGATGTACTCACTGCAGGGGTGTTGGACCAGATGACCTGTAGAGGTCCCTTCCAACCCAGGGCATTCTATGATATTGTGACTGCTTGTTTCACAGAGAAATGCCCAGGTTTAGAAGGCATGGCTTGGACACAGTTCTATGCTTTACAGGATCGATCTAACTCCCCTGCCACCTTGATTGCTTGTCCTAGGTGCCAGCTGTGTGAAGAGTATTTTTCTTTTGGTGGAGTCTCTTATTGGGATTCTTCCTCTGATACTGCTACTTGTTGCTTTTTATTGTTGAAGGAATGGAAAACTGTTCATTATGTTTGGGCTCCTCCTGGAAAAAAAGACCTTCCTTACTTTAACATGCAGATGAAAGACATTGGAGAAGGAAAGTGACCCTGAACTTTTGGTAGCCATGTCCAAAAAGGGGGTGAGACAGATATCTAGCTCAAAACCCCTGATATTCATAGTGTTCTTGAGAAGAAAGGAGGAAAGAACAGAAAGGTGCTGGACCTACAGCCATGAAAAAACGTGTCTTAGGAAAAGCAAGTTTCCCATAGCTTCAAAAGTACTTTCTCATCTTCTTGCCTTACTGGGAGTTTGTGTAAGATGTGCTTTGAACTCTGTGCCCTTAAATGTACCCTATAGGTACTTGTTCCATGACTGGTCTGCAGTACATATCGAGTACCTGTTGGAGTGGGTCCAGATGAGGGCCACAAAGATGGTCAGCATGCTGGAGCACCTCTCCTATGAGGATAGGCTGAGCAAGCTGAGTCTGTTAAGCCTGGAGGAGAGAAGGCTTCAGGGAGATCTTATAGCAGCCTTCCAGTACCTGAAGGGGGCTACAGGAAAGCTGGAGAGGGATAGAGAGACCTGTTTTACAAGGGCTTGTAATGACAGGATGAGGGACAATAGCTTTAAGCTGCATTGAGTTAGATTGACAGGATATTAGGAAGAAATTCTTTACAGTGAGAGTGGTGAGACACTGGAACAGGTTGCCCAGGGAAGCTCTCGGTGCCCTCTCCCTGGAAGTATTCAAGACCGGGCTAAAATGGGCCTTGAGCAACCTGGTCCAGTGGAAGGTGTCTCTGCTTGTGGCAGAGGGGTTGGAACTACATGATCTTTAAGGTCCCTTTCAACCCAAAACATTCTATAATCAGAAAAAAAGAAGGAGCATGTGTAGGAGAAGTAATAGTTCTTCAGTAGGATGCAACAATGCAGGGTTAGGCTTTGTCTTTTCTTACAGGGAAAGCTCTGTTGGATTCAGCATGGTTGGTGCTTGGAAATGGCCTAGGCTAGCTATCATGCTGCAGTAACTTTTGTGGCATAGTGATCTGGCCCTCTAGTAGCAGGACATGGCACAGGGGTGGTCTGTGCTCTGAGGGTGGTGGATATGCTGGTCTTGGAAAAGCTTGCTTGATAACTGTGGGCTTGCTTCTGTAGTTGCTATGGCTTCTGCAAGAATTTGCCTGCAATGTGCACAGGCTCCATGCTCGAAACACAAAAAATTGGATGCCATTTTACTTGATTTGTTTTCAATGGTGTGGAAATGCGATGCTTAGAAATAAATAAACTGGCTGCTAATGATGTTTATTTATTCTTTTCTTTTCTTTTTGTTTTAATGGCGTATCCTAATTAAGTGGGTCCTGTCTAATTTCTCATGAGTAGGAGTGACAGGAGCACAAAGATCACAGGATGGCGTTTGCATTACTCTATTTTGTTAAACAGAAGAAAGCTTCCCTCTAGCAAGAGACACCTCCAAGGAAAACAATGCCAGAGGAAAGAAAACTCTTTCTGTGCTCCTGAGAGCAGGGCTTCAATCCAGCAGTCTAATTAAGATGGTTATCTGGTGGTAAACAAACATAGCTGACTTCTGTTCAGTGGAAGGGGGAATTTAAGGAGAAAGTGTATTGATTACGTCTGGACGAAGACCTACAGCTCAACAATCCACACATAACACTCTCTCTCTTTCTTTCACACTGAGAAGATCCAATTGTGTTGAGGAAACTTTTATTTTTCTCACTCCTTTTATTTTTTTTTCCTATCAGGCTTTTCTGTGAAAGACTTTGCTGCCACGGGTTGGCAACACGGATCAGCCCGTTCAGCTGTTTAGTGAATCACTTGGTTTAGTTCCTTATCCTTTGATTCTGTCAGCCCTCAAAACACTGTTGGTGCCACCTTGGTTGAAATTTTTATGCATGTCCCCACTGTGTGAGTTAAGATTTGTGCATCTGATGTCTGTGCTGATAAAATGATGCTAAAAAGTTCTTCTCCCTTTTCTAAATTTAAGCAATAGCATGTTAAATGAGAACCAGGAAGCTATTATGATTTTGATGGCTTTTATTGCTGCTCTGTAAAGAGATACAAAAGCCCTTTGGCTGCCTCTTCCACTTGTCTGATTTGGGAAAAAAAAATAAAGTAAAACCTCCTCAGAAACTGATGGGAGATATTAGAAAGAGTTAGAACTTTGACTGGATGTTATAAAGAAATTATTTACAGTGAAGGTGGTGAGACGCAGGAACAGGTTGCTGCCCCCTCCTGGGAGGTGTTCAAAGCCAGGTTGGGCAGGACCTTGAGCAACCTGGTCAGTGGAAGGTGTCCCTATGGCAGTGGGGTAGGAACTAGATGATCTTTAAGGTGCCTTCTGACCCAAACCTTTCTGTGACTCTAACTGTTGCCTTATTTAAAAATCTCTTAGAAATCATAACTCTAGGATGGGACATACATTTGGATGTGAAGCCCTATCTGGACCAAAGACACTCAGGACAAAGACACTTGTCAGGAGGGCTGACAAGGCTTAAATGAGTACTGCTAGAATATGAAAGAACTGTGCCCAGGCATTTCTGAGCAAAGACTGGATGAAGATGTTGCAGAAGGCATCTACTAAGAAACCATCTCAATGACGTGCACTTGGGAAACTGTCTCTGGTGGATTAATTTCACTTAGGTAAGTACATTTCCTGTTCTGTTATAAATCAACAGAGCATATCACCTAACTTTTTCCCATTTTTAAAAATAAACTGTGGATATATCTGCATCATTCGTGTAGATGTACCCAAGCTAGCTCTAAACAAGGTGAAATACACCACAAAGAAACAAGGCATTAAGGTAAAAAACATTAAACCTTTGTTTAATCAGGTCTTCCTCTATCCATAATTTGTATTATTGACTTGTAGATTATAGAATAGGTGATTTGGGCATCTGCAGGAAGTAATTCTGGTCTGTGAACACAGGTAAGGCAGGAAATTGAGTTATTCTCAAGTCATGAACAGGGCAGCATCAATTACCTCCACTTCCTAGTAGTATGCTTTCCATAAGTTTCTTACAATTGATACCTCAGACCTGAAGCTGATTCAGTGAGATGTGTTGAACACAGCTGAACGGAATTTCTGTCTGAGGAGGGGGATGTTTAGACTGGATATTAAAAAGCAATTATTTACAGTAAGGGTGGTGAGACACTGCAACAGGTTTCCCAAGGGGATTGTGGATCCCTCCTCCCTGGGGGTGTTTGATGAGGCCTTGAGCAACCTGGTCTAGTGGGAAGTGTTTTGCCCATGGCAGGGGGATGGAACTAGATGATGTTGAAGGTGCCTTCCAACCCAAACCGTTCTACAATTCTATGAAACTCTCAATGGTTTGGACTGAACATCCAGCCAAGGTGTGGGCAATGCCATGTTGCTCAACTGACCATTTGCAGGCCATAACAAATAGGAGGTCAAGGAGGTAGCTCCAGTGACTAGTCCACAGACAGAGTCCATATGCTGAAATATGTTTGCATTAGTTTTTGCTGAAGAATCTTGAATAATAAGGAGATTAGTGAAAATCGTAGCTCTTTGTAATGAATTATGAAGAGGAACAGCATCAGGTAAGTCAGGAAACTGATAATAATTCTCATAGTGGTACTCATTGGCCTGCAGAATTCAATCAATGCCTGATGTTATAGAGCTGCCTTTAAAAAACAAAACAAAACAGAACCCAAACAAAAACCTACAAACACCCCCCCCAAAAAACAAAACCAAGAAAAGGTAATTTAAATAAATTCAATCCGTCTGGCACAGTGAACACAATCAAAGAGACCTGATGGTTAAGAAAATGCCATGCAATAGCAAAGGGATATACCTGTATGTAAAAGTCTTTGATGGTGACTTTTTGTATCTGTGGCATCTTTCAGTGGAATGTGGCTGAGAGTTGGCAGTAAGGAGGGAATACAGGGCTGCCAGATAAAAAGGGCTTAACAGATGCATCCAGAGAACACTTGTTAAATTGCAGAGTCAGAACAGTTTGGGTTGGAAAGGACTCTAAAGATCATCTTATTCCAACCTCCCTGCCATGGGCAAGGACACCTCCCACTAAACCAGGTTGCTTAAGGCCCCATCCATCCTGACCTTCCACACTTCCAGGGAGGGGGCATCCATAGCTTCCCTGAGCAACCAGTTCCAGTGTCTCACCACCCCCACTATAAAGAATTTCTTCTTAATATCCAGTCTAAATCTAACTCAATGCAGCTTAAAGCCATTGCCCCTCATCCTATCACTACAAGCCCTTGCAAAAAGTCCCTCCTGAGTTTTCTTATAGGCCCCTTTCAGGTACTGGAAGGCTGCTATAAGATCTCTCTGGAACCTGTCCAAAAGGATCATGAGCTGTGTGGAATGTTTTGCAGAATTGTGTATGTTTTCTCTTTGGGGAAATCACACTTCTCCTCAAGCTTCCAAATGAGTTACACATACATAAAAGGATGAGAAAATGCTAAAATCATAGATTTGTTCAGGGTGTAAAAGACTGCTAAGATCATCCAATCCAACCATTAACCTAACACTAGCAAGTTAGCTGCTAAACCTAAGCTCCACATCCACATGTCTTTTATATAGGACCTCCTCTTAATGTTTCACTACGTGTTCCATGCACTTTCACGAAAAGCAGCTTCTTTGATTCATGCTCAGCCTTCTTTTCAATAGTACCTGAGTAACATTAATTCATAGTAGAATAAATAGGTATGAATCCAGGAGCAAGTTCTTCTGAATGGCTTTATCATCCCCTTTCTGAAGAGAAGCCTCTTGAAAATACAGATGTCTAACTTAATTCAGTGCCAGTTCCCCTGACAGTGCTTGCCAGAGTTCAGCTGCTTTGGGAACAGGCCTTGTGAGTTTGAAAGCTGTTGAGATACATGGGCCCCCTTTGCTGATCTTCTGCTGACTCTTCACACCAGTGTCATAGAATCATTTTAGTTGGAAAAGACTTGTAAGGTCATCAAATGCAACCATTACATAGTTCTACCAAGTCTGGTGCTAAACTATACTCCTCAGCACCACCTCTTTGCCACATTTAAATGCCTCCAGACATGGAGATTCATCCACCTCCCTGGGGAGCCTACTCCAGTGTTTGAGAACAAAACACAGTACTCATCATCCATTTGTTGTCCATCTCTCTCTGAAAGAAAAACATATAGACTGCAGCATAACTTTGTCCAGCTGCATGCCCTTTTTCATTGCACTGCATTGTCCTGTTTGGAAAGAAGGAGAAACAATCAGCCATGACAATGGCATTGACATGTGTTGACTTGCTAAAGTCAATATATAGAGAGAGTTGTTAGAGGAAAACCAAGGGTGATGTTCTTCAGGAAGAGAGGCATGTGACTGAATCACAGTGTAAAAGGCAGGGTGAAAAAAGGAATAGAGACATGTGTGTGATAAGAAAGAAAGTGGTATTTTCAAATCTGTAGCCCTGGAATTGGTGTTCTTCACCTTTGAATGACAGTGCCTGGAGCAGTGTGAATTGCATCAGGTGCCCAAAAAAGCTGATTTGTCTGATCTTGAGTGTGATGGGAGGAACCATGCAAGAGCTGTTTCATTTGCAGCTGTGTGCCTGAAATGTCCCCAGATTTAACCAAATACTTATCTTCTATTTACTGGCTGCACACATGAAATAAGCTGAAAGGGTTTACCGTAGAATAATTGAGGTCGAAAAAGACATTTAAGATCATCAAGTCCAACCATCAACCCAACATCACCACACTCATTAAACCATGTCCCATGGCGCCATGTCTACACATGTTCTGAACACCTCCAGGAATGGTGACTCCACTAAGGTTCTGGCCGGCCTGGATAGGGACACAGACTGGAGGGACACCCCAGATCCATGGTGGTAGATATCCCCAATTTTTGATTTCTTTCTTACTTTTCCTTCTTTCCTATACCACTAACCCCTTCCCTCACAAACACACAATAAAAGTGGTTTTCTCAGCCACATACTCAGTTCCGTCCTGGTTTCATTCAGAGAATCTCTAAAAGAACCTCCTCTCCCACAACAGCAGGCTCAGACATACCACCATGGCCATTAAACCATGTCCCAAAGTACCATGTCCACACGTTTCTTGAACACCTCCAGGCAGTCGTTCAAGAGCCTTTTCCAAGTTCCTACAACCTTAAAAACATCCTTTTGGCCCTCAGCATGTATTTTAGAGATCAAGGCTGCATCTTGTGTCATAACTACCTCTTATTTTGAGGCCAAAATGTAACAAAATTACTGACAGATTGGCTGAACACAGGGCTTGATTAGTTATTTTGGAAGTAGTTACTTTGAGATATGGACACTTAGGAGAGTTCCTCATATATTACATAGGGAAAAGACAACTGGGAAAATTGAAATGGATAGTCTTAACATAAATTTTTGTGGAAATAGGGAAAAAACCCCAACCCATAATCCAAATCTGGACAGGAATGGCAGCTTCTGAGAAGAGCAGTAATCATGAACAAAGGGTAAGAGTAACAACTCCTTAAATTACCCTGCAGCTGGAGCATTGCTTTGCAGCAGCTGATGGATTTCTTTTGATAGTCTTTTCCTGTAAAGAACTAAAGAAAAGAACAGCAGCTTCTTCTGGATACTTTGCTGCAACTGTCCAGAGGCAGGGCTGCAGACAACAAAAAAATTCTGTTATTTAAGCAGTGTGAACTCTGAAGAAGTTGAGTTACATGTAAGAGACAGTAAGGTGTAAGAGACAGTCAGGGGTAGGAGTGGCCTGAAATATAAACTGAGAGTGCAGATGGAAATTCAAGGCTGTCCTTTCATAGCAAGTAGATGTCAACCTTTCATAGCAAGGTGATGTGGCACTGCTGGAGGTTGTTCAAAAACTTGTGGGCATGACACTCTGGGGCATGGTTTAACAGCCATGGTGGTGTTAGGTCAACAGCTGGACTCAGTCTCAGACCCCTTTTCCAACCGAAACAATTCCTGGTTCTACTGAATGAAGGAGATCCCAACAGAAAGACTGAATAAATCAAATGCCTGGAATAAAACATCTCCAAATTTCTGGTCAAGCCTAATATATATGAGTTCTTAAACATACAATGGTTGTCACATGATAATTCTCCAATGCATCCTCTGTGTCTTCTTTTTTCCCCTCACCACTTCCAACACAATAGATGGTTTAAAACCTAGCATACAAAAATGCCCTCCCCACCCCACACCTCTTTTTATGATCCTAGAGCAGGCTGCATCACTATGAGAAAAGGAAACTTTACTGTAGTGCTGTACTGCTGCAGAATGCCATGAACAAAACTCCTTTTTGCCTGGGTACCTCAGGGGAACAGATAGTTGGGTCTGAGCTGAAGGATGTTGTTCTGCACCAGTTTCACCCACTTTTCCTTTCTTCCTAGTGACAGCTAGATTGTTTTAAACCAAACACTAACAAGGAAGCACATATAATTAAAAAAGACATCTGCAAATGATGTAAATTTTGGGTCTATAAAACTTGGAGAAAAGAAGGCTCTGGGGAGACCTTATAGTGGCCTTCCAGTACCTGAAAAGGGCCTATAGGAAAGTCAGAGAGGGACTTTTTACAAGGTCTTGTAGAGATAGGATGAGGGGGAATGGATTGAAGCTGAAATAGGGGAGATTTAGACTGAACATTAGGAAGAAATTCTTTACAATGAAGATCTTGAGATACAGGAACAGGCTGCACAGGGAGGTTGCAGATGCACCCTTCCTAGAGATGCTTACGGCCAGACTGGTTGGGGCCTTGAGCAACCTGCTGTAGTGGGAGGCGTCTCCTGCCTGTGTCAGGAGAGGTTGGAACTAGATGATCTTTAAGGTCCCTTCCAAACCCAAAACATTCTGTGGTTCTTATAATGTGCTCCATTAACACGTTTTTATCACAGACAGCTCTAAATACTTGAGGCAGTATATGAAAAAAGGTCTGATAAATGCATTGCATTTTTTCTGTGCTGTAACAGACTGACATGTTGCATCACAGAAACACAGAATGTTAGGGGCTGGAAGGGCCCTCGAAGATCATCTTGTCCAACTACCCCTGCCAAGCAGGATCACCTATACCAGACCACACAGGAACATCCCCGGGTGGATTTTGAATATCTCCAGAGAGGGAGACTCCACAACAACTCTGGGAAGCCTGTTCCAATGTTCCATCATCCTCACAGTGAAAAAATGTTTCCTCATGTTTACATGGAACTTCCTATGTGTCAACTTCACCCATTGGCCCTTGCCCAGTCATTAGGAATNCTCTGGGAAGCCTGTTCCAATGTTCCATCATCCTCACAGTGAAAAAATGTTTCCTCATGTTTACATGGAACTTTCTATGCGTCAACTTCCACCCATTGGCCCTTGCCCAGTCATTAGGAATCACTGAGAAGAGCCTGACTCCAATCCTCATACAAGAAAAAGATGGACAGCTTCACAGTGGAAGCAAATTGTCTTCAACTATTAGACTGAGTTAATGAAAGAGGGGAAAAAAGGAGAGGAAAGTTTATATTAAGTGTGATGCAATCATTAAACTAATGAGAGGAGCATTATTTTGTCATTAGCTTAAAGACTAGGCATTTATAGTAAACGAATGTTGGAATTGCATTGAGTTGTGTTTTCATTTCCTGGTGAAGCAGGAAAAATCATCATCTGTAGGAACTTGTCTATTTTGTGCACCCTTGTGTCTTTGTATGGGTGTATGTGGATTTACAGGTATAATACTTACTTTACACCTGGGAAGGGGTTTCCTTGCCTGAATGGCATAAACATGACTGAAGGTAGCATTCAGAGAATCACCAAACCACTGTAGTTGGAAAAGGCCTCTAAGACCATCAAGTCCAATTATTACCTACCTCTGCCATGGCCACTACCACACTATATGCTTCAGCACCATATCTGAAGGCTTTTAAATCCACTAAGGACAGCCTGTTCCAAGCTTTGAGAACCCTTTGGGTCAAAAAGGTTTCTCCTAACGTCCAAGCTAAACTTCTCACATCAGTGGATTGAGAGCAGCCTTGCGGATATGGACTTGGGGGTGCTGATTGATGAGGCACTTGGCATGATCCAGCAATGTGCACTGGCAGCCCAAAAAGCCCACTGTGTTCTGGGCTGCATCAAAAGAAGCATGGCCAGCTGGTCAAGAGTGGTGACTGTTTCTTTCTGCTCTGCTCTGGTGAGACCCCACCTGGAGTACTGCATCCAGCTCTTGAGCTCCCAGCGCATGAATGACATGGATCTGTTGGAGAGGGTCTAGAAGAGGGCCACAAAGGTGATCAGAGGGCCAGAGCACCTTCCCTGTGGTGACAAGCTACCAGACTTGTGTCTGCTCAGCATGGAGAAGAGAAGGCTCTGGGGGGGACTTTTTAGCAGCCTTCCTGTACCTGAAGGGAGCCTACAGAAAAGCTGAGGAGGGTTTTCTTTATGTAAGGGCCTGTGGTGATAGGACAAGGAGCTATAGGGTGAAACTAGAGCAGGGTAGATTTAGATTAGACATTAGGAAGAAGTTCTTTACTGCGAGGGTGGTGAGACACTGGAACAGGTTGCCCAGTGAAGTGGATGCCTCATGCCTGGAAGTGTTGAACACCAGGCTGGATGAGGCTTTGAGCAACCTGGTCTGGTGGGGGGTGTCTCTGCCCATGGCAGGGGGGTTGGAACTAGATGATCTTCAAGATCCCTTCCAAATCAAGATATTCTCTGACCTTTTTTCTCACCTTCTGTTATATTTCTTCTTTCAAGGGTGCCTTTTCCATGCTGATGCTTAATCTTTGTGTGTTCCTTTGCAGCTAAACCCCTTTCACATCTCAGACCATCTCTGTCATTCTTTATACGATTTTAGTTCTTCCCAGTTTGACATTGGTCTTACACACATATTGTGTATATTACCACTACCTATATTACACTCATATTGTGTGTAAGATGAATCAGCTACGTCTTAAGGCCATGGCAAAATGTTTTTTCCTTTCATGTTAATTTTCCTCATGACTTCCCATACCGCTCCCCTCATGTCTTCCAAAAACCATCCACAATGACTTTCTTTTTGCTAGTAGCCCAGTGCAAACCAATTCATTATCTCTATGTGGTTGAGGTAGCACTTTTCCTCAAGTACATTACTCTGCTTTTAAGAACCCCCAGCTTCACCTACCATTTATTTTTCTGGGTGAGATTCTTTGCAACTCTTCGTTGATAGTTTTAGGTTTTGTTGCCAAGAATTACTGGTTATTACTGGCAAATATCAACTTCCTTACGTTTCCTATTTTCTGAATTCTTTCTGGATTGTGTTGAGTGACCACATAACTTACCACGTGGGTGGTGTGGGCACTTGGTGGTGGTAGGTACCCTCAGTAGGTGTGGGCACTTGGTGGTGGTAGGTAAACCTCACCCACTTTACTAAGAGGTATTTCAAATATGGTGAAAGATAAAATATCATTAACAGAGATGCCAGAATTTTAGCAATGCTTTCCATATCAGTGTTAACCTCTAGACCTCTGGATCATATAAGCAAATGCATACCTTTAAAGAGACCATTTTCTTGAGGGTCTTACTCAGTTACACTTAAATAAGGCAAAGATCTGCAAAAATACTTTAGGTTCTGCCAACCTAGATTCTGCCTAGGGAGCCCCTCACTACAGGGAAGACATGGAGTTGCTGGAGCATGTCCAGTGGGGCAACAAAGCTGGTGAAGGCTCCAGAGAACAGGTCTTACAAGGAGTGTCTGAGGAAACTGGAATTGTTTAATCTGGAGAAGAGAAGGATGAGGGAAGATCTCAATAATGAGTTCGGAGTGAGGCGGGAGTCAGTCTCTTCTGCCTAGTATTAGGTGATAGAATTAGAAGAAGCGGCCTGAAACTGTGCCAAAGGAGGTGTAGGTTGGATATTAGGAAAAATTTCTTTCCTGCAAGAGTGGCCAGGCATTGGAACAGGCTGCCCAGAGAGGTGGTGAAGACACCATCCCTGGAGGGGTTCAAGAAACATGTGGCCATGTCACTTTGGGACATGGTTTAATAGCCATGGTTGGGTTAGGTTTTTGGTCGGTCTCAATGATCTTAGAACTCTTTTCCAACCAAAACAAGTCTATGATTCTAAATATCTGACCAAAATGCTAGATACAAAATCAAATAAAAGAGTAGATAATATCTACCATCCTAATTAGATTGATTTAATAACTAATGATCAGACATGGATAGTACAAGATTACTAACTGAATTAATGAGTATCTGTCAATACTCAGCTAAATCCTTACTGTAGTGCTGTCTTGATACAGAAAAAGCATTTGACAAGCTTAAGTTGGCTTGTTCCTTTTATGTAGATTTGTTTTATGTGATAATTTTTCCACCTAGATTCTGTTGCTTTAATGTAGTCCATAATCACTCTGATTAAAAAGTAGGATAATTGACCAATTCTTAAAAGCTGTGCAAAAGAAAAGGGCACCCCCTTTCCCTTATTTTATTTAGCATTGCCCTTGAAGTGCTGGAAATAAAAATTAGGGCTAATCATAAGCTATAATGTGTGAAATCAGAAATGTGTGAGGTCAAACTCTTCTTTTATGCTGGCATTATACTTTTATTTATATTGGATGGGCAAAAATGTTTTCCTAATATATAGGCCATGGTAGTCAACTTTGGGAAATATTCCTGGTGTAAAATCAATTGGAGTAAATCTGAGGTGATGGCAATCTCCCAAAATATGAGAGAGAGAAAACTAATCAATAGCCCCTTTCAGCAGCAATAGACTAGTTTTAAGTATTTGGATGCTCAGTTTCCTAGGAAAAGTAATGAACTTGTTAGAGCTAATCTTAATCCTTTAATTATGGAACTGACTAATGACTTAAACAGATGGTAGGCTTTCCCCCTCTCGTTATGGGGGAAGGTTAATACAATTAGAACAAATATATTATCCAACCTTCTTGCCATCCTGAGTACATTACCAATTTCTGTTCCCTCTTTCTTTTTAAATTTAAAGTTTCAAGTTCTTTGGGATTGAGAAAGGACCAAAACAGACAAAATTATCATTAAGGAAATTTAGATGCCTTATACACCCCAATATTATGTTGCATTATATGCCTGCTGTCCTGGGGGCAGGTGGCATCATTACTAAATCATTATTTTTTAGGGTCCTCAGTATGGCAACAGAGAGCAGAGAATTAGCAACTTTCTTGTATTTAAGGGGAACTTTGAATTTTGGTAACTTGTCCCCTCCAGGACATTTAGCATGGTTGAAAGCAGCTGGAAATGTCCTCTTTTCCAGGTAGAATTTTCAGCTTGGCTAAGCCACAAATATCTGCTGCTCAGCCACCTCTGTTATAGGAGAATTGGCACAGAAAGTCACAGAAGTCTTATGGAAAATTTTGGGTATATATCTTCCACAAATCCCAAGGAGAAACATGCACTGAAACATGCAAATTAGAGCTAATCATAAACTGTTATGTGTGAAATCAGGAATGTGTGAGGTTAAACTATTATTTTATGCTGACAACATCCTTTTATTTATATTGAATGGACAAAAAATATTTTTCTAATATATGGGACATGGTAGTCACCTTTGGGAAATATTCCTGGTGTAAAATCAATTAGATTTTACATTGATATATATACAATGAGAGAGAGCAAAATACATGAGAGAGAGCAAAGCTTAAGCATAAAATTACAGTGCAATTTGGGTCTAAATATTGTCATTGTGTTGAATCTCCCATAATAATTTTTGTTGGAGTGTTATGGCCCTTTTTTGGCAGGATTAGAAATGCTCTGCATGAGCAGACAGAGTTTATGTATAAATCCAGTCCCTGGTGTAACAACTAGCCCGTGTATCTCGCATTATTCACTCTAAAAGCATGTATAGCAGAGTTCTTCTGACTTAGACATCTGATTGCCTTCACAGAAAATTACAAGGAATATACACAAGAGCCACCTACATCGTTTTAATCTGGTTCTCTATGTAGCACTAATCATTGGTGCTGACTGTGAGGATGCTGGGACAACTTGCGGGATTTTGTTGAGAATCCTCCTCTTAGTGATTCCTCTTCCTCCTTACTCCTGGCTGTTTATCTTCCCCTGCTTTACCTCTTCTTCATTTTTATTATTCTTTCTGCCAGCTAAATTTTTATGTGATGTGTTTAAGTTAATATGCTTGGTAGTTTTAGTCATTACACGGCAATTCCATGAAAAAAAAATAATTCAAGCAAAAGCAGGTGAATTAAAAATAGTATTTGTCTTATTTCTGAAAGTGTCTACATGATGTGGAGGAAAAAAAAAGGGTAAAAGACAGTAGTGTCAGAAAAAACAGTAATCATGTGAGGAAAGGCTGAGGGAGCTAGGGCTCTTAGGCTTTGTCCTGATTTGGGGCCAGACAGATCCTCTCTTGCCCCGAAAGGGACAAAAGAATGAGACTCACACAAATGGATTGGAGAGTGATGGAAAGTTTAAACGGAAAAGCGATTGGTGAAGCTACAGAAAACTACAAAGGATAGTGACAAGAGTATCCCAAAAGCATAGAGAACCCCTTACATAACACCCAGAGGCTTCCCAATCCTCCCTGCTCCCCACCTGAGGTTATACCCAAAACCCCTAGGGCTCTTTCTTCCCCCCCTCCCGCTGCTAGGCGAGTCTCAGGCTGGCCAGGTCTGAGACTGCCCCCCCTCCATTCTCCTCCTGGCACTAGGCCTAGACAGGCCTAAGAGGCCTTGGGGATGCTCCCCCGGCATTACCCGATAAGAGAGAGCGTCTCCCATGGGAGAAGAGAGGGAATAAAGAGAAGGAGAATGGCTTTGCAGATGGATTTATAGGGTGCAGGATTTATGGGTAGAAATACAGTTTCCTGTGTCCACCACTATTGGGTGGGCACCCAGGATACCAGAGGTGTAATTTATGTGGCAGTGGCAGGGGACACCCAGCCTAAACTGCCACAGGCTTGGAGAAGAGGAGGCTGATATTAATATTATCAAATATCTAAGGGGTGGGTGTCAGGAAAATGGGGCCATACTCTTCCCTCTCAGAACAAGAGGGAATGGGCATAAACTTGAACATAGGAAGTTCCACCTAAACACCAGAAGGAACTTCTTTGCTTTGAGGGTGGCAGGACACTAGAACAGGCTGCCCAGAGAGGTTGTGGAGTCTCTGTCTCTGGAGGCATTCAGGGCCTGCCTGGACACATGTTCCTTTGGGACCTGCCCTAGGTGATTCTGCTCTAGTAGGGGGCTTGGACTTGCTGATCATCCTTCCTACTCCTACCATTCTGTGATTCTGTGAATCAACATCTTTCATACTGAATTTCTGTCTTCCTGTCTGGAGATACTGAATTATTATTTTTACCACAAGCCATATTTTAATAGGCAGTTCTGTTCATTCCATTTACAAATTCACTCGTTAGAAAGGGACACTGATTTTTTCTTTTTTTTTTTCTTAGCCATACTTCCAAAATATTGCTGTTGTGTATAAGTAAGTACTGCACATATTCTAGAACAAACCATTGGGAAGATCTCACACTGTAGCTGTTTAGGACTTGTAAAATATATCTGTTCATAGTTGCATAGAATCATAGAATGGTGTGTCAGTGTGAGCTGAAATTCCACCCCCCCCACCGACAATAACCAGGCTAGCCCACTCTGGAAGCAAATGAAAGCTGTTTTTTCAAGCAGAGTCTACAATCTATGATGAAATGCAATGAATATGTACAAATATACAAAATTCACAACATTCACAAATGTATACAATCAACAGAAAATCACAACCAATCTCCCTTTGCTTCCCTCCAAAGGGGACCCTTCTCAAAGGGGCCTCTCTCCCAGGAGCTTCCCCCCCAGACCCCTCCCTGGACAGAAAGCAGAGAGTTAGTTAAAGCAGAGAAGTTGTTAACTTAGCTGCCAAGGTCAGTGTGTGTTATCTTCGGCGAGAAGAAGAAAACAGTAGCCAGACAGTCCAGCAACTGCCCTGACTGCAGAATGCAGAGAGTGCAGAGTGCCCCACTTTGTTTTGGGTAATAGTTCTTAAACATTTCTATCTATCCAATGGAAGTGTTTAGAACAATCAGTATTTTGCTTTCTTACACCCAATAGTGACTTATTTACACTCTTTCACTTTCTCTGTTTGAACTTCGCAAAGAAAAATTAAAAAGACGGTTTCAAACCATCACAAATGGCTTGAGTTGGAAGGGATGTCATAGATCATCTAGTTCTAATCAGCCTGCCATGGGCAGAGACACCTCCCACTAGAGCAGGTTGCTCAATGCCTTGTCCAACCAGTCCTTGAACATCTCCAGGGAGGGAACATTCACAACTTCTCTTGGGCAACCTGTTCCATTACTTCACTACCCTCATAGTAAAGGACTCCTTCTTAAAGTCTAGTCTAAACCTACCCTGCATGGCAGCTAGCTGTACTGGCAGACTCCAGCTTCTAGAGGCTGATGTGAACTGGTGTCCTCACAAGGGCCACTGGGCACTGGAACAGGCTGTCCATGGAGGCGGTGGAGTCACCATCCCTGGAAGTGTTTAAAAAAGGTTTGGATGAGGAGTTTAGTGACACGGTCTAAGAGTTGTGCACAGGAAGATGATAAGTTCTGTTTGGACTTCATGATTTTAAGGTCTCTTTCAACCAGGCACCTCTGTGATTCTGTGTTTTGCTGGACAGACATAATATTTGGCATCTTGTTTCTTTTATGCCTTAGTCCTTTGGGCACCATGCTCTTTTTTTTTTTGTTTTCTCTTTCTCCTTTTTTCAGTTATCCTGAAGTAAGTTTGGAGAACTCATGTCTAACCTTTTCTAGTCCAACAAGAACAAAGGTGAGTCAATTCTGCAACAAATCTGACTATATACTGTATGGAAAGAGAGAATAAAGAAGAAATAATAAAGGGCAAGTACAGCACTTCTCATGAGTAAGGAATACTGTTTTTTTTCTCATGCAGATAGTAAAATTTTTTTAGGATAGAAAGAAAATCTAGAGTAAGGGAATCTGATAAATAAAATGAGAAGGGATACATATTTTTCTGGGTGGATAAACCATTGCAGCCCCACTGAACCCCACAGCAGTTCCTCTCTGTCAGAGAACCTGGAAAGGGCTTTGCTATATGGGTGATATCTGGGTTCAGTTGAAGTCAGTGGGACTTTCGGTATGATCCTCATGGAGAATGGTCTGGTTTCTGATTTCACTCTGTGCCCTAGAAGAAATATTAAAAGGGAATAAATAATAACATGAGTAGATAAGTACCTCAGAAAGAATAACCAGGCAAAATGTAAGCCCACAACTTTTAAGATGGAAAGTGTGTCTACTAAAGGTGGTTTTACGTGGGTTTTTGTGGAGGTGTACACAGGGAAAAGAAACAAGGATTCGTAGCTCAATGGGTAGAATTGTTGAATATTGATAAATTATATTTTTTTATCACAGTGGGATAAGACTAGCAAAAATACTACGTGGGAGTCAGGTAGTTATATATAAAGATTAACATTTACTTTATTTTATTTTTGATTGAGGTTATTGAATTGAAGCCTACACCAAAAACGTAGTCTTGTAGTGATAAACATTGCTTTGCTAGTTTGTGTCATATTCAGGTCACGTAGAAATGGAGTGGAAGAAGCACTTGAATTTATCAATTTTTGTGACAGTTTTCCTCTTTTAACGACAGAAGAAATTCAGCTGCAAATGTAAATGATTTTTTCCCCTTCTTTTGAGTTTAACCCCCACAAATCTTTCTCCTACACGTATATATTTTAAACTGTTGAAAACTGACAGATTATTGTTAACACACTGTTAATAATAGCAAATGGATATAGCTGGTACCTGGGCAGAAGGAGAAGCTGTCAAGGTCAGAGGTTAAAAGAAAAAGACAGACAAGCTTTAAAATGCTTAAATAGGAAGATTTTCTTCATATTCAGAATCTGCAGACCTTTGTGGCCAACCTGGAGAAGGCAGTCCTGGGTCAGTGGGAAAGGCCACCAACCACTGAAAGAATAAAAGATTATTATCTTTTATTTTGATTTCTATTGCTGGATTACCCTGGCCATATTTTTGTTTGATTTGGCCAAAGAAAGCAGCAGAGGTAGATGGAGAAGAGAAGGTTCTGGGGAGAGCTTATAGCAGCATTTCAGTATCTGATGGAGACCCCAAATAACTGGGGAAGAACTGTTTAGAAAGGCACTTAGTGATAGGATGAGGGGCAATAATTTTAAACTGAGCGTGGTAGATTTAGTTTGGATATCAGGAGGGAGTTGTTTACAATGATGGTAGTGAAATACTGAAACAGGATGCTCAGAGAGGTAGTGGAAGCCGTGTTCCCGAAGACATTGAAGGTCGAACTTGATGGGGCCCTGAGCAAGCTGATCTAGTTGGATATATCCCTGCTCACTGAAGGGTGGTTGGAAAAGATGACCTTTGAGAGTCCCTTCCAAACCAATGTATTCTGTGATTTATGATTCTGTGGTGTTAATTGCAGAATCCTCACAACTTCACACTTTCCCAGGAGAGAAAAGTGAGGTACCATCTGTGTTAAGTGCTTGCTTTTCCCCCCAGGTGTGTGATGTTTAACTAGAGGAAAAGGGAATTATCCTTTTCCTTGGTACCAGATGTTTCCCTATGAGAGGCAAGATCTAGGTGTTTATGAAATGACTTGCTGGTGAGAAGAGTTCCCTCCTGCACTAGTTAAGAGGTTGTTTATGCTCTGACATCTGAGGGTTTTATATCCTTTCCAGACTTCTGCATTTTCTGGTGTTAACATGCAACATTTATCCAATAGCGAAAGAATCAGGCCATAAAATTGTAGGTAGCAAGATTGAAAGGAACCTCTTAGATGCTCATCTCCAGCCCTCCTCTTTCTGATAGGTGATGTGATGGAGGCATATTTCTGAGATGAATTTGCATTTCTTTCTGTTGACTGAACAGGTCTACCTATCAGTTTCTGTTGTTTATAATGCAATATATGTTTGGCTTTATCACCCATCTTCCAACTTTTTGGAGTTTAGTAATACTTACACATGCCTCTACTATTTACTTCACCCATTTTCCATCTTTTTGGGCTTTAGTAATATTTTTTAATGCCTGTACTATTTACTTGACTATGTAAAATGTCTGTTTGTAAAGCATTTGATGAAAGATGTTAGGACAATGGCAGAGATTGCATGACCTTGGCACATTTTGATTTACTGTAGAGCTGCATTAATTCAGTGTTTGGAGCCAAACACTTATAATTTGTTTTTGCTTGCACTTTTCAATTTTATAATGTATTAGACAGCTTATTATATTGCATACATCTCTCAGGTATAATGGAGAGTTAAGGAAGTGATTAGACTTCCCTCAAAAGTTTATGTCAGTCCCCTCTTTAGCACTTTAAATCAACTTCCCTCAAAAGTTGGTATTAGTGTCCTGTTTAACACTTTAAATCAAATCTCAAAACCAGTACTGGAGTTATTTTGTGGTGGGACTAGTTTTGGCTTGGTTATCAGTAGATGCCAGGAGTCAGAAACAGCCACTTTGTACTTTGTTCAGATGCTACTTGTCGACCTGTTTGTAAGGATGATTTGAACTAGGTGATCTTTAAATCCCTTCCAACTCAAGCCACTCTATGATTCTGTGGTGATTGACATTTTTCTTTTATGGATTTTGAAAATTAAAATGCCTTAACCAATCAAGATTTGGAAGACTCTGGTATTATTACTGTTCTGTTTTGTTTATCCAGGCTCTTAAATATCGAAGTATAGTATAGTATCATACTTTAAAACATACCTCTCATGAGGTGGGTGTCTGTCTCTTCCCTAGCAGCAAGTGATAGGATGACAGGTGTTACTGTTTGAAGGGGGAATTTTAGCCTAGATCCTGACTGCAAAGACTGAAAGTAAAATAAAACAATTACTACCATTGGATACAAAAGAAAAATAATTATAAGGTTATATAATTCATTGGCTTGCTAATGGGGCTATCGAGGAGTGGCATAAACAGTTCTTTCCCTCTTTTCTTCTTCTGTTGCTTCTGCCTGCAACTTTTCTCTCTCCTCTACTCTGCTGGAGTATCTCTGTCTTGACTACTGTGTGAGGTAATGGGAAGGAGAGAGGGAGTGGGGGAAGAAGTGAACTGCCCCCCTGGATCTGTCCAGGAGGGTCTGAGGAGTTTCTGTGTTGTTAATAAATTGTAAATATATATATATATAAAACATATATTCCATATTTTGTACATATTCCTTGCATTTCATGTTTTTAGATTTTACTTTTCTTGTAAATATAGCTTCATTTGCTTCCATCCCAAACTGAGCTAGTCTGGTGATTTCAACCCACCACAACAGGAAATGGCCTCAAGGTGCACTAGGGGAGGTTTAGACTTGATATTAGAAGAAGCTTCTTCACTGAAAGGGTTCTCAAACCTTGGAATAGGTTTCCTAGGGAGGTAGTTCAATCCCCATCCCTGGAGGTATTTAAAAGCTGCAGAGAGGTGGTGTTGAGTGCCATGATTTAGCACTAGAATTGGCAGAGTTGCATAATGGTTAGACTCAATGATCTTAAAAGTTTCTCACAACCAAAACATTTCTATGATTATATTCTATGGCACAGCTTAATTCTGCAGCTAAATCATTATTATACATTTCTTTAGTCAGTCTTTCTTTCAGTCTTCCTGAAGAGAAACATATTTCTGTCAGATCTTAGAAGGATTTATTTTTTTTTTAAAGGTAATTTTGATGTTGTATTAGTCTTTAAACCCAAGAAACTAAAAAAAAAAAGACAGTTGTCCTTGATGTCAATGTGTTGGAGGAGAAATTCTATTAAGAGCTTTTTTATGGATGCCTACTGCATCCATAAGAAAAGGGGGCCGGGGGAAGAACTAACAGTGGGGCTCAGAGGGGCTGTAGCCTATAGATCAAGTTGCATGTGGAGAACAGATTTAGCCCAAGCTGCTGCAGTTTGAAATTACTGAAAAAATGACCAAACCCATGGCTAAAGCTAATCAGCATTTTCTTTTGAAATAGAGCAATGTTAAATGAATGTGTAAAAAGGCTGGGAATTTGAAAGCAAAGATAGAAGAACAGGTTAGATGGAAAAATGTTTCTTGAGCAAAAGGAAAACATTAGTTGGAAAGAGCTCCAGATCTGTCTGAATCAATCCTCATTTCAATAGAGATATCCATGATATGCAGAAAGCCCATAAAGAATGGAAAAACTTGTTGGTCAATGAGATGTTCATGACTGTCTTGAGAATTGATGAGCTCAAGTGGAGCTCACATAGTGAAAACCAGGAAGCATTCTTCAAGCACTTCAAAATAAAAGAAGCATGAGAGAAAGAAATAACCCAACCCATAGTGTATCATATATCCTGCACAAAATACTGGGATGAAACAGACTTTAAAGAAAATATCTGAAGCATCCTTCTCCTCCTTTCCTCCCCAAGTACACTGCTGCATTTTTCAAACAGGGTAATGTTAGGGTAAAAGGGCAAAGGCCTACAATTGCTGGTCTCAGGTGAACTCTTCCCTGTGACCCTGAAAGAACAGCACAAGAGTAAGGTTACTTAAAAAAAAAAAAAAATAAAAGGAATCCAAACAACTATTCATCCTGTGGTGTGACCTCAAATATGGGCAGAACATGAGTTTGGAAAACTTTTAGACCAAGTTTGAAAGAAAATTCAATGGGAGAAGGGAGGTTGGGGAGAGAGTTTGAAAGTCAACCTGTATTCACTCACTCGTAAATTGAACCAATTGATTAATTTCTTTCCAGAAAATAAGTAGAAAGACTCTAAGTAGTAGATTTGGTCTCTCGGAAATTAAAAAAGTATTTTCTACTCTCTATTTGCTGGGAAAAAGCCCTATCCTTGTTTGAAGAGCTGCGGATTACCCCAAGACCTATACGGCACGTTAAGATGCTAACTGAAAGGAAAACCGTGGTGGTCAGGATTAAAATTGCTCTAGGTTCAGGATTCTCCTTTCAATGAATAATCTGTCCTGGAACAGATAATTTTGAATGTATTTCACTGGATTCCTTATTAAAACATGTTGAGACAGGCCATTAAAGCAAAAGTTTTGATGTGGAAAACATTGAACTTAGCAGTCGGGGGGAATGAAATTTAGTAGCACAGTCCCAAGCTGCACCAGGGGAGGTTTAGGCTCGAGGTGAGGAGAAAGTTCTTCACGGAGAGAGTTGTTAGACATTGGAATGTGCTGCCCAGGGAGGTGGTGGAGTCACCATCCCTGGAGGTGTTCAAGAGGGGATTGGACGTGGCACTTGGTGCCATGGTTTAGTGGTCATGAGGTCTTGGGTGACAGGTTGGACTTTAATGATCCTTGAGGTCTTTTCCAACCTTATTGATTCTGTGATTCTGTAAGACATGTAGCACTTGAGACTGAACAAGATTTTTGGCCATAAACTGGGGGCTTAGCAGGTAGAGGTGACAAAAATGAAAATAGGTAGAGGATGACTGTGAATCAGAATGATTAATGCAGTCCCAAAGTCTGCCAGAACAGAAAGGCAGGATTTCCATAGTAGATCAACACATTTCAGTGCCACTGCATGAAGATCTAGTAGCACTTAGGGCCACCTGAAATATTGGTTCATGTTTGAAAGAGTAACTGAGGCTGGAGCACATTTGAAGAAAGGCCATCATCATGATTTCAGGAAAGTATGTAAGGCACTACCATGATGTGGCAAAGGGAACTATGGAGCAAGCCCTCCAAAAGAAGTAAAATCAAGACATCTGATGGATTCTTAAATGGATCTTAGTACATTTATAGAATCATAGAAATGTTGAGGGTGGAAAAGACCTTTCAGATAATGAAGTCCAACTGCCTGCCTAGAGCTTGCCATCTAATCCCTACTGCTAAGCCAATACCACTAAATCATGTATTTAAGTACCACATCCACACATCTTTGAAATGCTTCCAGGAATGGTGAAACCACTACCTCCCTGGGCAGTCTGCTCCAATGCTTGATAACCTTTTCTGTGAAGAAAATTTTCCTAATATTCAACCTGAACCTCTCCTGGCACAACTGGAGGTCAATTCCTCTTGTCCTGTCACTTGTTGCATGTGAGAAGAGGGCAACCTCCACTCAAATTTCTTTGAGGTAGTTACAGCAGGCAATGAGGTCTCCCTTCTTCTGAAGACTAAACTGCCCCAGTTCCCTCAGTTGTTTCTCATAAGACTTTTGTTCAAAGCCCTTCACCTGCTTGGTTGCTCTTCTCTGGACATGCTCCAGTACCTTGTTGTACTTCTTGTAGTGAGGGCCCCAAAACTGAACACAATACTTGATGTGTGGCCTTAACAAGGCCATGTAGGGGGTGACTCTGTGTGATTTTGATATGACTGCCTGTAACAGCACACAACAGACTTGATTTCTCAAAGTCTGCTCCAGCCTTGTGTTTCTAAGCAACCCAGTCAAGAGGGATGGGGGAGGATATTTTTTGTTGTTGGTGCACAGTCAAAGGCAAAGCTTAAATTCACCCTTATTTTGCAAAGAAATATTCCAAAACTATTAAAGCTCACAAATCGTCGCAGCAGACAAAGGTCATCACCACACATTACCATCAGAGATAGTGAAGCTGTAGGCATCAGACACTGTGTGATCTAATCTGCAGTTGAAGGCAGAGGAGTTGTCAGTGTCTTCTCCTTTTATGTTCCAGTTTCTGATTCTTCAAAATAAGAAGTTCAAACAGACTAGTATCTTGGCCAGCAAAAAAAAAAAAAAAAAAAAAAAAANGAACCTTGGCAAAAAAAAAAAAAAAAAAAAAAAAAAAAAAAAAAACCCTCCAAAACCCCCAAAAACACCCAAACAGCAGCCTCCTCTGAGGATGTGTCAGAACTTTAAACTATAAACCAAAGAGGAATAAGTGCATAAATCCTTAAAATAATGTACGCAGACAAGTAATATTCTCCTGCAGATAAGCACATGTTGTACTGTGCCAAGACTTCAACATTTTCTGTTCAGGGGGTGCCAGTGTTGTTGAATCTTTTAAATCACAAAGATGCTTTCAGAAAGTTCAACTGTGACTGAATGGGATTGCAGAAGGAAAATGACTGTTTGGCATTTTCATGTCCTATTGGAGGTAAGTTTTTGTTGCTATGCCCTAGGTCACAATTATTTAAAAGCAGGTTTAGTGGATGTCTGGCCATCCAGTTGAAAAGTTTCTAGGGTTTACTACTACAAAAGCCATGAATTATGAACATTTTTACCGCAGGAACCCAGCTGCTGTAACACAGGTGGTAAATTCCAAGTAAATCAGGTAACAAACTTTATCAATAGATTACATAGAATCATAGAATGGTATGGGTTGGAAGGGACCTTGAGGATCATCTAGTTCCAATCCCCTTGCTTAGGCAGAGACACCTTCCACTAGACTGGGCTGCTCAAGGATCTGACCAACCTGGCCTTGAACACCCCCAGGGAAGGGGCATCCACAGCCTCTCTGGGCAACCTCTTCCAGTGTCTCACCTCACTGTAATGAATTTCTTCCTAATATCCAGTCTAAACCTCCCCACTTCCAGCTTCAATCCATTGCCCCTTGTCCTATCACTAGAAGCCCTTGTAAAAATTCCCTTCCCTGCTTTCTTGTATGCCCCTTTTAGGTACTGGAAGGATGCTCTAAGGTCTCCCTGGAGCTTTCTCTTCTCCAGACTAAACATCCCCATCTCTGTCAGCCTGTCACCGTAGGAGATGTGCTCCAGCCTTCTGATCCTCTTTGTGGCCCTCCTTTGGACCCTCTCCAGCAGTTCAACATGGGACTTCTTGTGCTGGGAGCCCCAATGCTGGACATAGTACTGTAGGTGAGGTCTCAGCCAAGGAGATTACAGGGAGAGAATCACCTCCCTTGACCTACTGGTCAAGCTTCATTTGATGGAGCCCAGCCATGGCTGCCTTCTGGGTTGGAAGTGCACCTTACCAGATCATGTTAAGTTTTCAATCTGCTGACACCCCTTTAGCTAACTTCTTTTTCCAGAGAAGAAGCCTAGAGGCAAAGTTTCTCTCCAACACCAACTTTTTGTCTCAGCCAGCCATCTACCCAGTTCAGGACTCTGAGCTTTCAAATCTGTGTTCTTCAGATGGTACAATTCGTTAGTTTTGTTATCTTTTTTTTTTTTTTAGGGGATGGGAGTACTACTTACCTTTTCCAGGAAATTGTTGGTTAGCATCATACAGCTTCATTTTTTCAAAGTACATGGAAAGACTTCTTATGGTGGATTTATTATAGGTAGAAGCAGTCGAGAAAGTTCTACACGAATATATAGAAATTTGTGGCAAGCCATTGTAAAGAATTTGTCTTCTGTCATCTGCAACCTAAGAAATTGGAATAGAGAATCAAATTCAAAGAAAAAAAACCATTAATGATTTGGAAGGTTTCATTGCTATTGATGTAGGTTTTTCAAATGATCAATCTCTCCCTGTAGGGAAAGCTGTTTTCATGCTCGAAGCAATACAGAGCAAACATTGCAGTCTGGGGATTCCAAACTTCAGTATGGGGTTGAATAACCATAGAAAGAAGCAAGAATCTGTTTCTAACATACTTATAACTAAACAATCTGTGATATAAAGGGACAGGAATGCAAAAGACAGGAAATGGGAAATACTCTCTCACGTGGACTGTAGATTTCTTAGCATTCACTGCATGTTCTGTTCCAACCATCTCTGCCAGTAACAGCTCTGAACTCAGTTGTGTTCATTCTTGAAGCCCTGCAGTAAGGACATCTGGAGAAACAAATTCTGAGACAATTTGTGTCCTTTACAGTAATGATTATCAGTATAGTGTCGTTCTCAGGCAACATCTTCTTCAAAGTTGCTCTCCTTCTCGAATAGTATGATTGAAACTTCTTCCTGCATCATTAAGTGGCACTCAAAAGACCACTTCTTCCTTCCTGAAGAAGAACTGTTGTAGTGATGGTTGAACCCTATTTTTCCTGGGCTCATTCTGTGTGATGTTTTCTTTAGGTAGGATGTCTTCATACATGTCTACTTCTCTTATGGCTTTGTTCCTCTTCTCTACTGCCTTTATGGCATCCTATCCCTTTATGATAGGATCCCCTAGGTTGTACTGGGCCTTGAGCAACCTGGTCTAGTGGAAGGTCTCCCTGTCCATGGTAGGGGGCTTGGAATTAGATTATCCTTAAAGTCTCTTCCAACTCAAGCCATTCTATGATTGTATGATATGTTTTCCCAGATAAACAGTTCTATGTCTTAGGGATGTCCACTTCATGGGAGTCTTGACTACTGCAGTTCCTCATTCATTTGCAATATCTGTACGTATTCTTAACAATCCGTCTTTGACAGCATGGAGGTTGACCAAGCCCATCAATGTGCAGCAAAAGACATGAGCAGGGGCCACTACTCTTCTCTTTGTAAGTGGTGTGTGGTTGGCAGGCTCTTAACAATGCATGCTCTCCTTCTAGCTTCCATGCATGTTCTCTGTACCTATTTCATACCTACACCAGAAAGTAGCTGGCTCTTTTATTCTGCTTTGCTATGCTCTCTTGCTTGTCTCTTACCCATGTTAGGATACTATTCATGTCTACATAGTTTCACAAGATATTTAACACATGCCTTCTGCACATGTGTTCCAGGCAACAGAACTTTTTCTTTTCCCCACACAACACTGCCTGCAGCAGTGAGATGCCATGGAGAGAAGGCGTTGGATGGTAGTAGGACATTGTAGTGATGCCAGTGTTGGCTTCTTCTCCCAAGTAATAT
This sequence comes from Indicator maculatus, assembly GCA_013399975.1. Lineage (NCBI taxonomy): Eukaryota > Metazoa > Chordata > Aves > Piciformes > Indicatoridae > Indicator > Indicator maculatus. Next base: position 78,094 of record VXBD01000041.1, read on the forward strand.
CGACAGGACAAAAGGCAATGGCCAGGGGAGGTATAGATTAGATATCAGGAAGAGTTTTTTTTACAGAAAGAGTGGTGAGACATCGAAACAGGCAGCCCAGTGAAGTGGTGGAGTCATCATTCCTGGAGATGTTCACAAAACAAGTAGATGTAGCTCTCTGGGACATGGTCCAGTAGTCATGGAGGCGTTGGGTTGAAGGTTGGACTTGATGATCTTAAGTTAATTTTCAACCTTAATGATTCTATGATTCTATGAATATTTACTCGGTTTTGCAGTGGAGTACCTTCAACTAAAGAAGAGCCAAAACTTTGCTGAAATGAAGTAAAAGCAGATTTTGTTCTAAGGCTGGAGAACACAGGTGGAATTCTAGCTTTACTGTGGGCTTCCTTGGATTCCAGATGAACAAAAGGTCAATGAACGAGGAACGAAACTGCATACTGCACAGAACCATAAGATCAGGTATGTGCTTATGCCCTTGCTTGGTCTAAACACAACTGAAATCTGGATTCAATGTATCATGTGAGTTCTGTTAAAATACTTTGATGCACATGAATTTACAAAGACAAGAATACAGACAAGATTTATTACCAAAGTATGTTGGGTCTTTACATCTTTGATAGCTGGTTGGGTCTTTTTCACAGTCTAGCAAACTTTTTCTGGATCTCTATCCTTTCCAAAATACCAGATTCAAAAGATTTAAGACTTTAAGAAGTAGATGAACTTTCCTTTCCAAATAATTTCTGTTACTTTTCTTCCTGAATTAATCTTTAGTTTCTATGAACACACAAAAAATCTTTGATAGGAAGATAATTGCTTCCAAAGACTTGGTCAAAAGTGATGAAAAGGATAACCGTATAATACAAGGGCATCTGAGATGTGTTAATGTTGAGAAGACATTTACATATTTTAACTGACACAGTGAAGTCATCTGAAACATGAGTCAGAGATCAGACTCTATAGATTGAAGCCACAAATATTACTCAATAAATGCCAATTAGCACCTTAAGCTAGACCTCCTCCAAAGCAGATGTCACCTTTGACACTATGCAGTGTTCACACTGACAAAGTCTAAATATTTCCTAATATTTTCAATAGTTCATAATGCCACTGGCTCACATTTATGACAATTACTATCTGATGAGTTCTCATTTCTATTCAGAGAGACAAAGGGCAAGGTTATGAGAATGGATAAAGCATGGAGGAGACAAAAAAGCTCAGACTCCTTGTACTTTCATCTTGAGGGTGTTTTTTGGAGGCCAGGTGGTTATCTAGGGCTTAATGCAACAATAATGAACCCCAGACCTAGCAGTTATCTCTGTGAATATATTTGGTCTAGATCATATATTGAGAGAAATATGTTCAGTACCCTGAACTAATGGCACAAAGTCACCCCCAAGCGCTTGCAGATGAAGGTCTGATGGAACCCAGTGCTTCAGCAGCAGCCCCTGATATTCCAGATAAATGGAACTTTCATGGCAGGGTTGGAAGAAACAGGATTGTCTACCAACTTCATGCTGAAAGCTGCAATTTTATTTTCCTGTTCTTTTGTCTTGTGATATCTTAGAGAACAGGGAAGCTTTGTTTGTCCTTTGTTTGACAACAATTGAAGTAAAGGCAGTTTCCCTTGATGTTTCACTTGAAGATGAAGACCTTCAGCTTAGCAGTGGGAAAGATAATTCATTGCAAAACAAAACAACAACAACAACAAAGGAACAAAGTAGAAGGTGATTGTAAAACCAAAAATATTGGCAGGGAAGAGACTTGTACCTGAAAGTATCCAGGCTTTTTAAGGTACAAAGTTTCAGGCTGATAGTATCAGCATCAGTGTCTCTCCAGAGAAAAAAGCCCCAACATACCATGTTTCTTCTGTGAAATAAAGGACAAAAATAACTTCCAGGGAATACTGCCCTGGCAGGGTGGATTGGAGACCCTTTGGGAGTGCTTCATAGAAAATACCAGTCCTCTGAAGGAAGATGAATGAAAAACCATCATGTAGCCATCACGATCATCAGCCTTCACAAATGCGGAGCTGATCAACAGCAAGTGAACTGCACGTTTTCTGCCTCCACTTCTCTTTGTTTTGATGACACTGGGAGCCATTATGGGATGCCTCTGGTCATTAGACTCACAAAGATACATGCTATCCAGGACCTGCAAAAGCATCTTTGTGAGTGGCTAGAGGGAAATCTGTGTAGTCGCTTCAATGGAACTTCAAGGCAGCTGAGGGTGAAGTTTAGCCTAGAGAAAAGGAGGCTGAGGGGAGACCACATTGCTCTCTACAGCTACTTGAAAGGAGGTTGGAGTAAGGTGGATGTTGGTCTCTTCTCCCTAGTAGCAAGTGATAGAATGAGAGGAAATGGCCTCAAGTTGCTCCAGGGGAGGTTTAGATTGTTTACATAAAGGATCGTTAGACATTGGAATAGGATGTCCAAAGAGGTGGTGGAGTCACTGTCCTTAGCAGTGTTTGAAAATCATGTAGACACAGCACTTCAGGACCTAGCTTAATGGCCATGGAAGTCTTAGGGTGGCAGTTGGACTTGATGATCTTAGAGGTCTTTTCCAATCAAAACATTTCTATGATTCTGTGACTACACATGTTCGAGTTCAAGACTGTGTGACTGCTTATATGCTTAACAAAATTTCAACAACCATGATACTGGTAAGTGTGAACATGTCTCATCAAGCATTTTTAGGCCTGATTAGAGTTTTGCTTCTGAAGTTTTCCATCCTCACTTTTCATGCTTCAGTATAGCTGAGTGGTCTTGGGCTGCACAAAGCAGACACCTTTCAGGTGAATGAAAACCCAAAGTGTCAGTGTTGCAGCACTACAGATGTGATGGGCATTCAGTCCATAGGAGTAGACTACAAATAGCTTGGTGCTAAACCCTTCACCCCAAAAGCCCTTGAGCAAGCTGGGCTAGCAGATGGTGTCTCCACCCATGGCAGGGGCCTTGGAACTAGATGATCCTTAAGGTCTGTTCCAACCCAAACTATTCTGTGAAGCTATGAATCCATGGAAAGGCATGAAGCAGTAGCACCAAATTTCTCTCCTAATATCTTCTCCTTAGTGAACTTGCTAATGCAGGCACAGAGTGTATGACACCTCAGTGGTTCTGGATCCAATCACATTCATTACAGATCCTTTTAACCTCACTGAGATCTGGATCACCTGACCACCTTTTGCCCAGCCTTCTCTAAGTGAGATGTTTGAGAGGCTTTTAAATGCATTGAGTGGGTTGAGGGAGGAAAGAATTGCTGGAGCCTGAAGGGCTAGATCCATCAGAATTGTGAAAGCTTTCTTTACCTTAAGATCAGCTATCAGCTGAAATGGCTACATGAGATCCATTGAATGAGAGCCCTTAAATCACTTGCAAGCAGGAAACTTCTTGACAGTTGATCTGCTATGCTTTGGCACATGAGTATTAGAAGGTCTGTAATATATACCTGCCAGTAGAACTTGGCAGCCCATCCTGAGCCCGTCCTGCTTTCAGAAGAAAGATTGCCATGTCAACTGCCATCAATTTAGACTGGTATACAGCAAATAAATGAGTTTACCTGGCATTTTTGGCACAAACAAACTTTATTCACTGCATTCAGTGTAATTGTATAATGGCACATAGCATGCAGTAGCAATGACTTATTGGAAAGAATCCTAGTCCTGGAGTTTTGTTTTGCATTTGGTGGTTTTTTTCCCCCTTCTTAAAATAGATATAATATAGTGACTTTAAAGCAGAAGTTATTTGGGAGTTACTTTCTGTCTGTTGTGAATATGTGATGAAAACCCTGAGAGCCTCAGAAATTGAAAGTTGGCAGCTGTGAGATTTCATTTTCCTCATTGACTATTGGATGTAAATGGGAGCCAGAGCAACTGACATGGTATTGGTCATATCTCACATGCCATTGATGAAAAAAGTGTCATGAAAATGAATCACCTCGTCCCTGACATTATTTGTGTTGTTTATAATCTCTGTGCATTAAAACAAACAAAAAAAAACCCCAAATTACACAGAAAATGAAACCAAAGTTAAAAAAGGACAACGTTTCCACTTCTCTGGACTGCTTATCTCTAACATTGGTCTGCAAGAAATTCCTCATAAATGTGATGGGGGTTACCTGAGCCCTCAGGGGAGTTTTTATGAAGACTTTCCTTCAGCTGAACTCATGCTAATGTTCCATTTAATTTTCAGACACATGCATCTGGACTGACCTTCATTCCTCAGCAGGAGTTTTTTAACACTGGAGAGGAGAAGAGGATGGGATAAAGACCTGCCTGTGGACATCAGAAGTTAAAATACTTTATGTGGCCCAAGGTACTGTTTCATCCCATGTTTGGATAGATGTGATTTAAAATGCACATTGGAGCCTGACAAAGGACAACTTTTTGAAAAGGGTCTGTTCTGTGCCAGAGAAGTATTTTAACTGTCATAGGGAGCACTTATAACTTGTGCTGGGTTCCTTCTACAAATCACTCTAGGAAGAATCTATTTTTCCACATTTACAATAGCTACATAGAGTTAGACACTCCTAGACCAAAGCCACCCTTTGTGCACAGGAAATGCTGGGCTTATTCCACAGTGGAAGGAAGGTGCAGTGCAGGAACTGTGAAGCACAGAAAAGAAAAACCACATGGGGAAAATGATGCACTGGTAGCACTTGTCCAGCCCTGAAGGAATTGCACAGTCTATGAGACTGGAGAAATACTAGGACAGGTTGCTCAGAGATGCAGTGGAGGCCCCATCCTTGGAGATGTTCGAGGTCAGGCTTGATGGGGCTCTGAGCAACCTGATCTAGTTGTAGATATCCCTGCTTACTTCAGGGGGGTTGGACTGGATGATTTTTAGAGGTCAGTTCCCCAGTGCATTCTATGATTCATTCAAGATTATGAGGCACTTCTCACAAAACAGACTTCCAAACAGAAAAGACTTTGCCTGCCTTACTTTTCAGTTGAATTCTTGGCTGATGCGAGTACTACACTTACTCAGGAGATTACCTCATGTCTAGAGCGACAATGCTATTGTGGGGCTCTCTAAGCCCTCAGACAATATGCTCCTGAAATGCCACTTATGCCATGATTGCAAAGCTGAGTCTTTCACAGCTGGTGGCTGTTCTGCCAGCTGTGGGCATATGAGACAACAAAAAGTCTTACTTCTGAAGGTGGAACTGCTCAATTGTCCTTTCTTCTTTTGTCTTGCTGTGGTTGGATACCCACTGGTTTGCACAGCAGTGTGAGGAGCCTGGACTTTTTAAGCCTGAGGCATAACTCTCCTAGTTTGATAAAATCGTTTTGGTGTGTCAAATCTTATGTGTCAGAGACTTTAGTCAGGGCTGGAGGATGTTGCTCTGCATGCAGACATACTGCATAGATTTTGCTGTTCTTCTCATTGCTGGTGGTTTAAAAAGGCATTTCTCTAATCCTACTATTTAATCATAGAATCATAGAATGGTTTGGGTTGGAAGGGACCTTGAAGCTCATTTAGTTCCAGCCCCCCTGCCATGGGCAGGGACACCTTCCACTAGACCAGGGAGTGTTCAAACTGGTCTTGAACACCTCTAGGGAGGGGGAATCCATGACTTCCCTGTTCCAGTTTCTCACCACCCTCACTGTAATGAATTTCTTTCTAATATCTAGTCTAAATCTCCCCTCTTCCAGCTTTAATCCATTCCCCCTTACCCTATTGCTACAAGCCCTTGTATAAAGTCCTTCTCCTGCTTTCTTGTAGGTCCCCTTCGAGTACTGGAAGGCTGCTCTAAGGTCTTCCCAGAGCGTTCTCTTCTCTTCTCCAGCCCCAACTCTCTCAGCCTATCCCCAAAAAGGAGGTGCTCCAGCCCTCTAATCATCTTTGTGGCCCTCCTCTGGACTCACTCCAACTGTTCCATGTCCTTTTTTTGTTGGGGGCACCAGAACTAGATGCAATATTCCATGTGGAGTTTCACAAGAGCAGAGTAATACATCAATGCAAACAAAATCTCTAACAGTGTAACGAGAAATATCTGAAGTTTTCTCTATTAAAGACACTTTCCTACTTTCCTCAGCTGTGTGTAGGCTACATATAAAGGCCAGTCTGTAGTATCATTGCCATGACAGACCCCATATTTGGTTTTGCATATTAGTGCAAATTTTTGACCACATTGTCAGATCTTATTAGTGCTTACAAATATCTAAGATGTGGGTGTCAGGAAGATGGGGCCAGACTCTTCTCAGTGGTGCCCAGTAACAGGACAAGAGGTGATGGGCATAAACTTGTACATAGGAAGTTCCATCTAAACATGAGAAGGAACTTCATTACTTTGAGGGTTGGTAGAGTGCTGGAAAAGACTGGTCCAGAGTCATCATCTCTGGTTTAAGACTTATCTGGATGCATTACTTTGTGACCTGCTTTAGGTAATCCTGCTGTGGCAGAGGGGTTGGACTCAGTGATCTTCAGAGGTCTCTTCCAGCCCCTGCCATTGTGTGACTGTGTGATTGTGTGATTTCCTGTTTTAAACTCTGAGTTTATAAAAACTGGTCTGAATGCTGTCAGCCTTACTGCACACAGCCTAATTCACCCTCCCTGTACAAAAGCCTTCTGCGTCGTTATTGATTTCAGCCTTTGCCTGCTTAATGGTTTCCTCTCCTAGACTATCAGCTATCTCTTTGCAAATCAGTTGTGTGTTGGTAGCCATCCAAATATTACATCAGAGCCCCTAGATGGTTCCAACATCTAGTGAAAAATGTTGTTGCACACAAATTCCTGGTGGAACTCAACATGGTTTTAAACTAGAGCAGGTTAGATTTAGATAGGACATTAGGATGAAATTCTTTACTATGAGGGTGGTGAGACACTGAAACAGGTTGCCCAGAGAAGTTGTGGGTGCCTCACTGCTGGAAGTGTTTAAGATCAGGCTGGATGAAGCTTTAAGGAAGCTGGTCTAGTGGGAAGTGTCCTTGCCCATGGCATCATGGCTGGAACTAAATGATCTTTAAAGTCCTTTCCAAGTCAAGCTGTTCTGTGATTCTATGACATTCCTGCAGTAAGTGTTCACCAGATATTGAAAAGGGTCAATTCATTAAAGAAATACAACATTTAAAATAATTAAAAAGCCTATTTTAGAGCTCTGAATCTGGTGTGTCTTTGCAAATAGCGTCATATCAGATTTTTTCCCCCTCATGTTTAGGTTTTTAATCACAAAATTTCTCTTTTCTCTAACTGTAATAGACTCAGGCTTTTAAAATGCTTAACAGTAATGATAATTGTGGTGAATCCAGTCCATCTTCCTGTACATTTTTAAAGCCAGTGGAGTAGATTTCTTTGTGGTAACTGAAATTATTATAATGCTTCCTGAATATGAATGTATTTCCTCTATATTATATGTGCTAATACATTGCTAAAATTAAATTGCAAGCATTTCAGTCTCTAAAAAAACTTTTCAAAGATTGAAATGTACTGGATAATACAAAATCTCTTTTGCATTATAGTGTACCAAAAATGCTCAGGCAGTCATATTGCTCAAAAAACAGAATTTACTAACCTTCTAGAAAAAGCACTGCAGGGTTTAATAGAAAATGGTAACCTTTTAACATGCTTTTGAGCCTTTTCTATATGATGCAGCAAAGAATGAATACTTGTAGGATGATGGCTTATAGCTACAGATAGGATGGGATGGTGCCTGGAGTTTTACTCAGCAAAGTTTTAAGCTTCTGGTGGAGTGTGTGTTGTCCTACTGTGCTCAAGTATGAGATGCAGATGTGTAAGACCAGGCTGGATGAGACTTTGAGCAAACTGATTGAGGGGGGAGGTGTCTGTTCCCATAGCAGGGAGTTGGAACTTAGTGATCTTTAAGGTCCCTTCCAACTGAAGCCATTGCATGATTCTGTGTTTCTTACTGACTTTTAGAAGAGAGGGTTTTTGTCATACAGAGGCACAGTGCTACCTCTTACACAGCAAAACTCAGAGATTAGAGTCATAGAATGGTCTGGGTTGGAAGGGACCTCCAAAGGTCACCTAGTCCAACGCCTTCTACAGTAAGCAGGGGCAGCCTCAACTAGATCAGGTTGTCCAGAGGCTGTTAAGCCTCACTTTGAATATCTCCAGGGATGGGGCCCTAACCACCTCCCTTGGCAAGTCGTTCCAGTGTTCCACTTCCCTCATGATAAAGAACTTGTTCCTAACGTCCAATCTAAATCTGTTCTTCTCTGGTTTGAATCCATTACCCCTCATCCTATCAGTACAGGCCTTTGAAAATAGTCTCTCTCCATGTAGGCCCCCTTCAGGTACTGGAAGGTCACTGTTAGGTCTCACTGGCTTGGTGTCATCCCCAAACTTGCTGATGGTGCACTTGATCCTACTGTCTATACCAGTGATAAAAATATTAAACAGCACAGGTCCCAGTACTGACCCCTGAGGGACTCCTCTTGTCACTGCTCTCCATCTGGACTTCAAGCCATTGAGCACTACCCTCTGGATGTGACCATCCAGCCAATTCCTTATCCACTGAGCAGTCCACCCAGCAATTCCATTTCTCTCCAACTTGGTGAGTAGGATGTTGTGGGAGACCGTGTCAAAGGCCTTGCAGAACTCCAGATAGATCACATCCATAGGTCATCCCCTATCCACTGACATAGTCACTTTGTCATAGAAAGCCACAAGGTTAGTCAGGCAGGACCTGCCCCTAGCAAAGCCATGCTGGGTATCTTGAANGAGTCATAAAATCATAGAATGGCTTGAGTTGGA
>VXBD01000042.1:23158-40069 GCA_013399975.1 Indicator maculatus
TGGTGAAGTCACATAACTATTATCCATTACTGATCTTCCAGACAGGTGAGGAGGAAGGTGAATGCTGTAGTCTGAGGGGAATGAAGAGAGATTTCAAGGCCTTGGGACAGTTGGTGAAAGAGTTTGGGGCACAAATTATTTTCTCTTCCCTGCTTCCAGTACCTGGCCATTATATGAAAGGGAGTAGAAGAATCCAGTCTGTAAATACCTGGCTCTGAGACTACTGTTATAGTCAGGGCTTTGGGTTCTTTGATAATGACACCAGGATGGATGGTAGTACATGGGAGAGGCCTCTCACAGGGGGAAAAAGGATTCTAGGACAAGAACTAACAGGGCTCGTTCATACACCTTTAAACTAGAATTGAAGCGGGAGGGGGTTGTTGCTGGGTTTGCACCAGTGGGGCAGTGTTCCAGTATTAATGAAGACCAGAAGGCCTCCCACCCTGCCAGTGTAGAATCTGCATGCTCAGCTCACTCCCTGAAATGTCTTTACACCAGCGCATGCAGCATGGGAAATAAACAGGAGGGGTTAGAAGTACATAACACATGTCTGGTCAAGGGGTTATGATTTGGTGGCAATTACAGAGACATGGCGAGACAGCTCACATGGCTGGAATGTGGTCAGGGATGGCTATGTCCTTTTTAGGAAAGACAGGTTAACAAAGCAAGGTGGTGGAGTTGCTTTTTATGTGAGGGAACAACTACAGTGTATTGAGTTCTTTCCAGGGGTGAATGACGGGTGAGTTGAGAGTACCTGGGTGCAAATTAATGGGCAGGCTAGCATAACTGATACGGCTGTAGGTGTTTATTACAAGCCCCCTGATCAGTATGAGGAAGTTGATTAGGCCTCTAAAAGCAGCTGTCAGAAGCCTCACAATCACAGGCCCTGGTTCTCATGGGGGATTTTAACTACCCAGATATTTGCTGGGTAGTATTTACCTACCCAGATATTTGGCCAGCCATCCACAGTCCAGAAGGTCCATCCAATGCATTGATGATAACTTCTTGATGCATATGGTGGATAAGCCAACTAGGAAAGGAATGCTACTGGACCTGATACTCACTAGCAAGGAGGTTTGGTTGAACTGGTGAAGGTTGAGGGCAGGCTTGCCTGCAGCGACCATGAGATGGTGGAGTTCAGGATCTTGTGCAGTAGGAATAGAATACCAAGAAGGATCATAACCTTGGACTTCAGCAGGGACAACTTTGGCCTTTTCAAGCAATTACTAGGGGAAATCGCACGGAGAAGGCAAAGAGGTTAATATTCAAGGATCATTTCTTTCAAGCTCAAGATCAGAGCATTCCAACAAGTAGGAAATCAAGAAGCCAAGAGACCTGCATGGTTAAGAGGGGACTGCTGAGCAAGCTCAAGCAGAAGAAGAGAGTCTACAGATCATGGAAGGAGGGGCTGGCCACTTGGGAGGAGTATAAGACTCCTCCTCAGAGGATGTAGGGAGGCAACTGGGAAAGCTAAGGCCTCCTTGGAATCCAACCTTGCAAGGGAGATCAAGGACAATGGAAAGGGCTTCTTCAAATACATTGCAGGAAAAAGTAACACTAGAGGCAATGTAGGCCTACTGTTGAACGAGGTGGGTGCCTTGGTGACAGAGGATACAAAGAAGGCAGAGTGACTAAATGACTTCTTGATGCCTCCATCTATACTGCTTGAGGCTGTCCTCAGGTGCCCCAGACTACTGAGGTGCCAGCAAAAGACATGACAAAGGAGTTTTCCTTGGTTGATGAGGACTGAGTTGATGAGGACTGGGTTAGGGAACAGTTAAGTCATCTGGGCATCCATAAATCCATGGGTCCTGATGGCATGCACCCATGGGTGCTGAGGGAGCTGGCGGAGGTCATTGCCAGACCACTCTCCACTCTCCGTTGTAAGTCATGGTGGACAGGAGAGGTGCCTGGAGGCTGGAAGAAGGCAATTGTCACTCCAGTCTTCAAAGAGGGTAATAAGGAGAACCCAGATAAGTATATATCAGTCACCTCTGTCCCTGGAAAGATAATGGAACCACTCATCCTTGGCACTGTCCTTAGGCATATCAAGAACAAGAGGGTCATTAGGAGCACTCAACATAGTTTCACCAAGAGGAAGTCATGTTTGACCAATCTAATAGCCTTCTATGAGGACATAACCAGGTGGACGGATGATGGTAGAGATATTCAAAACCCACCTGGATGCATTCATGTGTGATCTGGTATAGGTGATCCTGCTCTGGCAGGGGGGGCTGGACTAGAGGATTTATCAAGGTCCCTTCCAACCCCTACCATTCTGTGATTCAGTGATTCATTAGGAAAGGAAATTCATAAACCAAATCACAAATTCCAAAATCTAAATTCAGATTTCAATTCAGTTTTTGAGGAATAGCCAGAATAAGTAAAATATTTGTAAACAAATCTGCCAAATCTTTTAAGTGCTTCCTGAATAAGTCTTTTCTTTTAGCCTCTCTTTCCAGAAACTGAAGAAAGACAAAGCAAAATGAGGACCCACTGCTGAGCAAGACAAGGGATCTTGTGACAAAGAACATTGTGAAGACTGATAACTCAATGCTTTCTTTGCTTCGGTCTTTAAGGGTAAGATTCAGGTACTTGAAGCTATCGGGAAAGTCTGGAGGAAGAAGGACCTAGATTTGATGAAGTAGGAAGGACTAGTTTGGGGATCAATTAAACAAATCCTCAGCCTGGATATATGAAGGGTAAATCACACTTAATCAACTTCATGTCTTTCTATGATGAGGTAGCAGAAATGATGAAAAAGTAAGAGATCAGGGGACGCTGATTGTCCTAAATTTAGCAAAGGTTTCATCACTATCTCCCCTAACATCCATCTCACCCAAGAGGTGAAGTATGTACTAGATAAATAGACAGTGAGGTAGAATGAAAATTAGTGGAACTACTGGGCTAAAACTACTATGATCAGCTTCACACAGCCCAACCAAAAGCCAGTTCCTTCTGTTGTATCCCAGCAGTCAACACTGTCTGAATGGGTGCAACACTCTAGAACATGTTCAGGAGGCATCACAGAGTGCAGAGGAAGCTCACTGCTTTAGATTTTAAGAGAGCAGCCTTCATACTCTCCAGGGATCTGCTTGGCAGAGTGTCACGGAATAAAGCCCTGGAGAGAAGAGGGGCCCAACAAAGCTGGTCAATATTCAAGCAACATCTCCTCCAAGCCCAGAAGCAGTGCATTCCAATAAGGAAGAAGGCAGACAAGAGTGCCAGTGAAGTTGATGGACAGGGTGCTCCTAGTCTTACTTTGGCAAAAAAAGGAGAGTCTGTAAGCAATGGAAACAAGAATGGACCACATGGGAAAACTACAAAGTTGTCCAAACATTGAACAGGAACTGGAAGACGAAGTTGAGAAACCAATGTCCATCATATTTGAAAAGTCATGGCAATCTAGTGAAGTCTCTGCTGACTGGAAAAGGTGAAACATAATCACTTCAAAAAGAAAAAAAAAAAAACTAAGACCCCAAAAACTACAGGCTAGTCAGTCTCACCTCTGTGTCTGGCAAGATCATGGAGCAGATCCTCCTGAGGGCTTTGGTAAGGCATATGGGAAATGAGTAAGAGGTGATTGGTGTTAACCAACATGGCTTCACGAAGGGCAAATCAAGCCTGATGAAGTTAGTGGCTTTCTGTGATGGAGTTACAACATCAGTGGATAAAGGAAGAGCAACTGATGTCATCTACCTGGACTAGTGTTTGATATTGTTCTGTATGACATCTTGGTCACCAAAGTGGAAAAGTGTGTATATAAGGGTTGGACCTCTGGATAAGTAATAGCCTGGATGGACAGACAGAGTTGCAATCAATGCCACTATGTCCAAATGGAGACTAGTGTTGAGCAGTGTCCCTCAGTGGTTGGTACTTGGACAGTGGGATTGACTGCACTTTCACCAAGTTGTGTGGTCCAGTTGACATGGTGGAAAGAAGCAACACTGTCCAGAGGGACTCGACAGGCTGAGAAGTGGGCCGAAGCCAACCTTGTGAAGTTCAACAAGGTCAAGTTCGAGATCCTACAGATGGATTGGTGTGGAGTTGAAGAAAATGAGTCTGAAACACAGTGTTCCGTGATAAGAAAGAGACATGCTCATTAAAATGAAACCTTGGGAGGCACTAAGATAGAGAGTAAACAAGATAAAGGACTTCTGTGGTTGATCTCTGTAGTGCAAGTGTTTTGAAATACTTAACCAATGACAGTTTAGATAAGTTTTGTTTGGCTAGGATGGAAAAGTACTGCTACAAACAGTCTTGCTTTTGACTGCTGCTACCGATATATAAGCTGTGTGTGTTTTTCACAATAAACAGATCCTGATCATTCTCTGAGCTATCCACAAGTCTCATCAAGTATTGTCAGGGGTCTGTGCACTTAATATGCAACAAAATGATGCCCTGTGTCAAGGACTGAAAGACTAGCTGTCTCTGGTGGCATAGCTCACTTGAACTTCAGGGCGAGCGGTGAAAGGAAGAACATAGAATGTGTGCAATTATCTCTTGCTGGATGATGGTAAGCAGCTGAGAACAATAGGAAGTAATTTAACTCAGGAACAGAAAACTCTCCAGAAAGCATTTCAGAAAATCTTTAACCAACATGGGAAAACTATCAGTAACTTGGCTCTTCAACAATTTTTTTTCATTGGGCTACTAAACACCACCCCTAGAGAGGAGCCTGATCTCGGTCACTCTGATCCTTCTGATAAGTGGGCTGCAGTTAGAAGGGAAGCGAAGAAGGAAGGTAACATGGAACTTTAAACAGCATTTTCAGTAATTTATGTCCCACAGCAACACGCATGCTGGGACGGTCTCTCTTATTCTGTGATAAAAGATCGCCGCACAGTTACACATCATGGACTGGGAGCACCCTATACCCTGAATTTGATACAATTGGTGTTTGATTCAACACTTACTCCCTATGATTTTGAAATGCTGTGCTGTCTCATAATGACTGAAATGCAATTTACCATCTTCATGGCTAAGTGGAGAGAGCTGACACAAGCCCAGGCAACACAAAATTCAACTTTGGCACAGCGACATCCACTGTGTAATACTGGTGTGAATGCATTAATGGACAAAGTACAGTATATTAATACAGAAGAGCAGGCTAAGATTCCAGCAGGAGAATTACAGCAACTTAAGTATATGGTGTTGTGAGCAACTAAAGTGCTGCCTGACTCTGGTAAACAAAGGCAATTATTTGTCCACAGTAAGCAGGGCCCTCAAGAGCCTTATATGCAATTTCTTCATCATCTAAAAGATGCCTTGGAGAAGCAAGTGGTAAATGAGAAGGCTAGAGACCTTATTTTTAAACAGATGGCTATTGAGAATGCAAACATTGATTGTCAGAGATTTTTGCATACCTTAAAAAATCCTACTATAAATGACATGTTGACAGTCTGTATGAATATAGGCATGAATCAGCATCCAGTGTCTTTAGCAGCAGAGGCTTTTGCAGCTTCTCCTCTCACTTCTGGTTTTCCTTTGCACACATTTGGTTTAAAGGAACACTAGTATGTTTTTAACAGCACCAATAAGCTAGTGAAAAAGGGGACTTTGGAACTGAAAGCAGTATTCATGCAGTTGGAACTTTAGTTCTAAAGCATGAAAACCTGAACATTTCTGAAGACAACAGCTTGTAAACAATGGAAGATAAGCTGTTCTCAATCTGCTGCTCTGTTTACAGTTTCCCCCCCTCCTTTACTCCTCTCTTCTTTCTCTTCTCTCTCCCTCACTCAAGGTTTTAGGCAGCTTGAAGAAGCTGTCTTGGGTTTTAAAGTGAAAGTGATGAATTTTGTTACAAAAGATATTTTCACATTTTGTAGGTGTAGACCTGGTATGGATAATGACTTTGTCATTGTTTTCTGATTATAATGGATCTTGAAGATTTGCTTTTTCAATGTCTGTAGTAATTAAGGTTTAACAGTACGAATAATAATTAATGAGTAATTATGGTAAGTATTAAGTAATTATAATAAAGAATGTTAAGAAATAAGTAATTATAATAGAATATGATAATTAATGATTAATTATAAAATATGATACTTGATAATAATAATAAAGTATAAGTAATAATGAATAATTTTTAACAGATTAAGTTGCTTTATAAATTTGTAGGTCAAGTTTCTTTTCTAGTTTGAATGATTTAGGATTTTTTTATACCATGGTGTTTTAAAAGAGCACTGTATGTAATATAAAGTCTTCAATTTTTTCAGAAATTAATTCAATGGTTTAACTTTAACATAGTTTTTTAGTGTTTCATAGATTTCTAGTGTTAGCATAAGTCAAGAATTTAGTACAGGAATATTACAGAATGTTTTTTGGTCTTATATTCAGGATAGTGCTTTAAGATAAAGACCATAAAAATACATTAAAAAAATACAACAACAAAAAGGAATTCTCTGATACACCTACAGGTTTTCAGTGATAACAGCAAGAAAAGTCAATCCATGTCATGAGATGGAAAGATCAGTTCTACAGCTTGGTACTGCAAACACCTAAGCTGACAACATAGGAATCAGCGCATGGGCGAAAAAATGTAAGAAACATGACAGCCCAATAAAGGCTAACTGCAATAACAGCAGTGCCTATGAAGCTGAAAACCAGCTGACCTAAGACTGATCACAATGACTGTCATGCTGGATTGAGACCAATGGTATTGATCTCAGGCTGACCTCACGTTAACAAAACCAGAAGACGTCTGAATTAAGACTGAATACAATGATTGCTTAATTGTTGTGTGATTAGGGAACATGTTCAAATGGGTTTGTGTGTTAATTCACCAGAATATTGTAGTTGAATAATAATCTCAAATGGTTAAATCTAAAAAATCAGTTTAGTGTCTTAAATTTAAGAGTATGGGTATGTCCACTCAGGAAAGGGTAACAGAAGCATGTTATGTTCTCAGTTTCTCAAATCGTTGGACTGATGTTAGATCCCCATTTCAAAAACATTTTGGTTATGGTAATCTGCAACCAGTAAAAGAAAAAGCTCTAGTTATCAATCCTAAAAATCCTGTTGAAGCATAGTGGGTTAGAACCACAAGAAATAGGTTCGTTAGGGATGGTTAAAATGGATTATTAATTGTATATTATTTCTTGTGGCAAAAAAAAAGCTAGCTTAGCTGCTTATAGAAATAGTAGTGTTTGGTGTAATTATACTGCTGTAAATGTATCAAAGTCCAGCACCAGTCTACTCCACAGTCTCTTTTATTTGTGGGAATAGAGAGTAGTCTGTCATCCCCTTACATATCAAAGGGGGGCCCTGTAGTTTAGGAAGTTTGACAATATTAACATCAAACATATCAATGATTATATCACATACAGTTAAATGGCACAAATGAAATGTTCATGCCTATAAACCTGATTGCAAAGATAATACAGATTTCTGGAGTCTTGAAAAAATAATAGCAGCATCCATGTTGTCACGTGGGGTTGCTGATATTCAAGCACTGGCAACTCTTCATAAATTGGGGTGTTGGTTGTCTAAATAAAGTAATGACAGCTCTCTTGCTTTAAGTAGACTGCTATTGGATGTTGACTCGGTTAGGCAACATTGCAAAATAGGGCTGCTATAGATTTTTTATTATCACAAGGTCATGGTTCTCAAGATTTTGATGGTTTGTGTTGTATGAACATTTCTGATCATTCTCAGTCTATACATAAAAGTACCGAAGACTTGCAGAAAGGAGTTAAAAAACTCAAACAGGATGATGGATTTAATTTGTTTGGTCATTTTTTTAGAAGACTGTAAGGATGGGTTTTACAGTTGGTAAAATTGGGTTTGGAATGTTAATTTTAATTTGTATTTTAATCTGTTTTCCTTGTCTGTTATGCTGTGTGCAAGCACTAGCTAATCATGCTTCGAAACAGGTTTTTGTACATATAAAAAAGCAGGAGATATGGGGATTGAAGAAAATGAGTTAATCACTTTTGAGTCTGAAATAGTGTTCTGATAAAGAGTGCTCATTAAAACAAAACCTTGGGAGACAGTAAGATAGAGAGTACACAAGATAAAGGACATCTGTCGTTGACCTCTGTAGTACAAGTATTTTGAAATGCTTAACCAGTGACCGTTTAGGTAAGTTTTGTTTGGCTAGAACGGAAAAGTACTGCTAGAAACAGGCTTGCTTTTGACTGCTGCTATGGGTATATAAGCTGTGGGTATAGCTGTGTGAGGCTATATCACAAGAAGTGTGACCAGCAGGAAAAGGGAGGTGTTTCTGCTCCTCTACTCTGCTCTTGTGAGACCCCACCTGTAGTACTTCATCCAGTTATAGTGACCCAGCATAAAAAAGCTAGAGTGGGTCCAGAGGAGGGCTATGAAGATGGTCACAGGGCTGGAGCACCTCCTCTATGGTGACAGGTTGCAAGATATAGGGCTGTTCAGTCTGGAGAAAAGAAGGATATGGGGAAACCTTATAGCAGCCTTTCAGTACCTGAGGGAGGCCTACAAGAAATCTGGGAAGGAACTTTTTACAAGGGTTTGTGTGGATAAGGTGAGATGGAACAGCTTTAATCTTGAGAAGGTTATATTCAGACTGGATATTAGGAAGAAATTCTNTCATCCAGTTATAGTGACCCAGCATAAAAAAGCTAGAGTGGGTCCAGAGGAGGGCTATGAAGATGGTCACAGGGCTGGAGCACCTCCTCTATGGTGACAGGTTGCAAGATATAGGGCTGTTCAGTCTGGAGAAAAGAAGGATATGGGGAAACCTTATAGCAGCCTTTCAGTACCTGAGGGAGGCCTACAAGAAATCTGGGAAGGAACTTTTTACAAGGGTTTGTGTGGATAAGGTGAGATGGAACAGCTTTAATCTTGAGAAGGTTATATTCAGACTGGATATTAGGAAGAAATTCTTTACAATGAGCGTGGTAAGACATCAGAACAGGTTGCTCAGGTAGATCATGAATGCCCCCTCCCTGGAGATGTTTAAGGCTAGGCTGGATGAGGCCTTGAGTAACTTGATCTAGTGGAAGATGTCCCTGTCCATGGCAGGTGAGTTGGAACTATACAATCTCTAAGGTCCCTTTAACCTAAACCATTCTATGAATCTCTGAATCTCTGAATGACCTGGACAAAGGACGGAGTGCACCTTTAGTGGGTTTTCGGAAGATACTAAAGAGGAATCATAGACTGATATACTATATGGGTATTCTGCCATTTAGATGGACCTAGACAGGTTGAAGCCCAGCAGTAACATCTTGATGTTCAGCAAAGGGAAATGCCAAATCCTGCTCTTTGGGAGGAAAACCTGCATGCTGAAGTGGCATGGTAGGGTCATACTCCAAAATATCATATGAACCTTAACATCAGGTAGTACTTTTTTACAGTAAGGGTGACAAAGCACTAGCACAGTCTGCCCAGAGAAGTTGTGAAGCCTCCATCCTTGGAAAATCTCAAACCTGTCCAAACTCCACACTGAGTATCCTCCTGTAGCTGACCTGATATGAGCAAAGAATTGGATTAGATAATCTTCAGACATGTCAACGTGAGACACTGTGCAGTTCTTCTTCCAGGTGTCTCACATGGAATCACAGAATGGTAGGGATTGGAGGGAACCTGCAGTGATCATCTAGTCCAACATCCCTGCAAAGGCAGGTACACCCAGACCAGGTTGCACATGCAGATGGGTTTTAAAAGTTTCCAGAGAAGGAGAGTCTGCACATCTCAGAATAAATAACAAAATAATTATCTGGACCATTCCTCCCTGACACTCATTTAATTCCCTTTTACTAAGCCATATAAAGACCATGCACATCTGGAAAACTGCAGTGAAATTATATAAACATATTCTGAATTGCATTTTGTATTTACTAAAAGTAGATGGATAGCTCAAAATTTCTTCAAGATAAACATTTTATACTTTAAATGCTGCTCATGTCAAATCTGGCAAGTACTTCAATTGTAATTCCCCTTTTTAAATGTTGCAAAATTGATTGTGTAGAAATGTTAAACATAGAGAAAATACATTTAAGATGTAAGGGGAATTGCAAAAAAACCCAAACCAAAACAAACAAAATCCCCACCAAACCTCTACCACCAATGAAAACAAGCTATTGTTTTTCTTTGTCTATTCTGTCTTCCACTAGCTCCAAGCAAGGAAATACATTTCAATTATAGCCTCTGGATTCTTTTATCGTCTCTTTTTCAATTAGTAAGAATGAAAACAAACAAGAATTCAGATTGCTTCTGTTCAGCTGCAGATGTGTATTTCCTGCTACTCTTCCCACAGTGCTCTATTGTGTATTATAGAATTGCAGTATTACCTCCTCCCCTTTGATCTAATAGCTACTTTGTTCTGAGTGACCGACAGTGCGTGCAATGACCTTCAGATAGGAAAAAAAACCCACTTTTTAAAAACAAGATTTAACTCAATGCAATTTGTCACACTTGACACAATTTAATTTAGTTCTTATATACTTACAAATCCTTTGCAGTGTTAATGACATTATCCGTCTTAGTGTATTCGTTGACAACTGGAGCTGTTGTATGCTTTTCAGATCTGCTTTGAGAGAGTGCGGGAGGGACTAATGAAATGTATTTGGCAGAAGGTAAGAAAAGGAGTGAGAAAACGTGGGTGCGTGCATCTTCTAGTTTCTGTCTCTGACAAAGTTCACTCCAAGTATTTACGTTACTCCAACACAAGCTCTCCCAGTGCCAGGGTATTTTTGTTTCTTGAAAGACTGACAGTCCATACGAGGATGTGCTTCCTATCTATGCAGTTTTTAAATGGCAGACTACCCAACAGTGAAGATTTCCTCAAGGAATGAGAAATCAACTGCAATGCCAACTGCAATGTGCAGTAATGCAAACGATACAAGTACTCATTACTGGGGTAAGACTCAATGTTGTTAAGTATTCATAATTTTATGTATGGTGTTTGGAATAAATTAACTCAGATTCCACACCATTTATCCCAGATTTCCTGGATTAGTTGGATTTTCAGTTACCACTATGTTGCAGCAGCAAAGCTTCTGAGACAAATCAAATAGCTTAAAATAAAAATTTTAGACCTTGTTTTAATTTGGTTTTGCTTGATTTTGAAGATGTCTACAAATGCAAAACCAAAAATATATCCTCTCTCTCTTCTCTGTTTCATGTATGTACATATTCGAAGTCCATGAAAACTCTATTTTATGCCAAAATAAGCAGCTAGGCAAATAATCAGGGAGGGACAACCCATACCTTCCTTAAAATTGTTGTGTAGCCATAAATCACTTGCTTCTAATATGTCTCAGTTTCCTCTGACAAGAAGGTAGAAGATGACAGGCTAAGTGTCCTCCCCCTATTATGATGCAAAGAGAACACATGTAATAATTAAGATAGGTGTCTGAGAAAATTTGACATGAAAAAAAAAGCTTCAAATAGTTGATATTTAGGGTGCTAAGCCAGGCCCAAGGAGACATTCAGGACAGGGAACAAGAGAAGAAAACTAGTAATCAAAGCCATTTTCTTTCAGAGGAGTAGAGGCTGGCATCATATACAAACTAACTTAAATTTTAAAAAGAATTGTTAACCTTGCTAATCATGGAAGCTGAGAATAATGTTCCAAACCTCAAAGATATGAATATCCCTCAAATCTTGTAGCTTCTGCACATACATGACTCTCAGCAATGATTAATCCCACAAAGTTTTCCTGCCAAAAAGGATGATATGCAAACATACAAGGAGCCACTTATTAATGACAAATACTACTGTAGTCTCATAATCCATTATACTCCTTGATCTGAAATAAGATGAGCATTTTTGCCATCAGTTTGTTATTTTTTTAAATTTATTTTATTTTTTATTAATTGTCAGGAAAACAGGCCCTGGGAAATTAAAGTCTTTTTGTCTGGGCAGAGTGGTGTGTCATCACTTCCCTTCCACATCTCCCTACATGGGAGGATGCAGCATGTACATGGTGCCTTCATCAACCTGGCAGCACATTTCAGTTTGCCTCTACATCAGGAGGCTATCTGCACTCAATGCTGATAACAAAGCACTATTGCTTTTCAAAGCAACAGGGCACAGTGACATATCAACAGTAGAAATTAAATGAAAAGCCCCTTCTAATTTAACTGCTAACCTGCTGAAGTTGTGTTAAAACCTGGCACTCTTGTTTTCAATTAAAACTTTCTTTTTTTCGTCTAGGAAAAAAATTTGGTATATGCCTTTGCCATTCTGAGCAGCAGTTAAGTCAGGAGGTATCTAAAAGGCTAGGAATAGAGTGGAGCATTTTTCTCACCACCAAATTTTAGACATTTTTGTCGGGAATAACAGAGGATACATCTTCTGCAAACTGTTTTCTATGGGACTGATGAAAAGTTTGCTATCAAAATGGAAATTTCCTTCTAAAGTAAGATACACATTGATTAACATGCCTATATTGGAAAAAAAATCCATAACTGGGTGCAAATTTAAAGCTTGTACCTACAGTTATTAGCAGCAGGATGGATTCCTAGTGCATTTGACACTTTGAGCGACAACTATTTCAGCAGATTTTTAGTGCTGTACTGGCGAGAAGTCACTGTTTCTAAGTGGTTTCTTTTGTCTTCACTGAGGTCTTAAAAAATTAACCTACAGAATTAGGTTTTTTAGACTTTTATTTGCAAAAGAGGAGTGTACTGTATTTCTGAGCATAAAAACCTGATATTGCTGTTTTAAGGAACATTTGAAGCAATAGCTATATGAAGCTGTTAACATTTTGGTAGTAACATTTCCCCTTGGGCATACGACAAGTTTTCTGGTAGTTTATCTCTTGGACAACTACTAAGCACAAAGAGTGATTACTTTTTTTTTTTTTTTTTTTTTTGTCCAAAGCAGTTTCTACTTTCCTTCGGTCCCTTCAACACACTTTTCTTCAGAAAGCTGTTTCAGTAGATCGGCTACATATCAATATACTGTCTTCTACATAATTGCATGACTCAGCCTGCCACTACTTGACTGATCAAACCTTAAACCTATGAAAAATAAAATATACGACCTATATCCCAACAAAACTACAAATAAAGACAAACTTAGAATTAACAGTAGCTATGTCACGAGGTTTGGGTTGGTTTTGGGTTTGTATTGTTTTGTTATTGTTTTTGTTCTGTTTTGTTTTACTGAGATTTTTGGTTGGTTGGTTGGTTTTTTAGGGGGTTGTTATTGATTGTTTTTGTTGTGGTTTGTTGTTGTTTTTTTTTTTATTCAGATACCTATAAATGAAGATTAAAATTAAAACATTTTGAAGTTTATAGTTATGCTTTTTTATGCATCATCAGTGTTTCCTAATGAACAAAATAGTTTTTATAATGATTATAAACTAAAGGCAAATTAAAAAAAATAAAGATGTATCACACAGAATCACAGAATTAACCAGGTTGCAAAAGATCTTTGAGATCATCAAGTCCAACCTCCCACCCGACACCATCTAATCAACTAAACCATGACACTAAGTTCATCATCCAATCTTATTTTAAACACTTCCAGGGAAGTGTGTATTTGTGTTCGGTATCTTGAACTCTTAAAACAACTTAGTAGCTATAACAGCATATACAGGACGGTGTACATTTTTCCTCTGAAAACATTCTTATTTATGCTTAATTTTAAAATACAAAAATAACTTTTATGAGGTTAGTCATTCATGAATTTAGAACTCTGTTTCTAATATTCTATGCTAATCCCAATATTATACTTTCCTAAAAATTCTGTTTGAACATGTAAATGTATCAGTCTCAGCAACAAGATATAATAAAATTGTGTTAATTACTTTGCCCCAAATTTTCAGACAATTACTGTATACAATCAAGTAGAGTCTTCCACTTCTTGAATAGTATTTTGTGTGTCTATAGTCCTGAGAAAAGTTCTATCAGTCAAGTGACAAATTCTGTGCTCAACACAAAAAGGTGTCTAAATTTGTTGAATTAATTTTAATCTTTGGAAGGAAATTTATTTTAGTTCTGTCTACATGACTTATGACAATGTTCTTTGCTTAGGATTATGTGAGAAAGGAAACTGTGGGCACACAGAATCACAGAATTGTTTTCTTTGGAAAAGACTTCCAACCATCAAACTAACACCACCATGGCCAGTGAATGATGTCCCCAAATGCCATGTCCACATGTTTCTCGAACACTTCCAGGGACTGTTACTGCACCACCTACTTGGGCAGCCTGTTCCAATGCCTGAACATTCTTTCAATAGAGAAATTTTTCGTGATATCCAATTTAAACCTCCCCATTTACCTCAGGCCATTTACTCTTAACCTGTCACCTGATACCAGAGAGAAAAGACCAGCCCACACCTCACTACAACCTCATTTCAGGTAGTTGTAGAGAGAGTTATAGAAACATTCACAGACATTGTTTTATACAGTTTGTGAACCTAGATTCTGCTAAGTGTTTCTCTTTCCTTTATTCCCAAGCTGTGATTTAACATTCCTCTATTTTCTTAGCAAACTGATATAAATTTATTTAATAATACCTGAATGGGGCTGAGATTTTTGCTATTAACTATAAACACATAGGCATGCATAAATTAAGGAAATATATTCTTGAAACCATTAGATTAACATATAAATAAATTATGGCTCTATGATAATTTTACAGATGATAGAAAGGGACATAAGGAAATAACCTAAACTGCATCATGTTTTGGGATAAGGAGAGAATGTGCAAAGGACATTTGGAATTAGATCATGTTCTATAGATCTGTATATCTTCAGAACAGGAAACTCCTTGGTATATGTAAGAAAAGTTCTTCAATATTCTCACACGAGATGAGTTTGTTCAGGTGTATAAGGAGCTGATGGCACAGTGGAAGATTAGATCATTGGTTCCCTTACCATATCTATCCCATCCACAATATTTTTTTGCAGTCTACATTGAATAGTGCTGTAGATCACTAATGCTGTAAGAGCACCTGTAACTATGATGTTGCAGTGAAGGCACCATATGCCCGGAATTATGCCCCCAAATACCAGCAAACTTGTCCCAACAGGTTTGGTAAGTCCTCTCTTTCCACCCTTCTTTCTGGAGAGCGGGACAAAGGCCCAGACGCCAGCCTGTCTCCTAAGGAGTAAACAACTACATGCACCCATCTTATGGCATGCTTATGCTCTTTCCATCTAAGGGCATAAGTCTAGCGTCAGCCTTTCTATAGGCTAAAGCAGGTTGTTGACAAGTGTGCCCATTGGCCAGATCCAGCCTCAAGAAATCTATAAGAATTCCCCTCTTGTTTACCAACTTGCTCTCTCCTTTTGCTTTCTCACACTTTGCTCAAGCTACGTAAGCTCGCACCACCCCTAAGTCTTCTCACTCCCACATGCATGCATACTGGAGGCCTCTGCAATACAGAAAGAAGACAGGTCCCCGAGCTGCTTGAGGAACCAGCATAGGAGATCCCTTCGCTGAAGCTATTCAAAAGCCAGTGTCATAAGCCCAGTCGAGAGGACTGGACCCCAAGGGTAAGCTTTAGCCCAGAAGGGGAGGGACTAGCCCAAGCCTGGCAGTCCAGCATAAGCAGCTAACTAAGCAGCTACGCATCTTGTGTGACCCCTGCTGTTTGCAGGAGATAAGAGGAGCTGCCCACTGTTGCCGCTTCACAGCCCTGTGCCACCAGGGTAATGTAACCCGGGATTTCCCAAGAGAAAGAGAGAGTCTCCTCTCCCACAGCCGCGGAGGTCGGAGGAGAAAGAAAGTCACCGCCTGGATGGACCAGTCCTGGGCCGGCAGCAGCAAGTAGCTAGCGTGACCCAGCAACTCACTTCACTACAAAGACAGTGCATCATTTCATGTGTGCAACACTCAGTAACATCTAGTTCAAAGTGCCTGTGCCTAGCCACATGATATTCCAGATTGACTTGCCTTGTGATAACATTATAAATGCCTCCGTATATAGTTACAGCTGTCAAGAGTTTTGTCAAGTCTTCATCTAGTGGACAAGTGGCAGAACTGCACCTTGCGTTCCCTTAATTAGAAATTAATTCTGTAAATATTATAATCGGGTCAAATTGTATATACTAAGCCAGTTATAGAATATATTTTTACAACCGTGCATTAGAATCAATATATATAAAGGTGATTAATCAGTTATTAATAATTTTAATAATTAACCAACAATAATTTTCATAATTAATATTTCATAATTCATAAATTTAAAACCATCCTCCATCCATCTAATTCACCACAGATGTATTAATGGAAAGCTTCCTTTACACTGTTTTTATATGGGCCAGTTTACATGCCACAACAGCTAGATTACACTGAATTGCAGAATTCAAAGAAGCCACACTGAAAAAAGTCTTTACATACTGTTTTGTCCTTTCTGTGTGATGTTAATCTGAATGTTTTCAAACAGAGGATCATCTCACTTGATCTTAAAAGCTGCTTAGATTTCATGACCCATTATAGCTTCTCTAGACCAAAGGGGAAAAATGTCTGTGTAAAATCCCAAAGACGAGCCAGTGGATCAGCTTCCTAAAATGCAGTCTGATTTTTACTCTTGACTGCTCAGTGTTAAATGACAATTTGCCACATGACCTAAACCTAAATTTGTTTACCTTGTCTAGAAACTGAGTTTTCTGTAATCAGTTATAACTGAATTAAGTGAAAAAGTCTGCAGCCACAGTATCACAATATCACAGTATATCAGAGGCTGGAAGGGACCTCAAGAGATCATCAGGTCCAACCCCCCTTCCAGAGCAGGATCACCTAGGATAGTCTGCACAGGAACGCATCCAGGTGGGTTTCCACTTGACACCCACCACATATTTATAGACATTGATCAGATACCCTCTCAATCTTCTCAAGACTACAGAGCACCAGAGATCTCAGTCTCTCTTCATAGGGGAGATGCTCAAGTCCCCTAATCATCCTTGTGCCTCTCTGTTGGATTTTCCCTGGCAGGTCTCTGTGTCTCTTGAACTGGGGAGCCCAAAACTGG
>VXBD01000044.1:0-22706 GCA_013399975.1 Indicator maculatus
GATGCTGGTGTGTGTTCACTTCTCAGAGTAGCTCAAGATCTGGAGATGAAAAAGGCAATTGCAATCTTCCATGAACCTGTAGGTTCAGTCACTGAAGTGAATGTGATTCCTCAAGCATAAAGCTGCCTTTGTACACATTCATAGCTCAATGATCTGTGAGACTATTTCCAAAGTCTAAACTGTCCTTACAAACACTTAACAAATATTTGAGGCCAGTCTAAATGATGCTAACAGTTTAGAGTTGAAAACAAAGAGAATGATGCTACAGTTGTTGGTCTGATGTATGGAAAAATTAAAGTGTTTGCTTTCTTCCCAAGATTTTATCCATCAGGCCAGTCTGGAACTTGGAAAATGGCCCAGCCCTTTCAGGAGAACTTGGACTTGCACTGCTAACGAGTCTCATAATTACTTTTTTTCTTTTTTTTTCTTTTTGGGAAATGAAGGTGTTTTACAAGAAGGAAGTAGGAGCTGGCACAGCTGTGAGAGAGACTCCAGAGATTGAAAGAGTAAAGAAAAATCAACAGAATATTAGTTCGGTAAGAGCTGCTCACGTGAATTATTCTGATCTGAATGGTCATGTTTTGATTTTTATCTTTTTGACTAAAAATTGTACCTTTTCATACCACATTTCTCATTCTGCACTGGCTTTTGGATATAGAACTCCATTCTACTAGACTTTAAGCTCCACTCTGTTTTATTCCTTTGGTTCTCAAAGCTGAAGCATCAAATCAGTGCATTGTGGTAACCAGGAAATATTTGAGGACAGACCTTTCACAGGCTCACAGGATGTTAGAGGTTGGAAATGACCTTTGGAGATCTTCCAGTCCAACCCCCCTGCCACAGCAGGACCATAGAATCCAGCACAGGTCACACAGGAAGACGTCCAAACAGGGCTGGAAAGTCTCCAGAGAAGGAGACTCCACAACCTCTCTGGGCAGCCTGTTCCAGTGCTCTGTGACCCTCACAGTGAAGAAGTTCTTCCTCGTGTTGAGGTGGAACCTCCTGTGCTGTAGTTTGTATTCACTGCCCCTTGTCCTATCATGGGGCACAAGTGAGCAGAGGCTGTCCCTTCCTTTCTGCTCCCCAGCCCTCAGCTATTGATAGACATTGATCAGATCCCCTCTCAGCCTTCTCCTCTCCGGACCGCACACCCCAGCGCTCCTGTGTTCTAGTTCGGTCTGTTGTCCCTTGTGCTGTCACTGGGCACCAGTGAAAAGAGTCCAGCCCCACCCTCTTGCCTCCCACCCTTTAGCTATTGATCAGCATTGAGAAGATCCCCTCTCAGGCTGCTCTGGGTGTTTTTAGCCAGGTTTGTACTGGTGTTCCAGAAGCAAAACCCTAAGCTCCTCTTACCTATTTGGTTTCCAGTTGCCACAAACATTGTGTGAGTAATCAGGCACACACTACACACATAAAGTTTATTAGGAGTAGTCTCACTCTAATCAATGACCTTGTCAATGCTTATAAATATCACCCTTTAAGGTGAGTGTCAGGAGGCTGGGGCCTGTCTCTTTTCAGCAGTGCCCAGTTACAAGGCAAGAGGTCGTGGGCACAAACGTGACCATAGGACATTCCATCTAAACATGAGGAGGAACTTTACTTTGAGGGTGGCAGAGCACTGGAGCAGGCTGCCCAGAGAAGTTGTGGAGTGTCATAGAATCATAGAATTGTCAGGGTTGGAAGGGACCTCAAGCATCATCCAGTTCCAACCCCCCTGCCATGGCCAGGGACACCTCACACTAGAGCAGGTTGCCCAGAGCCACATCCAGCCTGGCTGCAAAAACCTCCAGGGATGAGGCTTCCACCACCTCCCTGGGCAACCTGTTCCAGTATCTCACCACCCTCCTGGTGAAGAATTTCCTCCTAACATCCAGTCTGAATCTACCCATTTCTAGTTTTGCTCCATTGCCCCCAAACCTATCGCTCCCTGACACCCATCTCTGGAGTCATTCAAAACCCACCTGGACACAGTCCTGTGCAACCTGCTCTAGGTGATCTTGCTTTAGCTGGGGAGTTGGACTCAATGATCTCCAGAAGTTCCTTCCAACCCCTACCCCCAATTCTGTGATTCTATAATGCTTTTCTTCAATACCTTTCAAGGTGAAATGGAAGAAAATACTTTTAGAAACCCTAAACAGTGGTGAAGAGGATAGAATGGAAGCTGGATCAGTGTGTTAGTACCTTGGTGAGACATTGGAACAGGCTGCTCAGGGAAGTGGTGGAGTCACTATCCCTGGAGGTGTCCAAAAAACAAGTAGATGTGGCACTTTGGGACATGGTTTAATGGTCAGGGAGGTGTTGGGTAGAAGGTTGGACTTGAGGTCTTTTCCATCCTTAATGATTCAATGCCTCTAAACACACTTGGAACAAAAGTGTGTCAAGAGAAACATGAAATGCAGGAGTTCTTTAGGGGTATGAGGTAAGTAGCATGGCCATCACCTTGCTGGCCTGGGTGTAGAGTTAATATTCTACAAGAGCTATTTTATTACATGGAGTGCACTTGAGATTACTTAAGTCCTGGGTGATGTTTATTGAAAGTGTAGAATGTGAAATTTAAAGGCAATGTGCAAGAAAGGTTTAAATTATATGTCAGTAAGAGGAGAAATGATATTGTGTAATTTACAGGAGTCCCACAGGGAGGGTGAATTACACCAATTCGACTCCATTAGATCCAAACATTTTACACCTCTCTTTGAATTTAGCCAGCAGGACTTACTTTAGGACAGCTATAAAACTATTTGCTGAGCTCAATGAAACAAGGGAACGTGAAGCACATCTGCAGTGCAAAAAAACCCCAGAGCACCAAAGCAAAGCAACAGGAACTGTGCAAAAGTGACAAAAAGTCACAGTCGAAGGATGCTTTGGGCTGGGATGGCCTTTAAAGGTCATTTAACCCACCCCCACTGCACAGAGTACCTGGTGTCCTGTGTCCAGCTGTAGGGCCCCCAACACAAGAGAGACATGGACCTGCTAGAATGGGTCCAGAGGAGGCCTACAATGATGATCAGAGGGCTGGAGCACCTCTCCTATGGGGGCAGGCTGAAAGAATTGGGATTGTTCATCCTGGAGAAGAGAAGGTCTCCTTGGAGCCACGTTTCAGTACCTGAAGGGGACCTCCAGGAAGGTTGTGGAGGGGCTGTTTAGAAGGGCTTGGAGTGACAAGATGAGGGGCAGTGGTTTGAAACTGGAGCAGGGCAGATTTATCTGGGACATCAGGAGGAAGTTCTTCACAATGAATACTGGAGCAGGTTGCCCAAGGATGTTGTTGAGGCTCTGTTCTGGAGACATTCAGACTCAGTGTGGCTCTGAGCAGCCTGATCTAGTTGGACGTGTCCCTGCTGAGTGCAGGGGAGTTAGACATGATGACCTTTGAGGGTCCCTTCCATGTTGATGCAATTTGTGAATCTGTGAAATCTTCAACTAGATCAGGTTGCTCAGAGTCCCAAACAACCTGACCTGGAATGTTTCCAGGTTAGAACTTCTACCACCTCTCTGGGCAACCTGGACCAGTGTTTCAGCACTCTCACTATAAAAAAATCTTCCTTGTATCTACTTTAAATCTTCCCTCTTTTGGTTTAAAACCATCACCTCTTGTTCTATAGCACCAGACCCTGCTGCAAAGTTTGTCCCCATCCTATAGCACCCCTTCAAATACACAAAGCCACAACAAGATCTCCCTGGAGCCTTCTCTTCTCCAGGCTGAACAACCCCAATTCTCACAGGCTTTCATCCTAGGAGTGGTGCTCCAGCTCTTGGCTCATTTTTGTGGTCTGAAAGTCCATTGAATCATGTTCTGGAAGTGATCACATCCTTCCAGATGGCACATTGGAGACCAAGATCAGAACAGTCTGTTTTCAAGTCCTAAAAAACAAGGTGGTGGCAGCCAAGGGAGCTGAGCTCTCCTCACCTGTTGTGATGCCTGGTTTGGAAGGAACATCTTCTTAAACAGTTGGCAGTCAAGACCTCACAGAACTTGAAAAGCTTCAGACCCATGGACTGCAAACAAATCTGAACAGAGGAGTTTCAAATAACTAAGGATTAAAAAGTAAAAAAACAAGTCAAAAAAACAAGGCCAGATAAGAGAATGTTTTAATTGTGGTTTTGTTTG
Source organism: Indicator maculatus (assembly GCA_013399975.1). Classification (NCBI taxonomy): domain Eukaryota; kingdom Metazoa; phylum Chordata; class Aves; order Piciformes; family Indicatoridae; genus Indicator; species Indicator maculatus. The sequence continues at coordinate 4,109 of VXBD01000044.1, forward strand.
TGTGAAATGCATAAGGGAACCCCTGTGATATGTCAGTCAACACCATGAAGCTGACTAAAACTCCAGCAATAGACATTTTGAAGCATTTTAAAGACCAGCAGCACTGCCAATTCTTAAGCTTACCCAATAGCCTCTATTTAAGAAATCACCTGGGGTTTTTTTCTCTCCCTTTTTTTTCCTTTTTTTTTTTTTTTTTCCAGTGTTTTAGTGCTTCTGCCAGTCCTAAACTGTCTGGACTAAAATTTTCCATTCCTGATCACTGCTTTGGGCTGGTTTGGGTTTATTTATTTCTACATTTCAGCCAAAGCATGTTCTAAGAGTTGAGAGTTTGGAGGAAAGGGGGGGAGGAGGGAAAAGGTTTTTTTGTCTGTGTTTTTGAAAAAAATTGGCAGAAGTACCCAAGACTTGGAGAAGAGAGTTGCAAATTACTCAGTGACATTTGGTACAGTGGGCTTGGGGAAAAAAAATAAAAGAGGCCAGATTTGAGGAACTGAGAGCACAGAAGGGTTTGGCCAACATGGTCACCCCAAATGTGGGGAAAGATGGACAGTGATGTGCTCCTGTGCATAGGTGCTGCCTTCCAGAAGAGCTGAGACACAACCCAAGGTTGTTAGGACTCATCAGTCCCTCACTGTCAGCATCTTTCTGAGATATCTGTGGTCAGATATTTTGCCTTTCTGTAATGATGGTGTCCACACAGGTAACAAACCACAACTGTTCTCAGGAGCACAAGGGGCTTCAAACAAAGGCACATGAAGGAATGGACATTGGTAGCCTCTTAAAGGGTCAGACAACTAAGGAGAATTTATTGTAAGCAGAGGGGAACATCATCAAGGTGTATCAAGAAGGGGCCAGTCTCTTTTTAATAGTGCCTTGTGATAGCACAAGGGGCAATGAATACAAACTGAAGCTCAAGAAATTCCGTCTCAACATGAGGAGAAACTTCTTTGGTGTGAGGGTGCTGGAACCCTGGAGCAGGCTGCCCAGAGAGGTTGTGGAGTCTCCTTCTCTGGAGGCTTTCATGACCTGCCTGGATGTGTTCCTGTGTGATCTGCTCTAGGTGATCCTTCTTTGGCAGGGAAGCTGGACTCAGTGACCTTCAGAGGTCCCTTCTAACCCCTACCATTCTATAGTTCTGTGATACATCCAAACATCTGCATTCTGCCTGATGTGTCTGTGGTGTTTTTAGAGAACTTGAATGAGGCTTAGAAGTTATCCACCCTTCTAATAACACATCTGTGAAATGATTGGCTTCTGAAATGGACTGATAGACTCCTTAGCAGGATAATAGATTCTAGCCAGTGATTCAGATCTCCAAGGAGTACCTGAAGCATCAAAAATATCATGAAGATAGCCACAATCCCATGTATTTAGGATGCTGGGCTTGTTATATGCACTGTCTTCTGTGATGCATCAAACAAGACCCCAGCATCCTGTGTCAGAAATTAGAGGGAGCTTCTCCTTTCCAGGTTGATATTGTTGGTAAGTTTGGTCTAGCTGTGCAGTATGTGTAAAGGGAGAGAGCACAAACTGTTGTGTTTTAGTGCCTGCATCTTAAAACTGCTAATATTTTGTGTTATGTATTGTGCAGATCAAGTACAAGGAAGAAATTCAGCAAGCCACAACTATTTCTGATCCACCCGAACTGAGGAGAGTCAAGGAAAACCAGAAGAACATTAGCAATGTGTGCCTCGTTTTCCCTGCTTACACACTTCTCTCTGCTGTGTTCCACGTGTTTGCTCCTCACTGGATGTGTCTGTGGTGCTTTGTGCTAGTTCCTGTTTGTCCACAAAGACTAACAAATGATAACTCCTTTGACTTGCACTTTGGTTAACATAAGGAGAGTGAAGTGTTCCTGTTGAAGTCTCAGTTGTCCTTGTCTGACATGGGAGACCTGCAGGAAGGTGAGTATTTAGCAGAGTGTGGGTGTTTGTGAAGGCATGGTGTTTTCTATCCCAGTGCACTGACTCTTTAATGGTTTCTAACACACTGTTGGATTTCTGTTCCTCTGAAGCTACTGTGTGATACCTTCTGCCATGTCTGCTAGGTGCAGTACAAAGAACAGCTCTGCAAAGCCACGCCGGTGAGCATCACCCCGGAGATTGAAAGAGTCAAGAGGAATCAAGAGAATGTCAGCATGGGAAGTTGCTCTTGGTTAATCCTTTGTGAAGTGTTTGGGTGTAGAGGATGAATACAAAGCTTTGGCTCCAGAAGCTGAGCTTTTTCTTTAGTTAGGTGTGGGCTCAGGGATAGAATTACTTGAAAACCCTCTTTTAGAAAGCAGTTGTAAAAAAGGCATCGCTTGGGCTGGGGAAATGGCAGGGGGAATTGAAGATATGGCTGCATTGTTTGCAAATATTATTCTGGAATAATTGCAGGAAATTTTGGCATCTATTTATTAATTTATTTATTCCTATTTATTAAGTGAATATCCTTTTTAAACCTTGCTTTGTGAAAAATGGCTGCAATTGTACTCAGATCCCAGCTTCTCTTTTCCGTTTCTTTTTGGTTCCTTCATGAACCTTCAGTGTTTACTGGCTGCCATAACCATAGAAAGTCACAGAATCACAGAATGTTAGGGGCTGAAAGTGACCTTGAAAGCTCATCCAGCCCAACCCTCCTGCCAGAGCAGGGTCACCTAGAGCAGATCACACAGGAACACATCCAGGTGGGTTTTGAATACCTCCAGAGAGGGAGACTCCACAGCCCCCCTGGAGGAGCACAGGGAACAAGCTGAAGGCTTTTGGAGCACATTGCTGCCTTCCTGCATTGCTGAAGCTGTGCCCATTAATGAGTCTTTGAGAGCTCAGCCATTGTCCTCACTGGGAGCCACCAGCAGCAGCTGCATTTCACAGGGCTACAAAGAGCTGCAGCATTTCCCTGGGGTGTTTCCTGCCACCTAATTTAGAGTTACCATTTTCCCTCTAACTTAAGTGTGTGCTGTTTATTGCTGGATTTGTATTGATGTATCTATGGGGACAGACTGAGAGAGTTGGGGTTGTTCAGTGTGGAGAGGAGAAGGCTCTGAGGAGACCTTCTTGTGGCCTTCCAGTATCTGAAGGGGGCTCCAAGAAAGCTGGGGAGGGGCTTTTTAGGGTGTCAGGGAGTGATAGGACTGGGGGGAATGGAGCAAAACTAGAAATGGGTAAGTTCAGATTGGATATTAGGAAGAAGTTCTTCCTAATGAGGGTGGTGAGACACTGGAACAGGTTGCCCAGGGAGGTGGTGGAAGCCTCATCCCTGGAGGTTTTTGCAGCCAGGCTGGATGTGGCTGTGAGCAACCTGCTGTAGTGTGAGGTGTCCCTGCCTATGGCAGGGGTGTTAGAACTGGCTGATCCCTTCCAACCCTGACAATTCTGTGATCTAGCTCTCCTAAATGCACACCCTCCAAACTAACCTGTTCTCCTAAGTGATTCAAACCAGTCTGTGTCATTGTCCCACTCACATCGTTGGTTTACCTGTCACCAATTTTTGTGCATTGCAGATTTCATTGGGAGATTAAATTCTCTTGGGAAAACAAAATTCTATTTCAGTTCACTGGGTCAGCTTTGGGCAAAGAATCTTTAGGTTCAGATTTTTCTAGAAATGTTTTTCTTCTTGCATAATGTTGTATTTATCTTTGCAAATGTCAGTTGGCAAGCTCAATCCATTACCATCATTTTTATAAGGTGTTAATTTTTCAGCTGGAATACCTTGGTGTGGACAGACCAAAACTGTGCTGTGTGGGGAAGACAGCTGCTTGAACAATATATATGTTAATGCCACAGTGCTCTGCAGAATTATGAGTGTAGTGTATCAGCAGTTATCCTTAGCACATAAACCCAAGAGTTTATTCCAAGGAAAATAGAATAAATAAAAGGTTTGCATAGAAATGTGTAACATAAAACTGTGTGGATGGGCATCAGTTCAGGCATTGTGAGGAGCAGCTGAGGGAACTGGGGCTGTGTTTAGCCTGGAGAAAAAGAGGGTGAGGGGAGACCTTCTGGCTCCCTACAACTCCCTGAATGGAGGTTAGAGCCAGGTGAGTGTTGGTCTCTTCTCCCTAGGAACAAGTCATAGGATGAGAGGAAGTGGCCTCAAGTTGCCCCAAGGGAGCTTTAGGTTGGAGATTAGAAGAAATTTCTTCCCTGAAAGGGTTCTCAGACACTGTCACAGGCTGCACAGAGAGGTGCTTGAATCCCCATCCTTGGAGGTGTTTCAGAGAGGCAGAAATGTGGTGCTGAGGGCCATGGTTTAGTCCCAGCCTTCGTAGAGTTAGAGAATGGTTGGAGTGGATGCTTTTGAAAGGCCTTTTCCAACTAAAACAATTCTGTGGTTTTATGAAGTCATGCAAGAATTTCTGATTATTTGCTCAATGTGTGCTATGTCTGACTTCCCAGTGTTTGGGACAAGGGTTAACACTGGCTTGATTGTTCTGTCAAAGCCATATACTGTCCTTCGTCCTCTTTAGATACTGGCCCTGCTTTTAGTGTGCTTTTGATTAATGCATCATTGCAGCAAGTGTATTTTGGTGAAAAACAATAGAGAAGATGTTCCTGCAGCACATTCAAAAGCCATGGTGACATTTAGGCAATTGGATTCAGCTGGCAGTTGCCTGCATCCCCTGTGTCTTACCACCTTTGAATATATGTACTTTGCACTGATGAGGCTGCACCTTGAATACCGGGTTCAGTTTTGGGCCCCTCACTCTAAGAAGGACATTGAGGTGCTGGAGTGTGTCCAGAGAAGAGGTGAAGAGGTCTGGTGAGGAGCAGCTGAGGGATGTGGAGTTGTTGAGTCTGTAGAAGAGGAGACTGAGGGGAGACTTTCTGGCTCTCTGCAACTGCCTGAAAGAAGTTGGGGTGAGGTAAGGGTTGATCTCTTCTCTCCTAGTATCAGATGATAGAACAAGAGGAAAAGGTCTGAAATTGTGCCAGGGGAGGTTTAGGTTGGAGATGAAGATAAATTCTTTCCTGCAAGAGTGGTCAGGCATTGGATCAGGCTGCCCAGGGAGGTGGTGGAGTCACCAGCCCCAAAGGTGTTTGAGAAACCTGTGGCCATAGCACTTAGGGACATGGTTTAATGGCCATGGTGGTGTTGGGTTGATGGTTGGGCTCAATGATCTTAGAGGTCTCTTACAACAAACAATTCTATGACTTTCTAAAGTATAAAAATTAGAAGGTGGAGAGTATCCTTATGGAATAAGGACAAATATACATTTACAGTGGGCATTGCTCAAATGATTTTTTATTTCTTTTGCTTGCCTGTATTATTTGTGGCTTACCCTATCCCAAATCCATTTCTCTACACTGCCACAGAGCAGCGTGGGAAATGTCAAGATGTTGTGTGCATATATCTTTATATACCCACACAAATGCATTGGTAAGAGGACTGTACAGAAAGAATTCAAGGTTATGCTACAAAAATCAAGTTTTATAAGCTTTAATAAACCTCAAATGCATTTTAGCTTTTCAGCTGTTTCCTGGATGACCTTTCCAATCATACATTTGAATGTAATACAATGTGGTATTGCTTTAGCTGAAAGAGTCTGTACCATTTTATTCTATTCAACAATAGGTTCACTACAGAGAGCATCTGGGCAAAGCTACTGCTGTGAGCATCACTCCTGAGATGGAGAGAGTCAAGAAGAATCAAGACAATATCAGCTCGGCAAGTGGTTTGCGTCTTTTGGTCACTTAGATTTGCAGTCGTTGCAGGGCTGTAACAAGGATGTGCTTTTCCATTTACATTGGAAGTGGCAAATGAATCCAACAGCATCATCTGCTCAGTGGATTTCATTTTTTTTTTTAATCACAGAATCATCCAGGTTGGCAGTGACCTCCAGAGGTCATCCAGTCTGACCTCCCTGCAGTCAGCAGGGACATCCTCAACTAGATCAGGCTGCCCAGAGCCCTGTCGAGCCTCACCTTGAATATCTGCAGGGGTGAAGCCTCAACCACCTCTCTGGGCAACCTGTTCCAGTGTTCATCCATCCTCATGGTTAAGAACTTGTTCCTAGCACCCAATCTATATCTACTCTTCTCTAATTTCAAACCACTACCCCTCATCCTGCCACTGCAGGTCTTCATAAGCAGTCCCTCTGCAGCCTTGGTTTCTTCCTCTCCAAGCTAAAGAGTTCCAGCTCCCTCAGCCTTTTCCTCGTAAAGGAGATGTTCCACTCCCTTCAGCACCTTTGTGGCTCTGTGCTGGACTCTTTCAACCTGTTGGAGACTGTGATTTGGGAAGGATACAGCTGCATGGTGTGATTCTCCCTGTGTGATTTCTACTGTGAACCAAACCCCTGTGCTGTTGTTGCTGTTTTGCAGGTGAAGTACAGCAGCGATCAGAGGCAGATGAAAGGTAGACGCAGTGTGCTTCTAGACACACCTGAGCTCAGGCATGTCAGAGAAACCCAAAACAACATCTCAATGGTAGGGTACTTTCTTCCTATAACTAGAGGGTACTAAGAAATGGCACTTCCACTGGATTTTGGCTCCCATTAATATTGGTAACTGCTGAAGCTCTCTGCTCAAGGAATATTTTCTTCTTGTGCCTGTTGAAGGAAGTGTTTGCTAATTGCATATGACTGTGATGAACATTTTCAAAATACTAATAAACAGTTTTCCAATAGTTAAATGCCTGTTCCTTTTTCTTTGTTTGCTGTTTTGGGTTCTTGCTTTGAAAAGAAGTGAACACCTCCTTTGAACATCCCACAGTTTGGCTGGATTAGGTGACACACTTCACCTTGTGCCCGTGCATGTCCCTGGTTTCTGAGTGGCTTTTGTTCTTGGAATGAGTTTGTTTGTGTGCAGCTGCTTGTGTGAAGATGTTTTGGCAATTTAGTTCTTTGCTGATTAAGACTAAAAAGTAAATATATGGAGTTTGAAACACTACTTTATAACTCTTACTAATACTGGGTTTGCTCCAGCACTTGGTTGATATAACATTTTCTATCCTGATGTCCTTTTAAATTAATTAATTTAATTAAATGAATTAATTAATTTAACAGGACATTAGGCTGCTTAATTAACTGCAATTCTTTCTAAAATCCTGTGTTTGAAGCCAGCTGGTAGGTGATAAAAGAGCAAAAGGATACCTTTTGTATGCAACTGAGCATATCAGTGAATTGAAACACTTGAGTTCTTTAGAACTGTTACTGCTGGAATGTTTTGGGTTTTTGTTTTTTATTATTTTTTTTAAACTGATAGATATAGTTGTCCACATCAGTAGAGAGCTATCCTATCTTAAAGAAGAAGGAAGTAGACCAGATGAGCTTTTCCTGTTCTGTGTGACTGTAAGATGATGCTGTGCTGCTTGAGTTAATGCCTAATTCAGTGGCAATGGAAAACAAATGGAGAGATGGTAAGAAAATATCAAGAAATCAAGTCAGGGAGATAGAAAAGGTTTGGCTGACCACCCAGCCTGACTCATGGGTGTGCCAATTCTGCTGTGGTGCAAACCCCAAAGAGCAGACACACCTCATAAACCACATGTATGTATTCTTGCATAGAGTAACTGTTTGCTGCCAGTTGCAGCTTGCGGAAAAATGTAATTCTCCTTGTTTTGCCAGGTAAAATACCATGAAGATTTTGAGAAGACAAGGGGCAGAGGCTTCACCCCGGTGGTAGATGACCCAATAACAGAGAGAGTGAGGAAAAACACCCAGATTGTGAGTGATGCAGCATACAAAGGCGTGCACCCACACATTGTGGAGATGGATAGGAGACCTGGAATCATTGTTGGTAAGTTGTTAAATACTGCTGCTGCTGTTGAAGACACTGTGGGGAAGATGAAAGCCTCTGTACAAGGCAGTGTTTGCCATTGTGCTCCCATTTTCACTCTTCTCAGAATGGAACTTGTGTTGAACTGCTGGTTCAGTGCCAGCTTCTAATGGAGTAATGATTGGAATGAATAGGAGATACATTGGCACTTCCTCTGTCTTTTTTTTTTCCCTCCAAATATGGGTAGTCATTGCTATGGTAATTATGGATAATTCAGACTTTAAAAGTGAATTCTGACTCTTCAAGAAAAGGCAAAAAATATTTGCAATAATATTCATTTTGCAGAGAAGAGAGATTATTAAAGCTCTGATCTCCAAGAAAAGCCAAAAATATCTGCAATAATATTCATTCTGCACAGAGGGGAGGTTATTAAAGCTCTGATCTTCAAGGTTTCAATGTTTAAATGTTGCAGACCACTTGGAGATTTCCCTTTCCATCATCAGTCAGCAATTTCTCCACAGCTGCACATGCTCCATTTACCTCTTGTTGTAGACTTTCACACAGCTTTCCAAATACCTCAAGCTGTAATTCATAACTTCTTAGGTCTCTGGCAAGCTAATAATACATAACTCCTTAGATCTCTGGAAAGCTAATAATTCATAACTCATTAGATCTCTGGCAAGCCAATAATTCAGGACTCATTAGATCTGTGGTAAGCCAAACACCAGTGTTCTAAAAAGTAGACCAAGATAAGACCCGGTGTTCAGAGAGTAGAATACAGGTTGGTTTTGTATGTCAAGACAGAATATTGCATCAAGATGTCACTTGAGGTATTCACAGTAAACACTATTTCAGAATCAAAATGGATATTTGAAATCTCTTACAAGTTAGCAAGTCTGCTATGGCAAAGGAAATGGTAGCCTGATAGGTGTTGGTTGTTTTTTTTTCCCCCTCCTTTTTCTTTTGGTCTGTCCCTTTTCTGCTTTCCTGCACTTTACAACAGTGTAGACCCCAGAGGGACAAGAAGCTGAGACAGCACTCTAAAATCCTTCATACATGGTAATAATGGAAAGGGCTGACTTCAAGTCTGCTTCTCAAAAATCAAGAGAAATTGCAGGTCAGATGGACTTACCAGGGGGTCATAGACTCCATACTCCTGCTTAAAGCAAGGTTAACTCTATCTCTGTCATTCCTGGCAGATGCTTGTTCAGTCTTTGCCTTTAAGACTCTGAATGAGTCTCCAGCACATGAAGAAGTGTATTTCTTTCCTTTTACATGCCTCTAGCTGCAGCCCTGTGTCACACAGAGGTGAGTGTTCAGAGGGCTCTGCCTGAGGAAGGCACAGATAGATGGATGCTTTTAAGCCCACAAAAGTCTCAGAGGGTCACACATTCTGAAGCAACTCCTTCAGAAATTCATTGTCTGTAGGGACCCAAGCACTTGAACTCACTTAGCAGGTGGTGCAGCCAAAGGGAGAGAGAGACAAAAGCTGCAAAGTTGGAGTTGAATAGTTTGCAATGTGCTGTTTCATGTGGACTTCAAACCTGCCCCTGTACTGCACTGCACCTGTGCCAGAGCCCTGTGTAAGAGTCAGGAGTGCAACCCTGTGTTCAGCAGCTGAAGGCTTGCTAGCACAAACAGGGTTAACATCTCTGAGGTAAATTCTTGAGCTGTAACTGACTGAAATACTCACTAAAATACTGTTTATCACCTTAAAGTGCTCCACCTTTGACACTCCAGTAGCAAAAATAGTGCAGCTCTTTAAAAGGAAATAGGCCATGGCAAACCTGTGAGCCTAATGCCCAGGGATGGCTCAGCTGATGCTTTTTCAGAGCCAATTGCTTATTATGATATCTGCTTGTTTAAAAGGAAGCAGAGAGTTCCCTGCTCATGGAATGTCCTTGGCAGCTAAGAACAAAACAAAATTGCAGACTGATAAAAAACCCAACCATGACTCTCCTGATAATTGTTCATCCAGGGAGGCAAAGAACCTCTGTGTTAGAGGCTGTCTGGTTGGATTTTGAAGTGTCATTAGTGAAGCTGTAACAACTTTTTCAAATGCCTGACCTGCTAAAATGAATGCCTCTGCTTTGGAAAATGGGCCTGGTTTTAACCATGCTAAAGCCAGGCTTAACCCATGGTGATCAATGCTTTTGGATCCCTGACTAAAGAGGCTCTGTGATTCTCATGTGAGAAGGAGGATGTTATCTCTTGGTGAAAGTGATCAAGAAGCTAAAATTGATTGGTGTTCTAAATTGCCAAGATTCTGATTCTGTGACTTATTTCAGACTACGGAGATGGATAAAATCAGTGACTGCCACAATGGGTTGGAGAGATGAAATGATCTTTTTCTTTTTAGGCATAGCAGTTGTGAGTTGTGTATATTAGATTGATGTGAGTAGATCAAGAATTTACCCCTGAGCTGCTTCAGTTTTCAGCCTTCTCTCACACACCTGTAATTGTTTGTTAAAAACATGGTGTATCTGGAGTCACTTTGCTGCTGTCATTGTACCTTGAACTTCCTATGAATTCAGTTAATTTGCGTGAACTCTTCTTGATTTCAACATCCAATCCAGACCTGTGAATTCAAGAGATATTAATCACTTCCTTATGTGAATTACAGCTTAAAAAAAAAAAAAATCTTCTGATTGTTACTGAAGCCATACATTGAATTCCAGAAATGCCTTTTGATAGTGGGGTGGTAGATCAGCAGTGTGTGTCCCAGGAAATGTAGATATATGGAAGACAAAGGGAATTACTAGTGAAGATCAAGGAGGGACTTCATTTTACCCTATTGTAGGTGTCTACACTATAGATTTCTACAGCTGAATCTGTAACCCTGCTCCTTTTTTTTTGTTTGTTTTTGGCTATTAATTAAGAAAGGTGGCTACTTTGGAGATTTTAGGATTTGAGCAACTAGTGAACCTTTATGTTGGATAGGATGAGCTGCTGCTTAGGCTGACCTAATCCCTCCTGTGTGCAAAGGAGGGCCTGCAGTGCCTTTGTCATCTGTAGAGATGTAAGCTGCCAACTGTCAGCCAGAAGGATATAGACTGCAGCATCTCCATGGAGTAAGGAGGCTGCTGGTGGACTGGGGAAATAATCTTGTAGCTCTTCTGCTTTTGGTCCTGCTAGAGGAAAAAGAGCTCTGGTATGTGATATTTAATTTGTTTCCATTTATTTAGAGCTAAGAAAATATTATGAACACATTTAGAGAAGGGAAAAGAAACATTGGGAGAAAAGGGGTCCTTAAAATAATGTCAGTGCTCAAAACAAAAGCACTGAGTGCCTTTAAGCAGGAAATTAGTGCTTTGTGGTCCTTTTAGTTAATTTCTAGCTGAAGGAAATTGGTTGCTGATTGTTAAAACTCATCCCTTTCATGCTTTTACTTCCTTTGTTGTTTGTCTTGTCTCCTCATTTCTGTGCTTTGGGAAAAGACCTTAAAGTTTGGCGCACAGATCCTGGCTCCATCTTCGACATTGATCCTCTGGAGGACAATATTCAGTCTAGGAGTCTGCATATGCTTTCTGGTATTGCTTATATCCTGACTTTTCCCCAATTCAGCTTTTCATGTGTATGGAACTAAATTGAGACAGTAAATTTTCAGGCCAGTGTGCCAGCCATATGTTTTGTAAGTGTGTTTTCATATATATATATATATATATGTGTGTGTATAAAATATATATTTCTCTCCATATCACTGCAGTGTTTTAAAAGCAGTGTTTTATAGAGACTTCAGCTGTAATCACATGCACAGAGAAGAAATAATGAAGTAAATCTTATCCCAAGCAACAGTTAGTCAGGTAGTCACTGAAGTAGTCAATTTGACCTACTTTGTCCTTACTATAAGTAGAATTTTCAAGTAGTTGCACCTCCCTGAAATTTCAGAGATACAGAAGGTGGCCTATTTGTGAAACTGATTTTTTTTTTTTGTCCCCATGCACTGCTTCCTTCTGTGGCACATGATATTATGCCTCATGCTACTCCTTGCAGCTCCGAGGTGTTCATAATTCAAGGGTAGATGGAAAAGGAGAGAAGGCAATGGAATAACAGGCAGCAGTGGTTTTGAATTGATTTTCCCCCCTGCAGTTGTTTATTTTAAATTTTGCACTTGTATTTTCTTTGCTGCTAAAGAGTGCAACTTGAAATATTCTTTTGGATGTCATCCAGCATGCAAAACATTTTATTTTATTTTATTTTATTTTATTTTATTTTATTTTATTTTATTTTATTTTTTGTTTTATCTGNTTGTATTTTATTTTTTAATTGTATTTTAATTTTTAAATTGTATTTTATTTTGTTTTATTTTGTTTTGTTTTGCTTTTTTAAATTGTATTTTATTTTATTTTTGGACATTTTTGGAATAGAATTATAGAATGGCTTACATTGGGAGGGACCTTAGAGATCATCTACTCCAACCTACCTGCTATGGGCAGGGACAGCTCTCAACTAGACTTGGCTGCTCATGGCCTCATCCAACTTGGCCTTGAACACCCCCAGGGAGAGGCATTCACAAACTCCCTGGGCAACCTAATTCCAGAGTCTCACCACTCTGGAACAGGGTGAAGCAACATTTTGTTTTTTTCACTGGAAATTTTCATATACTTCATCTTCATCCCATTTTTCCCCCCACCAGTATCTCAACCCTGCATTCCATTTCTCCTTTTAAAGCAGGAATTGTATCTCATTTGGGAGCAGCCCTTTGAACTAATGATGCTCAAATTGGGAGCAACTGACTTTTCCCTGGTTTAAATGCTATCAGTGTATAAAGATCAGTTAGCAGTGCTGGGTTTTGGATTTTTTTTTTTTTTTGCTGTTGCCTGTCTCTGCTCTTCTGTCATCTATTTACTGTGCTATTTCCTTTGTAGAAAGAGCAAGCCGGTACAGTAAGCAGTATTTGCATTCCACCAGCCTGGGAGACTATAAATCAGATGGCTCTGACACCAACCCCACCTTTTCTTACTGCAGTGAGCTAACCAGGCCATCTGATGAAGGAGGTACCCCTGTCCCCACCCTTTTCACTAACACCACCATCACAGTGTGTTGAGACCTCACAAGCCTCTCTTAACTCCACACCCCTGGACAGTCACACATCTGCAGGAACTGTGCCTGGTTGGTTAAAGCAGCAAACCAGAGTGAAGAGAGATTGAGAGCCCTGGGGCTGTTCAGTCATGAAAAGAGAAGACTGAGAGGGGATCTGATCAATGGCTATCAATATCTGAGGGGTGGGTGTCAAGTGGAGGGGGCCAGGCTCTTTTGGGTGGTTCACAGCGAGAAGACAAGGAACAATGGATTCAAACTTGAGCATAGAAGGTTTCACCTCAACATGAGGAGAAACTTCTTTACAGTGAGGGTGACAGAGCCCTGAAACAAGCTGCCCAGGGGGGTTGTGGAGTCTCCTTCTCTGGAGACTTTCCAAACCCACCTGGATGCATTCCTGTGCAGACTACCCTGAGTGATGCTGCTCTGGCAGGGGGGGGGTTGGACCTGATGATTTCTTGAGGTCCCTTCCTACCTCTGATATACTGTGAGACTGTGAGTGCAGAGTTTCTTGCATGCCATGTGGCTTCAGCCTGTATTCCCTTTCACCATTTTGCTAACCCTAGCAGTCCAAAGGCTTTGCTAACTCTGAAGTTGTGTTGTGGTTTTCCACCTCCCCCTTCCCCCCAAATGTACATTAATCTCTGGGGTTTTTTTCCTCTTGAAAGACGTAACAGAACTGAAATGAAAATGTGCCTCTGACCTGAAAAAAAAAAATAGACTAGCTTGTGCTTTTCAGTGGGCAAGTCAAGCATATAATGATATTTCTACTGAAGTAATTCTTCCTGTATGAAACTGTGCAGGTGCTGGTGGCTCTCATGCTTCAAATGAAAAAGGGCTATCAAGTGGTAACTTCCTCACATAGGACAGCTTTCTTGTACTCTCAGCAGCTTGGGAACAAGGGTTAAGATTTGGCTGGGAAGCTTGGAATCATAGAATCACCTGATTGGAAAAGACCTTAAGGAAATCAAGTCCAACCATAAGCTAACACCTCCCTTGGTTAGGACTGTTAGACCAGGTCCCTAAACTCCTTATCCAAGTGTCCTTTAAACACCTCCAGGGATGGTGACTCCATCACTTCCCTGGCAGCCTGTTCCAATGCCAGATGACCTTTTTTAGGAAGAAAATTTTCCTAATATCCAATCTAAATGTCCCCTGGTGCAACTTGAGGCCATTTCTTCTCATCCTGTCACTTGTTACTAGGGAGAAGAGAGCAAACACCCACCTCAGTAAGAACCCCATAAGGGATTGTAGGGAGCCAGAAGGTCTGCCCTCAGCTGCTCCTCACAGGACTTGTGTTCAAGACCCTTCCCCAGCTTCTTTGCCCTTCTCTGGTCACACTCCAGCACCTCAATGTCTTTTCTGTAGTGAGGGGCCCAAAACTGAACCCAGCAATTAAGGTGTGGTCTCAGCAGAGCTGAGTCCAAGGGTACAATGGCTTGCCTGGTCCTGCTGGCCACACTAATCCTATTCTAGGCTGGGATGCTGGCTTGTATTCAGTTGGCTGTTGACCAGTACACTCAGATCCCTCTCTGTCAAGCTATTTTCAAGCCACTCTTCCCCAAGCCTGGAGGGTTCATGGGGTTGTTGTGACCCAAGTGCAGGACCCAGCACCTGGCCTTGTTGAACCTCATATAGTTGGCCTCAGTCCATTGGATCCAGCCTGTGCAGATCCCTCTGTAGAGCCTTAGCCATCTGCAGCACATTGACATTCCCAGCCAGCTTAGTGTCATCTGCAGACTTACTGAGGGTGCTTCAATCAGCTTGTTGAGGTCATTGGTGAAAGTATTAAACAGAGCTGGCCCCAGTACAGAGCCCTGGGGAACAGCTCTTGTGACCACTTGTGTAGACTGGTGTTGTTTAACATGGGTTAATGTTACAGTTCTGTGATGAACCTGCAGTCCCAGGTACAAAACCACATCTTGCAGCTGTTTGATGCCATGGATCAGAACAAAATTTAAGCAAGAGCATGTGTGAGACTTGAGGAGTGATTTGTAAATATTGAGAAACATTGCATTCTCTCTCTCTCTGTATATATATAAAATAGTAATTTCTATTTCTCACTTGTGAAAGAAGGTACATTAAAGAGATCATCCAAAGGGTTATTATTTTTTTTTTTAATGTAAGAACACACTAAAGATAATTGCTATCATTTAGTTGCCTGACATCCTCAAAGTACCCCTAATTTTAGAAGGTTGTCAGGCATCTTAGTTATAAAATGTGCACCTGACTTGTTTATGTTCTCCCACTCACCAGAGCAATATGTTATGAACCCCCTGCAATGATCCAGGCTTGGGGCAGAGTGACTGGAAAGCTGCCCAGCAGAGAAAGACCTGGGGGTGTTCATCAACAGCAGGTGAAGATGAGCCAGTGTGTGCCTAGATGGCCAAGAAGGCCACCAGCATCCTGGCCTGGATCAGGAATAGTGTGACCAGCAGGACCCAGGGCAGTGATTGTGCCTCTGTACTCAGCATTGCTGAGGTCACACCTTGAGTACTGGGTTCACTTTTTGGGACTTCACTCCAAGAAAGACATTGAGGTGCTGGAATGGGTCCAGAGAAGGGCAACAAAGCTGGGGAAGGGTCTGGAGAACAGGGCTGGGGAGGAGCAGCTGAGGGAACTGGGGGTGTTTAGTCCAGAGAAAAGGAAACTGAGGGGAGACCTCATTGCTCTCTGCAGCTCCCTGAAAGGAGGTTGGAGCCAGGTGGATGTTGGTCTCTTGTGCCTAGTAATGAGCATAGGATGAGAGGAAACAGCCTCAAGTGGCTCCAGATGAAATTTAGTTTGGAGATTAGAAGAAAACTCTTCCTTGAAAGGGAGCACTGGCACAGGCTGCCTAGGGAAGTGATTGAATCCCCCTCCCTGGAGGTGTTTCAAAGAGGCAGAGGTGTGGTGCTGAGGGCCATGGTTTACCCCCCAGCCTTAGCAGAGTTATGGAACGGTTGGACTGGAAGGGCTTTTCCAAACAGAATGATTCTGTGATTCTATTTTATGGTTCTATTCTATTGGCCAGTGTTCAGAGAGTCTGCTTTGTGTCAGGTGCTGCATAAATATATGCAAGGAGCTCTGATGAAAAACAGGTGAGGAAGAAACTGCTCAGACTGAAGAGCTGCCCTTTGGCAGAACTGTGACCCCTGCTGTCGTGTCTGTCTGTCTTTGATACTTGAACTCTAGTCCCTACTCTTTTATTAGATGGCAGCAATGATGCACATCATGCTGGTTTTTATGTCTCGTTCTGTGGTGATATGAAGTGGGCTTCAACAGGCCAATGCACACTGTCTCTCTAGATCTGTTCTGATCTTTTGTGGCTCCATTCCAATCCCTTTGAGGATCATGTTGTCAGCTTGATTGAATTGTTAACAGATATTGTCTATTACTTCCCATATTGAGAACAGGAAATTGGCTTTATTTCCCTGGTTGTTTTGGCACAAGCAAGCCTGCACTTGTGTCCCTCTTTAAAGCTATTGTCCTGGTGATGTGTGGAAGAGATCCTTGCCAAGATCAACATATTTTAGCAAGGTATTGTTTCTGCTTTTGACCCAGCTGGTTAGCCAGGGTTTGAGCACTTGCAGATAGTTCCCATCGCAGAGGAGAGATAAAGGGCCAGAGAGAAGTAAGTTGGCACAATCCTACTGATTGACAAGAAAATGCCATTTCTGTGAACACACTCAGAAAAAAAACCCAGAACACGGTAAAAGAGAGCAGCTTTGGTCAAAAAATACCACCCTTCCTCGTGGCAGCACCCAGCCCAAGTGTGGCTGAGCACAGAATCACAGAATCAATAAGGTTGGAAAAGACCTCAAGGATCATCAAAGTCCAACCTGTCACCCAAGACCTCATGACTGCTAAACCATGGCACCAACTGCCATGTCCAATCCCCTCTTGAACACCTCCAGGGATGGTGACTCCACCACCTCCCTGGGCAACACATTCCAATGACTAACAACTCTCTCCAGGAAGAAATAGGCACAAGGTGAGTCTGCCCTTGACCTTTATGCAGTACCTCTTATAGCATAGTACAGTAAATGAGAACCAAATCCATCTGAGATCTCATGGCTATTTCTCATGGATTTTTTACATTTGGATCTAGCAGTGCTTCCCACTGGCAATTGTTCCTTCTGATGGTGCCACAGTGTGGAAAAGAGTTGGAGATCTGTGAGCAGTTTTACAGCCTCTAAGTGTCCCTGGCCCTGTCTCATCATCTTTCAGATCTTTCTGCATTGTTCAATGACTAATTTATTCTGGATCCTTTTACTGGTATTTGCCCCACAATTCAAGTCTTCCACTGCTACTGCTGATGGAACTGTTCCTTACTCTCTTCTCCCAGCCCTTAGCTGGGTCCCTGGCTTCATACAGGGTGTTAAAGACTTACTCAGATCTAAACAGCAACCTCTCTGGTCTTCGGGGAGTGTCATTAACAACATCACAGGGGGGCTGCTGCTGTTGGTTTTGTTGTTCTGATTGAGCTGAGCCAAGTCTGCTTTCTCTACAAAACCTTTGCATGATGCAAGTCCAGGAAAATCCCTGTTCTGCCTTTCAGACTATCCCTGTTCTACCTTTCAGACTATCCCTGTTCTAACTTCTTAGACTATCCCTGTTCTAACTTCTTAGACTATCCCTGTTCTGCCTTTCAGACTATCCCTGTTCTACCTTCTTAGACTATCCCTGTTCTACCTTTTAGCCTATCCCTGTTCTGTCTTTTAGACTATCCCTGTTCTGTCTTCTTAGAACCATAGAATGGTTTGCGTTAGAAAGGACCTTAAAGATCACCTGGTTACAATCCCCCTGCCTTGGGCAGGGACACCTTCCACTAAATCAGGTTCCTCAAGGCACTGTCCAACCTGATCTTAATCATAGAATCATAGAATTGTTAGGGCTGGAAGGAAACTCAAAAGCTCATCCAGTCCAACCCCCCTGCCAGAGCAGCATTACTAGAGCATCACACAGGAACACATCCAGGCAGGTCTTGAATGTCTCCAGAGAGGGAGACTCCACAACCCCCCTGGGCAGCCTGTCCCAGGGCTCTGTCACCCTCACAGGGAAAAAATTTTTCCTCCTGTTTCCATGCAACTTCCTATGGCTCAGCTTCCACNGTGCAAGACTTTCCCCTTGCCCTTGTTGAATTTCATTCCATTTCACCCTGCCCAACTCTTCAGCCTGTCTCAGTCTGGCTGAATGGCAGCACAACTCTCCTGTGTCAGTTTGGTGGCATCAGCAAACTTGCTGATACTGCTCTCTGCTCCCTCATCCAGGTTGTTGATGAATGTATTGGATAGTGCTGGTCCCAGTACTGACCACTGAGGGACTCCACTAGATACAGGCCTCCAACTAGACTCTGTCCTGTCAAAGGCAAAAGGAAAAAATGCTTGAATCTAGCACAAGTTCACAATTTTTGAGATTTCTTTCTTTCTTTTTTTTTTTTTTTGGTTCCAAAGGTTTGTTATTTTAGAACACTTTCTATATATATATTCCTCTCAGTAGCTCCATCTCCAGAGACTGAGGCAAGGGAAGGACTTTTCAACACTTGAGATGTTTCTCCTCAGCACAGATCAGGGTCTGTGGCTCTGTATCTGAAATGTTTCTGTGTGGGGTTTCCCTGAGGTTTGACACCCACCTGTATGCACCACAGTAAATTCTAGAACAAGGAACTCTCCTGCTTCTGTTAGTCTGGTCAGAAAACAAACCAGTCAGGTGAAACAGACTGTGAGATGGATTAGGAACTGGCTACAAAATAGAGTTCAAAGAGTGGTGGTCAATGGTGCCAAGTCCAGCTGGAGAGCTGTGACCAGTGGAGGCCCCCAGGGATCAATGC
Source organism: Indicator maculatus (assembly GCA_013399975.1). Lineage (NCBI taxonomy): Eukaryota > Metazoa > Chordata > Aves > Piciformes > Indicatoridae > Indicator > Indicator maculatus. The sequence continues at coordinate 22,661 of VXBD01000044.1, forward strand.
TGGGTCCAGTCCTGTTCAACATATTCATCAATGACATTGATGAAGG